>NW_024121765.1:17737379-18065490 GCF_016745375.1 Pimephales promelas
AAAGAGACCATTTGCTCCTCTGGAGGACTGTGACGCTCAGACTAAGGTAAAGAAGACCCCTTTGTGTTTTTAAAAACAGACCTTGTTCTGTTTTTTGTTTTTTTTCTGGGTAGCTGTAAACCCAACACTATGTGCACAGACAAATATCCGAAAACTTACAGTTGCAGCATGAGTGGAGTGGAATTTGTCATTACAACACCAGATGGATTTGATTCATGAGATCCAATTTGGCCTGATTCCATGTATTCAGAGCAAAAAGTTGGCAAATCAGCCACCAGAGCTAAATTATGTATTTGATTTTTGGTAGATATTTGTGAGCTGTACGAGTTTAAAGAAAGGAGTCATAGAAAAGGGTCATATGTCCACCTTATACAGTTGTGACCAAAAGTGATGTCCAGACAGGATATATTGGTTTTAATGAACTCTACAAGTTAAATTAAAACATTAAAACATTTTACATTTCATAGAAGAACAGAACACTATTTTAAGACAACATAATCAGTTATTAATATTTAGATTGTTCTCTCTTGTTTTTGTATGTGTTCATCTTCTTTGTATGACAGCCTGGCCAAAAAATATGTTCACACAATTTTGGCATGTCTCATTTAGCCTGGTAATACCAGACTCTGCTACTTCACTTTGCTTCGTAGACAGAGTCTGGAATGGCATAATAGAGAAGTGTTTTCTCTCACACTAGGGGACGCTTCTCTGAAGTTTAAAATCATTGGTTACCCGTAAGCCAAACAGATTTATTTATGCCGATACAGCCGCATCAAACCACAGACATCATGCATCGAACTCGAATCTATGATCGAACTTCCACTGTAAAGCTTCTGTCATTTGCCGCTGGCTCTGATGTCTAGTGGTTAAACATGATATATAATTCGTCTTGTGTATATCTAACGGGCGATCTTTGGTGTCATTAATCTGTAATTTGTTCCTTGGCAAATCGTTTTGGCTGAGGGCAAAATAAAGTTTCATAACTTTATCCTTTAGGCTATTTTAACGTTGTATCCTGCTGTAGATGTCTATGGTTTTTATGATGTTGATGTATGTCCAAGCATTACCATGGATCAAATGTGTGAAATCAGAACAGTAACTCATATTTATTAAAGATTACAACAAAATGACAGGACATCGTTTGACAAAAGATGGTTACATAAAATAAAAACAGTGAGAATGCATAATGTTACCTCTACATTCACATTTTGTGCCAAACTGAATATGTAGCATAAGTGGGCAAAATGAGTTAACAAGTTCAATCTTTCCTGGGCGAAAAATCACTTCTCGAAAAGATGTGCACAGACAGCAAATTCATATCAGCGTGCCAGTGTGTTGACATACCCGTCACTAACACCAACACTTTTCCACGCACGCTATTGAATGAAGGCAAAAAATACGTAATGCATGTCAGACCCCACACGTAGGCGCCTGCTCTATTCCCTGGGAAAATAACCTGGAGAAAGTTACAGACATTATAGCAATCTGCAGGTGTGTGAGTGGCAACCATTTTTATTTGCTTTGTTGAAAAGTGTAATGGTTATATATAAAAAACTGGGTTATCCATCCCCACAGATCATCTGAAAACACGAAATCTCCCCTCAGCCCACCGTCTATGTAGCTAAACACTTGATGATGCCAGCGAAATGCCGGCGTGATGGCTGTAAACGACTTTTGCAGATGATGCGAAGTTAATCTGCGTAGTCAGGCTATGTCTCATTGCGTTGACTCCATCACTCCAAGCACAACTGCCCAGTATGCTTACACATTCTTTAACAATTTTTCAATGATATTACATTAAAAGGAGATGTCAATTTTCCTAGGCTGGACATCACTATTGGCCACTAATTTGCCTCTTTCTCATTCTTTATCTTCTCTGTCCATCTTTGACCAAGCTCCTAGCTAGTAAAATAGGTTGGTCAGTAAATCCATCTCATCAGTTTAAGATAAGCATCTGTTATTGTCATCCTGCGTTTTCAAAGTAAAACTAAGTTTTACATTGTTTGCTTGAGACAATTTGTACCAATTTTAGAAAACCAAAATGTATTTTGTTGGTTCTATATACATATTCAACAAAGTGGACAGAAATATGCAATATAGTCTCATATTAACATCAATGGATTTGACCTACCTCTCCTACCTTTCTATCTTCTATCCTGATCCTGGTCCTTGGTGCTACGCAGTCGGGTGCAGATAGCCAATCAAAACGCAGTACTCTGAGCAGCACCTGTTCCGTCTGTGGGAAGCATGTTCACCTGGTTCAGAGGATCCTCATTGATGGCAAACTTTATCATCGGAACTGCTTCAGGTGACTGGCGAACTACCTAGCATAATATCTGCATCAGACGAAAAGTTGTTTCTTTTGTTTCTATTTAGTTTGTTGTTGTAATGCCATCCAGATCCATCTCAGAATAATGTTCCGAATTTGCATTTTTGGAACAAAAAGGAATTATGGATTTAAAGCTTAGAGTGAAAAAAACATCATTCTTCTGTTGTCATCACTTTTTTGAGTGATAATTTCTGCTTTCGTTTCAGATGTAGGGAATGCAGCAGAACTTTACTGCCTGGTTCTTACAAGTTCACAGAAGATCCTGGATCATTAGTTTGCACACACCACTTCACTAGATCTGTCTCCAACAATAAGAATGGTCATTCAGATAGAAGTAATCGACTAGTCACATTAACCTCAACAAGCCCAGAAGATCCACATAGTAAGAATTTAGAATCTAAAGCATCACACAGCGATGTTGAGATCACCCCAGTGAGAGAAGAAAAAGAAATAAGTGAAATAGAAGAAGCAGTAAGTGAGCAGGCAGATAGCAGGTCAAACGTTGAGATAGAACCTCGTTCTAATAGTCCACCAAATCCTTTTGATGAATCTGAAGAGGAGGATCAGGGCACACAACAAGAAGACCAAAAGGTATCCGCTAATGAGGCCAATGACGATGGGCCAACGACCAAAGTGAAGGGTACAGCAGCAGAGGGTCGACCAGTACCAGCACCTAGACGGGTATTTGAGCCCACCCCTGCTCCTCGCCCAATCCCGAGGCTACGCTCACCCAGACCCTCTGAAAGTCCTACTGTCAATGGTGAGCAAAATGTCTTGCATAAAATAAGTTATTTACATGTTTTACACGTGTAAAATGTTTTATCTATCTGTTAATTGTGGCTTTAGAAGATGCTGACACTCCAATTCCCCAAGTTCCTTTGCCAAAAGAAAGATTGCACTCACCTGTTCGGTAAGATAATTCCTGATATCTCCTCTGCTCTTATTATGCACCTGTGTCTTTGTTTGTGGTTCAGATTTCGTTTCCATTTCATGTACACTACTGGTCGAAAAGTAAGTTTCATCAAAAAGACAGTAATATTGTGAAACATTATTACAATTTAAAATAAACATTTTGTATTTTAATAGATTTTGTAATGTAGTTAACTTATTACTTTGACAAAGCTGAATTTTCAGAAATCATCACCTGAATCATTACTATGAAATGACTCCCATATGCTAATGGTGCTCAGCTATTAATAATGGTTCCTGTTATTATCAATGTGGAAAATAGTTTTTGCTGATTCATAAATTTGTGGAAACTGATAATTTTTTTCGGGATTATTTGATGAATAGAAAATAAAAATATATATTTTGTATATAATAGAGTGCCAGTGTTGCTTCTCCATCCCTAAAAAAATGTGTCCTCCTTATTGTTCTTTATATCATGCATGTTATAATTGTTCATGTGTTTTTTTACTGTTTTTATTTCCTGTTGTTAGAAAAGTGGGCCTAACCTCTATATGCACACCCTGGGAGGTGGGGAAATGCTCATTTAAACTAATTTAGGAAATATCAATTGTGCAAATGACAAGATTTTGTTTTCTCTTTCCTGTATGTTGTATATATTGATTGTTTTTAAACTCTTTGTCTTAACTATCATTGAGGGAACTTAGTTAGTTCTTCAGAAAATGGTACGTTCCAATTTAAATAGAGGTGTGAAAATTGTGCATTTAAAGGGATAGTTCACTTTGAAATTAATTTTTGATATGTTTTAGCTTACCTCAAAGGCATCCAAGATGTAGGTGTCTTTGTTTCCACAGTATTTTCAATTTTGATATTTTTCGGTCAAACCGTTGTTGTCTATCAGTCATAAAATGGAGATTTATGGGGCCCACCTCAAAGAGCATGCACAGAGAAGTCCAAATTAAACATGATTTAATAACTCGTAAGTGTAAGTACACATTGATGGCCTAAGACACGAAACGAGCAAACGAACACTATTTATATCCAACTGATCAGAAGGCACGGGCGCTTCGGTCTGCACATGCGCCGGAAGTGATCTCTTGCGTGTGTACGACACTCATTGTTTACACAGAGATTTCGGAAGTTTTACCTTTCACTGTGAAGATCTAAACATATTTAGATATATCGAAATCCTGTATATCTAAATATGTTTAGATCTTCACAGTGAAAGGTAAAACTTCCGAAATCTCTGTGTAAACAATGAGTGTCGTACACACGCAAGAGATCACTTCCGGCGCATGTGCAGACCGAAGCGCCCGTGCCTTCTGATCAGTTGGATATAAATAGTGTTCGTTTGCTCGTTTCGTGTCTTAGGCCATCAATGTGTACTTACACTTACGAGTTATTAAATCATGTTTAATTTGGACTTCTCTGTGCATGCTCTTTGAGGTGGGCCCCATTAAATCTCCATTATATGACTGATAGACAACAACAGTTTGACCGAAAAATATAACAATTTAAAATACTGTGGAAACAAAGACATCTACATCTTGGATGCCCTTGAGGTAAGCTAAAACATATCAAAAATGTATTTCAAAGTGAACTATCCCTTTAAGAATGATCAGAAGGGAAATGGGGGAATAGAGAGTGGTTTGGTGCCTAATGCAAAGGTTGTAAATTCTGCTTGAGCATGAGAAACTTCAGTCTCCAACAGTTTATGAGAGAAGTTGGTGCTAGGTTTTAGTACATCAACAGTGCTAATTTTAAGACTGTTTTGTAGCCTTTGTTTTTATATTTTCCTGCTCTTATCCACTGTTGCATGGACCTTTTGCACTTTCTTCTTTTGGAAACAACCTTTAAATGGTTGCCTGGTGTAATTCTCCTTGTGACCGCTTGGGTCTCAACCACATACATACATCTATTTTAAATTGTAGTTATCTCTACAATTTTGAATGGCAGTGCATCACAGTTTCCACAAAAATGTTAAGTAGCAATCTTTTCACCATTGATATTAATAAGAAATGTTCCTTGAGCACTAAATCAGTGTATTAGAATAATTTCTGAAGGAACACTGAAGACTGGAGTAATGATGTTAAAAAATTCAGCTTTGCCATCACAGGAATGAATTATATTTTAAAATTCATTAAAACTACTATATATATATATATATATATATATATATATATATATATATATATATAAAATAACTACTTATTTTAAATTGTAATATTTCACAATATTAAATATGCAGCATTGCTTAGCATTAGAGACTTCTGACAGAAACATTAAAAGAACTTTCTGAAATCCGGAGTGATTTTCATTCAGTGGTTGTAATGCATTCCTTTCCCAGCTCTAGCAAGGCAAGTGACACTCCAAAACCAAAAAACCCTCCCTGGCTGGCACTGGTGCAATCAGAAACAAAGAAGAAACCAGCACCTCGCCCACCCACAGGTATAGCCCTACCTTCCTGCACTGGTTCATCTCCATCTCGAAAGGAGGAGGGATCCAGACCATCCACTCCTCCAAATCCCTTTGATGATGAGAATGAAGAGGAGCCAGAAAAGGATCCTGAAGATCCCCCTGGTCCTGTAGTGGCTAGTCATCCCTGGTATAGGATCACTCTGGCTGCTGAAGCCGCAGGTGGGGAAACCAAAACACAAAATCCTGCCCCTTCAGAAAGTCCCGTAAGTGTCAGAAGAAAGAAGCGACCAGCTCCCAGAGCTCCAAATTCTTCCACATCAGGTTAGTTGTTTACAGTTTCTGACACCACCATACATTTTGCTTAAAGGGAAAGACTGTATTTTAATTGTTTAAATGTCTACTAAACTAAACACTTTGCCATGCTTGTCATAGTAAGGTGATGTTACGATACTGGTTCCCAATAGTCCCCAAAATAGGCTTATGCTATTTCTGCTTTAAGTATATGTGTATATATATATATATATATATATATTTTTTTTTTTTTTTTTTAAGGCATAAGTCACCCAAAAATTCTGCCATCATTTACTGACCCTCAAGTTGTTTTAAAGGGGTCATGAACTGGCTTTTTAAATTTTATTATATTGTTGTCTGAGGTCAACTTGGTTTTTGCATTCAAGAACATCAAAATGAATAAGTAATAGCTATTTCGTACCCAAGTTGTGAGCCTACCTGAAAAACAGTCGGTTTTTATGGGCATGTCGCACTGAAGACTTGGAAGTAAACGCCCACTGCTGCGAGTGGAGAACAGTTTTGCATATTATAATGAGTTTAACTCACGGGGGAAAACGTCCAATGTTGTAAAATGGCAACCGGATTCGCCCATACATGTTCGACCCAGAGTCCGTGTGTTGCACAATTCCTGTCAGATCCAATTATAGACGGCACAGCACTGTTCTTTAATCTTAATAGGTCTGCAAATCCAGTCTTGTTTACAAAACAATCATATGTGAAATGAAGCGAACAGACGACGATGTTTTACCCCAGTTTATCCATGCAGTCCTATTGGAATCCACAGGAAGCTTATGCAGTGACTGTCTTCTCCCACAACAGACACTGCACAATATTCTGTATTGCTCGGTAGCTCGATCCGGTTTGTCATCATGAGGTGAGAATGTATGTTACTTAGCTATGCCTGAAATGCGCGAATCGGTGGGCGGGGCTAAACCGGCCATGTTGAAGTAGGAGTCGATCTTCTGCGTGGGTGGTGTTTTATCCTCTTTGTCGTCATAGTTCCCCACTTTTAAAAATGAGTCGTTTGCAGAGGCTGGTGTCAATAAAAGCTTTTATTAGACTAACTAGGATGTTTTCAGTTCTGAAACTTACAGGATATTCTTATAATATGATGACATCTTAGATGTAAAAATTTGATTTCTCAGTTCATCACCCCTTTAAACTTGTATGAATTTATTTCTTCTGCTGAAAATAAAAGAAGATATATTTGAAGAATATGGCAAACCAAATAGTAGATGGGACCCATTGACTTCCATAGTATACTATACTTTGGTTAGCCATATTCTCCAAATATATCTTCTTTTATTTTCAGCAGAAGAAAGAAATCCATACAAGTTTGAAACAACAACCTGTGAGCAAATGATGACAGAATTTTAATTTGTGGGTGAACTATCCCTTTAACAGTAACCAACCACTATTCATTTAGTGAAAAAAAAAGCCAAAAAAGGGGGTAAAAATATGAATTATTTGAATGCAGTTTTCATGCAAGTCACACTAGTGTTATATTACAGCCAACAGAAATATAGCATTTCAATTTAGAGTTAGAATATTGTTATATACTACTAATAATTATTAATTTAATATACTTGTAAGTCTGCCCAGTTTACTGAGGACCTTTGTGAGCTCTGGCCCCTATTTGAGAATCACTGTGTTACAGGAAATTGTAGTTGTCTACTATAACGACGCACATCTGTATTTTCTGTCATATATTTATTTTTCTGGGTTGTCTCTTTCCTGCTATTCTTTAGCTTTTCCTTCATCTCAGACTTCCTCTCCTGCTTCTTCTCTAGCTCCGAGCACAGAGAGCCTTTCCTCCTCTTCCTCAGACTACAGTGCTGTCCCCCAGCAACCTGCTGCTAACCAACAGGATCATGTGTTCACCAAGAGTATATCTGAACCATCAATCAACACTCCTACTTCTGCCCTTTCCACAACAACTGAGCTTCAGCCTCACTGTTCTTCAAACCTTTCTCCTCCACCACCACCACCACCACCTACCAATACCAGCTCAGCACCCGCCACCCCACAAACCAGTCGCAGTATGAGACCACCTCCATCCCGCCCCTCTGCAGGGTTAAAACTTTTACCCTCTTCACAGACACCCAGCACTCCAGGCAAGGTTAGATTTACTGTCAAGACGTGAACTGCTATTCAAAAGTTTTGAATCAATCAAGACATTTTAATGTTTTTTTGAAACAAAACACAGCATAGCGTACTTGATTACGGAATACAGTTGTTTAAATTAAATGTCTATTTTGACACGTGTTTTCCTCTGGCATAACTTACATTTTATCTGTAAATGTTAGAAAGTCCCGTGAGCATTTCCATTTTTGCATATTGACAACAAGCGTCTTGTTAAACTTCACAGACTTCAATCGGTGGGCGCATGGGGGTCAAATAGACGGAGCACAGTAGAACTGTCAGGAGCACAATTTGGACTAAAGTACAGATTTAGCTAAAATGGGATGTTTTTCTGCAGTTTATACACGGAGGAAGTGTTGGCCCTTAATGACACGTTTTAACTCCTTTAAAATTAGCTGAAAAATGTAACTGCTTTTTCATTTTCAAAAATATTTTATTGATTAGTAATGGGGCAGTGGAGAAAACAAGGGTGTGTGTCAGATTTCATTACAAGTTCACATCTTTGAATTTTTCTTTCAATCCAGTTGCTTTGCTTACTTAATTTCTTTGTTCAATATCTTTGTTTCATGGTCTCTCATCACTGTCATCTTCAGCGCACTTGTAAAGAGAATCCATTTAATCGGAAGACGACCACTTCTGTCAGCTCTTTTGTATCCAGACCCCCAAAAGGTCCCCGTCCTGCACGACCTCCTGCTCCTGGACATGGATTTCCTCTCATTAAACGCAAAGTGAGGCACAAGAGACATCCTTTTGTTTTGACTATTTTAAGAAAGGTACTATAACTGTGGCATATATAATTTATAAATATTTGTCCTGTCATTGTATTTGGTAGGTTCAATCAGACGAGTATATCCCAGTAGAAGACATCCATGTTGAGATGAGTGACCTGGAGAAACGGTTGGATGAACTGGAGCGGAGAGGGGTGGACCTGGAGAAGAGCTTACGAGAATGTTCAAATGGTAAGAACCACATGCTACAGGATGCTATCCAGTGTCCCAGAGTGGCTCGGTCCTCAGTGGAGTTTGTGTAGTGTTCCACGCTAAAGGCCATTGCACACTGAGTCCGAGATTCGCATCCGAAATTTTCGCGCGTTAAAAAAAAAAAAAAATCGACCTCATGTTATGTCAATCATGCTTGCACACCGCGTCCGAAACTTTCGTCCGTCAAAAAAAATTCGGATCGGGTTTTATTTTCTGCGTTTTTCGCATCCACAGCCAGCATTTTGAGAGGTTTTTTGACAATTCAGGGCAGAGGGGAGCTCGTTTACTGTCTATGGAGCTCATTCCGCACATCATTACGCTTTCATTTTCAGTTTTCAATTGGATCAAGTGTTTATCTTCTCTTCTCTCGATTGGATTATGAAAGGAATAACCACCCCTTTCAATCAGATTGAAATTTCGGATCGATTAATGTGTGATTGAGCAACCAATTCGATAACTAATGTATTATTTGGGTACAATATATAGACCATTTCACAAGATGTAAACAACACTGGTCCAGAAGCACTTCCTGTTTCAGTTTTTTAACACTACATAAAAGCTGGAATAAAAATACTACCAACAGAACATGTAAAACTGAATCAAAAAGTTAAATAACATCATTAAGATGTTTTCTTTACATGTGAAATAAAGAAAACAGTTACAAACTGAAACAGGAAGTGCTTCTGGACCAGTGTTGTTTACATCTTGTGAAATGGTCTATAACCTGTAGTAGCCTGTACAGCTTCTGTCTGCCCAGCACTTACACCAGGCACACCTGCCCAGCGTGCGTGTGTGTGTGTGTCTGTGTGTCCATACCTGACAGTCTCTGTTCAGAATCGATTGGTTCACGGAAATTGGTGGTCTTGTTTTTAAAATGTGGCTCCAAAATCGCAAGCAAAGCATCAAACTGTTCCACTGACATTCTGAGGTAGATTTTGAATCGCTCGGCATAAGTTCGCAACTCCTTGATAAGGAGGTGCTTCCTCTCGATGCAATTCCAGGATTAGATGGACGCAATATTTTCTCTTTCTTCTCGAGAGGACAACAAAATCATCCTCACTGCTTGACGAATCCATTTTGTATTTTTGCGTTTTTTTCCGCAATTGGTTTAATAAATACGCATCGGACTCAGTGTGCAAGGTTTCTGTGCGTGACGAATTTTAAGGCTGACGAACACGAACAAACGCATACAATTTCGTACTCAGTGTGCAATGGCCTTAAGATTTTGGCTCGCTTAAGACATGTTTGGTTAAAAACCAAACATGCATCGAATCGTCCTATATTTGCGATACATCTGCGAGTTGAAAGAGTTGACTGAAAGTAATTAATCAATGGCATTTTATTGAATTCTTTGTCTGTGCACTCATTACCATCTTTCATATTGTGAACTGTAACTGCACTCAGCCAGGTTATCTAATGTTTCTTACCTGTAGATCATCTAAACAGAGAAGCAGACAGTTCATTTGGTTTATAGAAGCTAATCATCCTGAGACTGAGCCCCAGACTAAGAACTTGTGCTAATCTTCATTAAAGCTGCTGTCCGTAACTTTTTTTAAGTTAAAAATAATCCAAAATAATTATTTAAAAAAAAAACATATTCTGCCAGTGGTCAAAACTATCTGCTTGCCATAGCTAGATTTAAAACAGTTAGCTTGTAATAATGATTTTAAAGGATTAGTTCACTTTTGAAAAAACTTTTGCTGATAATGTACTCACCCCCATGTCATCCAAGATGTCCATGTCTTTCTTTCCTCAGTCGAAAAGAAATTTAGGTTTTTGATGAAAACATTCCAGGATTTTTCTCCATATAATGGACTTCAATGGGAACCGGATGGTTCAAGGTCCAAAAGACAGTTTATAACTGTTTCAGATGCAGCTTCAAATGTCTTTAAACGATATCAGACGATGAATAAGGGTCTTATCATGCGAAACGCTCGGTTATTTCAAAACTTATTCCAAAAATGTAACTTTTCTAAGGACAAATGCTAACCTTGCTCTATTCTGTGAGGCGCGTTTGCAACGTCACGTATTACGTAATTACGTTCAAAAGGTTACGGGCGACGTAGCCGAAAGTACAGAGTCAGTGTTTACAAGTTGAACGCATAGGTTGAACGTGCAAACTAGCTCAAACACCGTTTACAAAAAAAGGAATTAAAAGGAAAAACAACGATGTCGGACGATTTTGATTCTGTACTTCCGGCTACGTCGCCCGTGACCTTTTGAACGTAATTACGTATTACGTGACGTTACAAACGCGCCTCAGAGAATATAGCAAGGCTAGCATTTGTCCTTAGAAAAGTTACATTTTTGGAATAAGTTTTGAAATAACCGATCGTTTCGCATGATAAGACCCTTATTCATCTTCTAATATCGTTTAAAGACATTTGAAGCTGCATCTGAAACTGTTATTAACACTATCTTTTGGACCTTGAACCATCCGGTTCCCATTGAAGTCCATTATATGGAGAAAAATCCTGGAATGTTTTCATCAAAAACCTAAATTTCTTTTCGACTGAGGAAAGAAAGACATGGACATCTTGGATGACATGGGGGTGAGTACATTATCAGCAAAAGTTTTTTCAAAAGTGAACTAATCCTTTAATTCCAGTGGTACTGGTGGGTTTCCGCGGGAAATTCGAGTATGTCTTTGCGTCATTACGTCACATCCGTAAACACAAGAAGGAGTTTCGGCTAGCCGGCTATACTACGCGTGAGGAGATGTAAAGATGTATAGGCTATTCCTGCAGGCTCGCAGCACTTCACATAATTAAACTTATGGCATCCAGAAGGATCCAAACAATCATCAGTGTCAACTGGAGATTCAGCAGTTATAAAACCCAAAAGACTTCGTACTTCGGATTTAAGGTGTCTAGAGAAAGAGAAAGAAACTGTCTCATGCGAACACAAGGATTTAAACATCGGCGGGGCTTTTGAAAAGTGCCTGAACTCCGTGTTTTGAAGGGGTTCAAAACGGAAGAAGAGACTGCTTTTTTCTGCTGAACAAGTAAGACATTTCAATAGTTCAATCGTGTAACAGTACGTTTTCTTAATTCACACAGTAATGGAGTTTCCTTTCTTTTGCCTTTCTCGCTTTGCTATTATGGAGAATATGAATTCTGAACTACAGGTAACCATAAAACACATTAAATTTAACATTAGTCACGCAATGCTGATTTTGTTAACATGAACAATTTGAGAACAAAGTAGGCTATAATTTCCACGGTTGCTGTAAATCGCGTTGATTAAATCTAACGACGCTTATGTCGAATTCTTTTCCCCCTTAGTTGATCAGAACAAAATGGATGTTACTTACTTGTTCAGAAGACAATTTCCGGTGAATATTCTTATGTTGTTCAAACTTTCAAAAAGTAAATCTGTGATTCTGTATGACAGTATCCACACAGCACGGTGATTGACAGCAGCACTCACCTCAAAGCACTGTGTTCTTCCGTGTTCCACTGTGTTCTTCTAAATTGGTTTCATGCCAATTTACAACCCACGTAAAGATGATAATTCCGCGAATAACTCCAATTGCAGATTTCGAACAGAGATGGCGACAAAGAGGAAAAGCTACGGACTGCAGCTTTAAAATACACTCTGGTCTATGCAAATTGTCCCATTTTTGGCTCCTTTTTTAATTTTATTTTGTCATTTTAGATGATGAGGAGGAACATCTACTTGTTGACTGGTTTACTCTAATTCATGAAAAACACCTACTGGTACGGAGAGAGGCTGAGCTGGTCTACACGTAAGTGCACTATTGGCATTCATTTAGTCTGCAACATCAATAACAACATGCTATACTAATTTACTGTTGCACAGTGGTTCTTAAACTTTTTCACTGTGTTGCCCCACTTATGTATGATGCAAAACAATCTCCAACTTACATTTATAATTGAATAATAAACAAATCACTAA
Source organism: Pimephales promelas (assembly GCF_016745375.1). The sequence goes on from NW_024121765.1 coordinate 17,750,364, forward strand.
AATAAACTTATACAATGCTGGAAAATGAATTTAACCACACTACAAATGCACACAACTAGACCGTTGAGAGAAGGGTGAGAAAAAAACAACAACTTTCTGTTTCTCAATATATGAGTTAAATTCTTTTTGCACTATGCTCTATTATTTAATTTTCGTTAGCTATGAGAACTTGTTTTCTATTTAAAAACTTAAATGATCTCAAATGTTCTTTCAGTGTATATTTAGCAATCTATCCGATATCTGTTCAGTGACATTTCATTTAAGGCATATTTCACACACAGTGCAGGAGCGGTAAGTGATCGTTTTCTTTTTGGTTGCCTTAATAGATTACAGCACACGTGTTGCCTCCCAGAACCGGCAGTACACATTTAGTTTAAGTGCTCAACCTATTTTTTCCTGCGTGGTGCACGCTGAACTCAGCAACTCTGTCCACAGACTCGAAAAGAAAAGCTAATAAAAACTTGAACTCTGAAATGCACACAATTGAAGCTGCAACACTGCTGGTAGGGAGATTTATGTGAATTATTTACTATTTTGACATAATTTGATCTTCATCCTAATGTACATAAGATTCCACGACGATCAAGTTTATAATGATTATCAATTTCCCTCTCTCAAAACAATCTTTTTTTTCACAGTGTAAAACAGACTGATTGAAGGAATTAGAAAAATTAGAATGCAGGATAGCACTGAAATTTAATCTGATTTTATTCTATAAATGTATAACATTTTATGTATGTTTAATTAATTTTTTTAAATATATCATTTTAACACTGCCACATTTGTGCCATATTGTAACCCGCAGTTTAAGAACCAGGTTTTCAAAGTTCCTGTCCATTGAGCTGTCAATATAATAATAATAATAATATACAGTATGCAACACCTTGGAGATGGAGGTTGGGTTAAAGTTAAATATGAAAGAAGAATAAATCTGTGTCTGATTACTGTCTGGATTTCAGAGCTAAGCAGCAGAACCTGGAGGAAAGGCAGGCCGATGTTGAATATGAGCTTAGATGTTTACTTAACAAGCCAGGTATGAAACAACACAAAACAGTGAGAATTTACTGATTGACCCTTTCTTGTGAGCAAACCCTCCCCCTTTCCCTTAATAACTGCATTATTTATGCTGCTTATGTCTCTGATAGAGAAAGAATGGACGGCAGAAGACAAAGACAGGGAAAAGCAATTGATGGCAGAACTTGTCACTATAATTGAGCAGAGGAACCAGATTGTTAACAGCATAGATATGGACAGACAGAGGTAATCGGTCAATGCACATGCACTCTGATTCAGAACCTAAGCTTAAGTATCTGTGCTATCTTAGCTGTTTTTTCCTGTAAATTTGATATGAAATAGAAGGTTATGTTTTTATTTGCATCAAGTTTGAATGCTGTTTTGAGGAGTTTGTAATTTCGTATTTAGGGAGGAGGAGGAAGACAAACTAGTAGCTGCTATGCTAAAGAAAAAAGGTCAGTGTTATTTCACTTTTCTCTGACTTACTTTACATCACATCCTGCATTGATTCATCTATTTGATTCATCTATTTAGATTTTCATGGACACGGTGAGCAGAAGAAGAAAGCAGGGAAATTTAAGCCCATGAAGGTTTTGAAGAGACTGAGCACCAAGAATGAAGGAGTAAAGGACAACAGTCCCCGAAAAGAGAACAGTTGAAGAATGGACTCAGGGGGAGAGAAAAATATCTAAAGTATCTGAAATATTTACATAGCCTAATTCTAATTATTGCTTTTGATTACATTGCTATAAAACAAAGCCAGTTCAATTGAAGGTAGTAGCAGCTGATATATAAGTCAAAACTGAACACAGTCTTGATCAAAGTTTTATGACTATCTCTAGAAAGGCTCAGCCACTATATAATCTTACTATAATCTGTACAATTTGAAGTTACAGAAAGCTGATACTGATTGTGATTGAGATGATATTGAGAGTCCAAAATAACCCTGGGAAAGTTTCACACATATCCTTCTTTTAAACTAATTTTAACAGTGAGAGGAAACTCAACAGTTTTTAATCCTAATTTAATCTGATTCTCTGAGTTTTTATATATATATATTTATATTATGCATAGAGGTACTGCTACTTGTATTTCTCTCCACAATGAAGAGTGAAAAAAAAACTAGGCCCAACCCAGCCCTTTCATAATTAATTATAGAAGTCTTGCTGAGATGAAAGCAGAAATGATTAAATTTGCAGTTTATATTAGTTCTGGGGAAAATTATATTATGTCGATATTTCTATGGGATTCAGAATGATGATTATAGATGCATATCAGATTTTTATCTGCCTGTCTCTGGTTGCACCAGCTGTGCTTAATAAAAAAAAGAAGAAAAAAAAACCTTGTTGCAAATAGGCACTAAATTACAATTTGCGCAGTATTAAATATTTGAGCATTGCGCCATAAAATGTAACTACATGTTTAATCTTTAGTACACTAAAAATTTACAAAAGCCTCCGAATAGGAGTAACAATTGGAAGAAAATAGCAGTTTGATTGAATTGCATCAATTAACTCATGCTTTATCTGAAAGAATTCAATCCTTGTTGACTGACTTTAAGAAAGAGAACATTGTGAAAAAAAATTACTTGGATCTCTACAACATGAACCTGATCTGAAAAGTGCACCGCTGTGTATCGCTCTGTGCCAAAATTAATGCAATTTGTATGTGTTTTTTTTTTTTTTGCATTAGTATTTATGTATTGCTTCTTATTAATTTATTTGTATTTACAATGGTATTTATAATATTATCGTTATTTTGTCATTAAACATTGTATTTAAACAGAAATAATACTGTACTATTAGTTAATTAAGGCAATAATAGAGTTAGGATCAACTTAAATATGATAAACTGAAATTCTTTATTGGAGCATTAAAGGTAATTTTCATATAATGGGATGATGCAATACTCTACAACCGGCTTACGACTTACTGTCTCCTCCCTTCAGAACAAAATTACAAAAGGTAGAATTAGGAGAATTAGTTACAAACTAATTAGTATTCCAATGTTCCAATTTAAACAAGAACTTACGAACAGCTGGTGCAACCCTTCCCTGGACAATATTTTTATATACACATTAATTTTAAAAGTATACTCATTCATAGACCGATTGGCTAAAAATGCATTTTGTGGGACAGCCTTTAGATTTAATTACAGCCTACATTTGTCATGTCATTGTTTTGACAACCTTATGCAACATCACAACATTTATTTCCATCAAGAAATGCATTAATGTTTGGCTGAGATTGTCTATTGACAGTCAAAACACTCTCTACCCCAGCACACCCAAAGACTTTCGATGAGGTTATATTCAGGACTCTGGTGGTCAATTGATTTGTGAAAATGATTCCTCATGCTACCTGAACCACTTTTTCACAGTTTGAGCCCAATAATTCTTGCAATTGTCATCCTGGAATATGGCCATGGTGCGACATGATCTTCGGTAATGTTTGGTTGTTTTAAGAGATAAAAAGCTACACTGTATTAGTTCAAATAATTGTTACCAAACATATAACATGCCAGAAATATATTGATAACTGCAATAATGATCCAATTCTAGATGTTCTGGTCAACCAGTGTATTTATTATGAATAATATTTAACAGAATAATATTGAAAAAAAAATAATGTTGAAAAGTTTTTAAAAGATATTGTTAAACACTAAATTGTTATGGTATTTACTGACAGAATATTAGTTCATAGAAGAAATTCAGAAGCAGATTTCTTTTTAAAATTTCTGTGGAAAATTGTTACAAAATCCTTAAACTTGTAAATGTATCTAATAACCCTCTGAAATGTCATTAAGCTTGTTACAGAGTTACCAGACAAATCTGCACCTAGAATCATCGGTGACAGATAAACGTTAAAATAAGAGATAACATTAAAATAAGTCTAAACTATTTTAATGAAAACAAAAAAGACTGTAACTCGCACAAACGGTGACTGTAGGCATGTTAATGTTATACAATAATTAGAGATGTAACGATTCAGTCGCAACCGGTTGAAAATCGATAAAAATGTGTGCTTAAAATATAGCAGGGCGCGTTTAAAATGTGTATCGCAATTCGTTTAACATTTCAACCGACTTGAACCGTGACACATTTTTATCAATTTTCAACCGGTTGCGATTGAATCGTTACATTCCTAACAATAATAGATGTTCCTCACTCTTTAAAGCAATATGCAATATTAAGCTTTAGTTAAATAATTTTAAAATGTTCAATGTAGAATGTCGCATGTTGTGTGTTGGGCCTTAATCTCTGTAAACCCAAGCAGGAGTATATTTCTGAAGGAGTGCCTTTAATCTGTTTAATTTATGTATGTCCTCTCATTGGTTAAGTGTCTCTGAATATTTTGTTGACATTTCAGTTTGTGTCTTCTGCAAGTATTTAATTTGTATTTATCAGATTTTAGTATTACATTTGTATGTCAGTGTGTGTGCCTGATCAACCCCAAGGGCTTTTCGTTGTCTTTAAAACAGTCAGTGCTTTTAGGATGGAGGACATTAAAAATAAAATGACTTCATGAAACAAAAACCTTTTGCTGTTTTGAGATTTTTTTAAACAAGTTTTAATGCTCATACTTGTCTAACACTACCTTCTATTATCAGCTTCTCTTTATCCATCCCGCTCTTTGCTTTATAGTTCCTCTTTTCCATTTAAATTGAGGGTCCTTAATTCTTCACTGCGTTTCCTGTCAATCTCTTCAAGTTCAAAGATTTTCTGGAAGAAAAACATCATACAATTAATACCAGAAAGTTTATAACAAAATAGTTTTAGTTTAAGACTTACAAATAGCTAATAACAAACACGAACATAAAAAGATAGATACCTTAAAAAATGTGATTTAAAAAAAAAAACAGGACATTTCACTGTGGTGCTATAAAACATTGATAACTTCCTAATTTCTCAGGTTTTTAGACTGAAACTGTTAAGTCGCATTTAAAAACTGATGATGGCTGGTGAGAGTATTGGCTGTTATGAGCTTATGATTTTGTATCCTCACCTGAGAGATCTCCGTGTTGATGAGGTGCTGGTATTGGTCACCTTTTCCCAATGCTATCATCTCCTCTAAAAACTGCCTCCTGTCCTCAATGTCATCCAGAACTGTTGGTAAGAAATGACATTAAATTATTGTTTTCATTATGATGTGTATACTACTGGGCACCTTATCAAGTTCAAGTGACTCTGTAAACGTGACTCTCCCTGCCGCCCTCTAAATGATGATTAATAAACTAAAATAAAAAACTAAATGAATAAAACTTCTTTTACAAAAAAAATATACAATTAGTTGCATTGAAATCAGAACACTCATGAGAAATGAACAGAAACCGCCTGTCTCACCCTCTTGGAATCTGTCTATCTGTTGCTCTCTTTTTTCTGTGGAGTCTCTTTGGGAGTGAGTTGGCCCAGCATCCTTTTTACCAGTAGAAAGAATATTTTGTAGCCTTCTCTTCTCTTTCTCCAGATCTCCTAGAAAGAGAAAAGAATCAGCAGGTTAGACACAGGTTAGATTCATTTATGTAGGCTGAAATATAATGTAGGCATACAGATATAATAGCTCACACTGACGATGACCATGGATACTGTATTACAAACCCAAAAACATTTTTGTACCATGTACTTTTTTGTTCTTTGTACTGTAATATTGTCAAAAACATCATACAGCTCAGATTGTAATCTGTTATATTTAGTAGAATCAAATACAATCATATTTTTTGTGGGGTTTTACTTAACTTGAGGAAGTTTTTGTATGTGAATGTGGCATTTATGTCACGTTTTCACTCTCAACTTCATGAAACCTGCTCCGACCGTGGCACATAATTATTTACAGCAGATTATCACAAGAACTCATTATTATCGGTCACTTAGATTTAAACATAGTTATAGAAAGTAATAACATAAAACCCACAGGCACATATGTAGCTAAGTAAAATAAAACTTTGCTTTCACATGGCATTTACACTTGTAATTTTATGAAACATGCACAGATAATAGTATGGATGTTCCCAGTTAAAATGAGTCCAAAATCAGCATAATACATTGTATTGATCACAAGATACAATGGAGGAACAACAATTTTAAAAATGCCTTCTAAGGGCTAAACAAAAAGGCTACCTTGGTCCTTGAGCCCATTTCTTTAAATATTTTATCAGCAGTTTCTAAGCATGAATTTCCAAATGTAATAATTTTTCTTTTTTCTTTTGTTACCTTTTGACTCTCCTTACAATCGTTTGGAGTTCTTTACTTTTTATTTTAAAAGTTTATGTCATTCAAAACAAAAAATGCCTTCAGGGCTTAAAGGGTTAATTATTTTGGGCTCCTAAGATTGTCTCACAGAAATGCTGTGGCTTTATGTATGCCTGAAGAAGAAGAAGAAGAAGAAGAAGAAGAAGAAGGAATGAATGAATGAATGAATAGGAATAGCTTTTTCCCCATTCTACCCCACTTTTCCAGGGGCATACTGGCAAAGTAGTGCACTAAATCAAGTTGTTTAAAGATGAGCTATGATTTCTGTATTAACTTATATTGAAATATGTGACGGTGAAGTTCAGTTCAATGCAAATGCGTGTTTACATGAGTAGTGTAGAGCACAGTGCTGCATATATGCAACGAAATTCATTTGAAAATCTAATGGAATTTAATGAACCTAATCCTTCTGTCAATACTAAAGACGAAGGGCATCTCAGGAACCGCACTCCAATGGTTCAAGTCTTACCTCTCAGGTAGGTCCTTTAGGGTGTCGTGGAGGGCTAAGGTGTCTAAGAACAAACATCTAGCTACTGGGGTTCCTCATGGCTCAGTGCTTGGACCAAAGCGTTTATAAGTAATAGAACGTTCCATTGCAATAAAAGCACCCATGAGCAGAGCTGCAGCTCCGCCATCTTAGACTGAATGCAACTCAGCTGTCATAGACTAGTACATTCTGGTTCCAATTCAAAAGCAGTTAGGGGAACAAAAAAATAGTTTCTAGTTATTAATATCTCAATAGCTTAAACTAAAAAAAAAAAATAATGCTTATGTATTGGTTTATAATTAAACAATTTCATCATAGAGCATGAAGCTGTCAAATAGGCTATTTATTTACCCAGTAACTTTTGGGGATAACTTCCATTTTCATACACAGCACAATTTTACGACACCAGTAACAACAGCCCATGTTCCTCATGAAATGATTGACAAATTCCTTGATAAAGCCCAAACACAATGAACAATGAGTAGGTGAAAGGGACAACACATTAGTCAAGAGAGAATATTTAGTAGTAATAAAAGATAATCACAAAATTAAAGCTGCCGTCGGCAACTTTTTTTTTAATCATATTCAGCGAATTCGACACTATATTCCGACAGAACAACATAAATAAAGTGGTTTTATCAAAAAACCCAAGCTTCGAACTCCACCTGGAGCATGTTATTTGTTTTGAAAAAATCCCCTGCTCCCGGTTCATTGTGTCGAATCAGCGCAGGGGGGTGTGAGATATGACAGTCAATCACAAGTCGTGCATGCACACGTCAATCACATGCACACGCCTGAAGTTTGCGCAGTAGCGATGGTGGAAAAGTTTCCAATTCGCCTTTGGCTAAGCCACACCCTGGAATGAAGATTGACCAATCACAGCGCAGCCAAGAACGAGCTCCCACAGAGGTCCGACACTTTCTCACAGCGCTCCATTGACTTTCAACACAGGCGTCTCATATTTTTGGTCTCGCCAGGCTATTACCGTCGTAGTTTTATCAAAAAATATGGTTAAACGTTGTGCCTGGGGCATTTAACACAGATACACGTTTCCCAGAGAGGTTGGAGGGGGGTGTCCATTTTTTTCCCTTCCCAAAACCGAAGTCAAATCCTGACAAGTATCGTCTTTGGATTAAACTGTATGGACATCCTCAGTCAGCAAAACCCCTCAAAGATCAACATGCACATCTTTCTTGCTTCTAACCTTACTGTGAAGTTATACTAGTTAGACCGTTTTATAATGTTTTAGGTTATGATTTCAGTTCTCATACCGGTTGATGATACGCTAGCACACGCTGCTAATAAATACAACGTTATACTCGTTTAGTCAGTTTGCTTTGTAATAACCATTATAGAAGTGAATAGAGACCTACCTAGCTTTGCATGAAAAGTGTTGCTCCCTGATATTGCAAGTCCCAGCCTCCGTCTCCATTAGTAGGATGTGCGGTGGTTCATTTTTTGACTGTGACCGGTAACATTATGCTTTTGCCTCTATTTTGGATGCCTTGTTATTTCTTGCGTTTCACCTGTATGTCTTGAATATAGCCTTCGAACGCATAATGTAGCCCCTTTTGCCCACTTCTATCGGACACTCTATTTGCTGCTTTATAAAAGTTTAATAATTTCAGCAGGAAAAGCTGTCACAGCATAAGCCATGTTGATACCAAACCAGAGCCCAGATGAAGTTTGACGGAAGTAGCAACAGTAACTAAGGGGGGCGGGGCTTAGCCAAAGGTGAATTCCTCGGTTAATCTCAAGAGCGAGAAGGTCAAAACCACACAGGAAAGGAGAACAACTGCTGAAAAAAAAAAGAAGTACACAAAGAAATCGACCGTGCCCGTAATAAAACCAGGATAACACATCGGAACAGCATTTAAACGATGGAGAGAATTCCGTGATTTATTTGGGTTTAAGCTGGATGCAGAGCTTGCAACATTTCTTCTCGACAGGTTTGTGCTTTATCAACCAGTTACTTTATTTCTTAGTGTTATGTTAGTAATCGAAGCATGTTTGCTCAAATGTGTTGGTATGGAAAGCTAACGTTAGCACTTTGTTGGCAGGTTCGTTAGCTTTGTTTCCACTGAAATCCGTGTGAACGTATCATTAGGTTGATAAACAGGTCCAGATGAAGGGATAAAGTTAGACTTTTTTGGAAGAATCAATGCTACTCTAACTTTCTTACTAGAGTAAGAACAGTAGTAAAGCGACTGTTATTGCATGTGCTATCTGACTACCTCTATAAGCAATAAAAAATGTACAATGACCATGTCTGCCGCGTATCCCATACAGCACACGCACTGACGAGCACGAACTCTGTGGGAGGGTATTCGTTGATAGTGAGGGAGGGGCATGAGAGTTGTAAACATTCAAAATGTTGCCAAAGTCCACTCAATCAGCCAGAGTTGCCGACGGCAGCTTTAACAGTAATAAAATTGATGATGGTAAGTAGATCTCCACATAATTTCTGCCTGAATTACACACAACAAATCAAACATTGTGCAAGTAAACACATTTACTACAAATAGAATGACAATGGTAAGTACACTCACCTAAAGGATTTTTAGGAGCACCATACTAATACTGTGTTTGACCCCCTTTCGCCTTTAGTTGTGCTAGTGGTAAAGCCGTTGGTTCAGTCCAAAATGGCGACAGCAGCACCATCTAGCGATTGTTGTCAAAACTGCAACAGAGTTTCGCCTCTTGGTACTTCTATACTCTTAGCTTAGACCACTTCTCTTCTCTGTCTAGATGAGATCACTAGGATCTGTGATGCAAAAACATGGCTTTTCCTTTCACTGCTATGCTGATGACACACAACTCTACCTCTCATTCCAGCCTGATGATCCGATGGTAGCTCGCATCTCAGCATGCCTAACAGACAGTTCTGGCTGGATGAAGGACCACCACTTTCAACTAAACCTTGCGAAGACAGAGCTGCTTGTGGTCCCGGCCAACCCAACACTACGCTACACCACAACTTCTCCATTCAGCTAAGTTTGTCATCCATTAACTCCATTAATGTCATCCAGGAACCTTGGAGTTGAGATGGATGGTCAATTGAACTTTACAGACCAACTGCCCGTCCTGCAGATTTGCCTTGTACAACATTAGGAGGATTGTCCAAGCACTTGTTCTATCCTATCCTATGGACTATTGTAATGATCTCCTGGCAAGTCTTCCAGCTTGCACTATCAAACCTCTGCAAATGATCTAAAATGCTGCAGCTAGAGTGGTCTTTAACGAGCCGAAGAGAGCACACGTCACTCCTCTCCTCACAAAACTGCACTGGTTTCCAGTTGCCACTCGCATCAAATTCAATACACTGACATTTGCCAACAGAACAACCACTGGCTCCAACCACAATCACTCTGCTCTATGATCTGCCAAACCCAACCAGAGCTGCTGAGTCCATGGCCATTTTCAATGGCTGAAGATGCATCTTTTTCGGCAACACCTAATCCAAGTGATACTAACACTTTATCGTCTATATTATCTTAAAAAAATAAAAAGTACATGTACTAAGTTATCTTAAACTGGGAGGGGTCATACCACTTGCATATAGTGTCCTATGGGCTATATGCACGCATAAGTTCCGCATTTGACGTAAGGATACTCGTCCATTTCCGGTTGTGTAGATTAAAGCGGAGGAAAACCGGAGAAAACGGGATTATGGCAGAGTCTTCAATATTTACTGTCCTCCCGTCTTTGAAACGAAACGTACATACGTTTAGATGTAATTTTATATATAGTTATGTTTATTTAATATAATTTTAAAAAGAAGCATAAACACAACGAGGGGTGTCTGTTTTATCTGTTTTTGTGACTAACGTTTCATTAGTATAACCATGGAGTATAAAATTCAATATAAATTCTCGGTATTGCATTGGACTCTATGATCGGCGGAAGTTATCGAGCATCCTTAATCCTTCACCGGAAATAACGCCGTGCATAGAGCCCATTGTTAGTTTCACTGCTTCTATTGTTCTCATTTGTAAGTCGCTTTGGATAAATGCATCTGCTAAATAAATAAATGTAAATGTAATGGGGAAAAAGTAGTAGCAGCGAGGATGAGGGAAAATTGGGTGATAAAGAATATAGTATAAGGAAATGTTTATCTTTTTGCACTCACGTGTTGCACTAGGCTGAAACTTTTCTCGTTTGTAATTATCTCCAGCACTACATCTTTCTGCACTGCGCCTCAGCTGGTGACCCACCAGTGAGGTTACTCTGGAGATTCTGGGCTCTGACTGCACTTTTTTCTGCTCAACTGGGGTAAACGTTAGTGGAAGAGCGCCCCCATCTGATAAAAAAAAAAACACACACAAAACGACAGCGTTAATAGGCATAAAATTTCCTGGACAGTTGTAGTAGGATATTATAAAATCTGTCAACTCACTTTTCAGTTGATTATTGATTTGTTTCTGTTGAAGGTCCGTTAGACCAGACTTTTGCATCATTACTACAATGAAACAAAACAAACCCACAGATGGAGCAAAAGAAAAGATCAAAACAAGATATGCATGATTGTTGGAGCACGCGCGCGCGCGCACACACACACACACACACACACACACACACACACACACACACACACACACAATACACAAATATATGGTTTGGTGACTGTTCGATAGGTGTAATAATGGTATACTGTTCTGAATATTTTATTCCCTTACGTTACTCTGTTACAGAAAACGTTCTGCCTTTTCACAAAAGTAACTTAAACCTTTAAAGTCCACAGCCTAGGCATAGAAAAACACACAGTAGCCCACACTCATAGACACGCACACACACACACACACACACGTTGTATTAACTGTCGTGTCTCCGTTCTGTAGTTAGTGACTCTGGACTCCTTATATTTTGATCCGCTGGCCATCATTCCTGCAAAATAGAAACACTTTATTATTTATTTATTTATTTTTAATTTTTTGCCATACCAAGAAAGCTGGTATTTTGGTCGTCGAAGTTTTACTCACGTTACAAACGCAAAAACAGCAAAGTGGTTCCTATGGTAACACACGCAAAACAAGACCGAGGAGAATCCAGCAAAGAGAACACCAGTCTAACAAAGAAAGCTGAACGATCTCTTTGTGTTTTGGGGTGTTTAGAGTTGCTTTCGAGATGACAAATGTTTGAGATGCGCCTTGCCTCGCCTGAAATGTATGCGAGAGTAGGGGAGAGTAGGCGGCTGCGTGATAAAAGCGCAGCAGAGTCTGACATTCCTTCCAACCCGTCAGATATGCGCACTCTGGCGCACATCAATATTGCGTCATTTTTGTCACGCTGAACAACACGCCCATATATTTCACTACTTGCGTGAGATCTTCTTCATCTGAGGTACGTTTTCCACTAATGAGAAATGTTTATAAACGAGTTAGTGTTAGTAAATGTTAGTATACTCGCTCATTCAAAGCAAATTCATAGCATGTGTTCATGAAAACATGGAAACACAGGCTAAGTTAGATATGGCGGGGTGGGGCAGGCTAGTATGATTTGATTGTTTGGTGTAAAATATAAACACAAAATTATGTCAAAATGTCCGTTTTGTCGAGTGTCCTCATAAGATCAGTCTTAAATTAATTAAATAAAGTATCAAATGATCATAAACAGTGTGAGGCGTGTGAGATCAGCTTCTCTCTCAGCAGCGGCAGGTTTCATAAAAATATGCCATTTCATAAAAATATTTAAAAGATATAAGTTACTCTATATTGTTTTTTTGCATTAATTTGGAGATCACTGCTCACTCCAATGTCCCCACTTCAAGGGCTCTGCCCTTCGAAGGGAGTAGGGCATAGGGATGCTCTCTTCCGTTTGGAATTTTCCCTCAGTAGTATAGACGAATCCGGCGAAACTACCGGAAGTAAGGGGGGCGCCATTACTGAGCTGTTGCTGGGTAGCGTTGCGCCATTGCCTCCTATTGTTTTAGTTGCAACTTGCGTCCACTGGAATAAACAGCCCGCGATTTACGACTGTCACTAACGTTACAACGTTAGCCCTTGTATAATGTCGAGTGGGTAAACAGTTTCCGTTATAAATTGTTTCAATGGTGGCAGTACAATTTCAATTTTGAAGAGAAAACACTGTGAATACCCCGGGTCGACTGCCCCTGTCTGGTGCCGTACGGTTTACAGATTTCCTGGGCGAGTACAAGACGTGGACATTCGCGTATAATAACAATTATTTAATGACATAAGTAAAAAATATATAATAAATATGTGATATAGTGATCAGCAAAATCTCCTCTTGCTATTTTTTCTATTCAATTAACATGCTATGGTCATTAAATGGCTTTCCTGAGCTAAATGTAACGTTATGTGACATAATTGTTTTCCTGCTGTTATATTGACCTCTTTCCATGGCTTAAAAACACTAATTGGTCGATATTATGTATACTTTCTAGCTGTAACGTTACCTTACCCTTGCCTGTTGCATTGTGAAAATGAGATAAATAATGGACACAAATGAAAAACATGAATTTGTTTATTTGATTTCATTTATTTATTTATTGTTGCCAAATGGACAGATCTTTTCATAGTTTCCTCATTAGCAAACGTTAGCCTAGCTAGCTTGCCAAGCTATTTTCATAAATAACGTTAATCTGTAAGATCGTTTGTACCTTCATCTGTGACTGGAGGCCACTGCAGTCACAGATCAAACCAACAAGTCATTCTGCCTGGCTGTAGCTGTCATCGAGGGTGAGTTCGCGTTATCACCGAGGTTTGTTTACATACCGGTGCATATGTCTATATGCCTGTGTAACAGCTCAGTAATGGCGTCGCCACAAGATGGCAGCCTACACAGAACGCTCGTCGGATTCGTCTATATTGCTACCATTCACTTCTTATGTGTTATATTAAACAACATGGCACTTAAAGTTTCATTTCATTTATTTTCATTTATTTATTTATTTTACAGGGACAGTGCTCATTAATTAACAGTAAAATAACTGTAAATGAGCCAGAGTTAGCTCAACAGGCTAATTTGCATCTGTTGTCCCTGGCCAGTTATTATGATGGCAACCTAAAAACAAAATATAAAGCAAGAAATGTATTTCACAGTCCACAAATAATAACAACATTAAAAGTAATAAAAAGACAAAAACGACACAACAATAAGTAACGAATCACACAAGACAATCTGCCAGCAAGCCACAATTTTCAGTAGGCAGTCAGTGGTTTAATGTGCACATATCTGATTATCAATTAGCCAGTTCTTAAGCTGACCAGTAAAGGAACGATAAGTTTTTGTATCTCTTATCAGACTTGGCAATTGGTTCCACTGTTTAGTTGCAGTTACAGAGAACGCTGACTGACTAAAGGCACTTTTTCGAGTGGGAATGATGCAGTCCCCTCTTGTGACACCTCTGGTGACATGACTACCTGCTCTCTGCATAACAAATGTCTTCAGTGGAGGTGGAGCCGTGCTATGCAATATCTTATAGACTAGACAAAGGTTACTATAAGTGATTAAATTTTTTAAAAAAGTCTATGGGTATTTAAAATTTGACAGGTATGAAAACTATTAGGTTTCCGAACTAAAACTTTAAGAGTACGTTTATAAAGACTTTCTAGTGACTTAATTGTAGACTTGTTAGCTTGTGCCCAGCTTGTCAAACAGTATGTAAAATGCGGGATAATCATGGCATTCATATATAACATAGCAGTTTCAAAGGTAAATGATTCCCTAACAAATCTAAAATTACTCAAATTAAATCTGATTCGTTTGCACATACTTTTCACATGAGCTCTAAAACACAGATTCGAATCAATCCAAACACCCAGATACTTGTATTCAGTCACAACTTGCAAATTTTGACCTAATACCATTATGTCAGGGTCTGGAACGCTACATGGTCGTTTTGAGAAGAACATGCTTACCATTTTACAAACATTTAACGTCAGACATGATCTGTTAAGCCATGTTGTGATATAGTTCAACTAAGTTAAACTATTGCTTTTTGGGTGTGTGTATTATACCATTTCAATCATGCTTTCGTTCGTTTGGGGTCGTCTTCCAGCATGCTGCAAAGCACACACTACTCCTCTGCATTACCTATACATTTGTTAACATTAAAAAAAGATAAATATGAATTCATTGGACAATCATATCATAGTGTACTAAATGTGAACATAAACGCCATGTCTGAAATTACATTAAATCAAATCATTCTTGAATTACTTTTTGCATCCTTCAAGTTATTTTCTACTCGGAAAAATGTATTTAATCAAGTAAGAATATCCAAATATACAGAGGGGATAGAGAAGAAAATTATAGATTGAAGATAGCATCTACAGAAGTGTACTACATGACACACTGTACAATACAATACATACATTACTACAGTATTACAGAATTAAAACAGTACTGTTCACAACGACTCAGTCTTCTTAGAAGACTGAACTGCCTGGGTGTCAGTGCTCAGATTACTGTGCTAGTGTATATTACACATATTGAAAGTGTTTTAACTTTTCACCTTTCTGCTTGACCACTTAAACAGCAAGCTAAAGAAAAAGCTCAACAGGATAGTGTCAATGGCCAGCAAAATTGTAGGTAAACCACAAAAACCACTGTCCCAAATACATATTGACAGAACGAGGAATAAGGCTAGTAAAATCACTGCAGACAGTACTCACCCCCTTTCCATCGAGTTTGAACTAATGAAGTCTGGGAGGCGCTTTAGAGTGCCTCTGGCTAAAAGTTCCTTTAAAAGATCTTTTATTCCAAATGCCATTAGTATCCTTAACAAAACAAAACAACAGTAATAAATGAGCTGCTATTTTATTTTGCCGGTTTCTTGTTTTGTTTGTTTATTTTGTATTTAAATTGATAACATGGACTTTGAACCTTGCCTGGATGAGTACGAGATGGATTGCCCTTAATTAAATTACTGCAACTGGATTTTCTGTTCCCTGTGTGTGTTCGTGACAGAAGGCCACCCATAGCATAAGAATAAATAACTTGATTCATCAGCAAGCCACTCGGTCCCTTGCCGTGAGTGAAAAGAAGAGTCATAGAGATTATATGGGCCAACAACTGCTTCAACCTGACCAGTGACATTTGCAGCCCAGACCTTCATTACTGGAAAAGAAAGACAAAGTTAGTGTTGTCAATAATTTTTCGAATTAACGAGCCAACATAAAATGAACTTGGCAAAATGAACATGCCAAACATTCAAGGCTGTAGGTTTGGACAATTCTGTCCTCCTAAAATGTATGCAAACCTGCACCCTTGCAAACAGTCATCATGTCAAAAGTGTACAGGACAGCTAGAGGAAGTGGATATAACTCAATACAATTTATGTATCTATATTAAATAAAAATAAAAATTAGAAAAAAATTTTCATTTTGGTGGGTGCAGTTGTGAAGGTTTTTCAGCCCTTTCATGCATTTCGTTCATGCATTTCGAATTTTTTAGGCATATTTTTTAGGGGTTGTTTTTTTATGATTTGTTGGTTATTATGTCCACTTCCTATAAATAACGGTGACCTGTGACCAACAGGTCAAAATGGCCACCATGATTTAAACACTGCAAGCAAGCAACCATAACAAAAAGACCAAACTGGTCAGTTAGGCCAAACTGGCAACTAAGGATGAACAGAGATCTCTGTAAATATAAAACCTTGTTCCTCTGAGATTTGATTTACATCTGATGGGAACTTTATTGCTTTCTCTTCATCTGTTGGGATTACTTTTAGCTCCTTGATGTACCCATTTGTTTGGTCAAGCATTTCAGGAGAAACTTGAATAACAGAAGGTCTTTGTAATGCTGAATCTTGGACCATCTCAGAATCATTTACCTTGGTCACAGAATGCGGAGTGCCGTGTAGGTGCAACAGTGCGAGGAGGCATCTTGCAAGAACTGTTACTCTCCGTAGACCCACTGATTGAGATAACAGAACAATCATCAGGCACTTTTCCAGTTTGGCTTCTCCTGTAAGGTTTAATGTGACCAATGCTATATTTAGTTTTAAAGTAATCCCTCCACGTTTGTTTAATGTGACAAGTTTGCCACTGAGTCTCTCAATGATGTAGGGTCCTGAGAAGTCAGGTTCAATCCTTCCTCCTTTTCTTCCACGCTTCCTCATATTCATCAGAAGAACCTCATCACCAACATTGTAAATCAAGTCTTTATACTTCTTCTGGACCTGTTTAGCATATACTTCCTTCTGTTTCTCCTATGATTTACCAATGTTTTCTTCCGCCTGCTTTTTGGCCTCATCTCTTTTTTTTATCGGAAACTACATAATCACTAAAACTTGATTCCACAGGGAGACTGATGGTGGAAAGCTAAAAAACAAGGCAATATAATTGAAGCAATATAAATTCATTTGTGAACTATTCAAATTTTCACATGTGCATGTATATTATGAAAAGCCCATGGTAGCATGAGAAGAGGCCCTTTGCTAAAAACATGATTGTTTACTATTCATAACAAACTGTTGGGAATATTAGTGACCCTTATTGTCTGTTGTGGAACAAAGTCCAAAAAATATGATCATTACCAGTTTAGGATCAAAGGTTTTATATCAGATGTTAAAATTGAATACAGTTAATCAATTCAGTAATAAAAACGATATTTACTGTATGATCAGTTTTGTAATAAAAAAAAATAATAATAATAATTAGCATCTTCTACCCATTGGAAAGAATTTCAAGGCTAAATTTTCTTTAAAGCTATGGTATACGATGTTAAAAATCGGTCGAGACGGTAGGGAAGTTTTAAAAAACTCATCCCGCCCCTCCACACACACCCCCCTCCCCTCTGTGCTAAAACTAAACAAAGAAAATGGGTCTCGTTCTTTAGTTCACCCATTCTGGTGAAAAATTCTGGCAGTACTTGAAGAGTGGATGGGGTCCAATTTACCTGTGGAACCATGATTATGCCTTCTTGGAGATAAATCAATGATACCCAACATAGAAAAAAATAAATTTACCCTTATTAAGAGTGGCTGTATTACCTACCCTATCTCACGACCAATTCGTACGAATTCGTACGAGTGATTCAAAAGTGGCTAATTCGTACTAATTCATACGACCTCACTCGTACGAATTTGTACGATTTGTCTAAACCCACGTGACGGTTATGTTTAGGGGCGGGGTCAGGGGTAGGTCATTCGTACGAATTCATACGAATTGGCTAATTCGTAAAATATGTACGATTTAGCAAAATCGTACTAATTCGTACGAGTGAGGTCGTACGAATTAGCCACCTCGTAAAATTCGTACGAATTCCCGTGAGATTGGGTGACGCGCTCTAGTTCACAGAGACCGAGACTGCAGAAAGCGCGCCCTGTTTGTTTTCTTTATTTGACAAAAGCAGTTTTCTTGTGAGTTTACACAAATAATATCTTAGAATGATGTATCATTTGTATCTGTCTGGCCATAAGTATTGGAGTATTTTGCAAAAATGCAAGTGATCGCACCGCTGGTTCCATGTCATGCAGTAAGCTCGCTCCACACTCTGCACAAACACTTGGATATGCGCCTAATAGCGAAAATTGATCCAGGTTAACATTAGACTGAGCGGCTATGCCGGACGGATCATCCTCTTCATGTTTAACAAATCAAGTCATGAATTTTTTACCAACCGCAAGTAAAAGCTGCACCAGTTTGAAAAAGGCGGCCGGGGCGAGGCGGCAAAAGCATAACTAGCCCCAATGAGAGAGGGGGTCCCACTAAAGGGGATGCAGAGATATTGGTACGTCTTTATATTAACATTTCTGATTGTAAATGATCATCCCTCAAAATGCAGGGCCCCAGGCAATTGCAACACCTCTGCTCATTTTGATATCTAGCTAGTTTTCAGTCAGCAGTTGAAATGGTGAGGTTGTGTGACATCGTTCTATGGAGGCATGTTAAGGCATAGACTGTAAAAAAGATGGACGACGCCCCTTCGCTCTTTTCCATCAGAGTGAACTGAAGCCGCCAGTGTCTCGATATGACGCTGACATCATGGACTTGAGTCTGCGCTCTTGCGTGTTTCGGGACCAGTCATGCGCAGTCGTGAGCAGGAAGTAAAGCCACGAAATCAAGGCCGCACACGCCCCTCACTTTTATTAAGTGTCCTCTGTCTGCTTCGTTCTTCTCCAATAGAGGGTGCTTCTCAATATCCCTCCTCGTCTCCTCGCTCCTCCGTCCTCCCTCCTATGACCCGGAAACCGATCGAGCTCAGCCATCTTGAAGGACATCTCAATTCTCTAATTGCACCGTGAGGAGTCGAGGATCGAGGAGATAGGAGGCTTCCTGAGGAGTCAGAAGCGAGGATACACAGGTGCATCCTACGCGGAACTGTTATATTGACTAAACGTGACGCACGTGTCAATTCTCCTCCCCCTTCACATCGGTCACAATCATTTTAATTTATACTTTACCTTTGCAGTTTATATAAACCACACATCTCAGATATTTCAACAGTATAGCCTATCTTTATTATTATTTATTATGAATTTATTAAATAACCAAACTTCAACATCATAAGGGCAGATCCTTTTAGCGCTGCTGATGACACTGTGGAGTGACGCTCGAGTGATCAAGTACTCCAATGGATATAAAAAAGCTTTTATTCGATTCCTCTGTCCTCCTTTCCTTTCCTCGCTTCCTTCCCTCGCGTCCTACAGGGGGTGGAGCTGAGACGCAAGGAAAGGAAGCAAGGGAAGGAAACGAGGATGCACAAATAAGAAATGAGAAGCACCCGATGTCTGCTGATTGCCGAACCTCGTTAAAATAAGGTAAATACAACTACTAACCACATAATCAACATTATTAAAAAAAGTCCGCTGGTGCTTCAGTAGTCTCGCGTAGCCAGACCTTCAGACTGACGGCTGAAGGTCTGAAATTCATAGCAGCTTTCTTTGGCCAAGGCCCGCCCATAAGGCCGTTTGACCGACATGTCAAACAACCAATTACAGTTCGTTTCATTCAACGTCACGTTTCGGGGCGTGGAAATGTCCCCACAACATCAGACCGGCGTGCAACAAGTCAGTCAGCAGCAGTCACCGGAGGCGCTCGTTAACAACGGTCCGCGTTATTAAATTCACCCACGAACTCGCGCTCATGTCCATCTTATGCCCGCTTTGTCACACGGCCAGTTCAACCTCGTATAAATCAGGTTATGTGTGTAAATCACGTGCTCACGAGCGCTCACTCAGACACACTGTCCCCGGCGCTGCTCGTGCGTCACAGTTATGTTCATAAAGCGCTCCCCGTTCACAGTAACCGGCTCGTCTCATTCAAAACAGCCAGCTGTAACGTTAGCTGTCAGCGAGCCGCCGCACATTGAATACTCGCAGTCAAACGTTTGACTCTGCAGTATCTTATGCACCTTATAATCCAGTGTGCGCCCTATATATGAATACTGAATCTCGGCCAGCTGCGATGTCAGCGTCTGTTGTTTCATGTTTGCCCACAAACGCGGCTGATATCCCCTTCGCAATTAAGTACTTCACTTGATCTTCCATAATCGATAGGAGGGGACATACAACCACGTTTAGCTGATCTTGATTAATGCTCATTGTCACTCATAAACACAACAGTTTTTCTTCCGCAATCACACTTCTGCGTTTTGTTTCCCGGCGGACCGAAAATAAACGAGTTAAAATTCAACCAATCAGATGACGACTTCGACATTCCTGAAGTGTTTCCAGTTAAGTGTACCATATGCATCAGACGTTTAGCCAACGTTCCGTGGGCGTGACGTCTGAGGCTGAGACTAGTGCTTCAGTGACTACCTCGCTCAGAGAACCTGTCAATCACACCTGTCAATCATGATGTCAGAGCACCGTTATTTTATCATCACATAACTAACTAAAAACAAACTTATTTTAAAAACGAACACTTGAAATTACATCAACGTGATAGAAACTAGAGTAAATGACAGAAACTATCTTTGGAAAAAGGATATGTGAAGTGTAATTTAATTGTTTAGTTGGTCTCGCGTCCCATTGAATAACATGGGGAGGCGGGGGTTATGAGCTATACTAGGACCGGTCACAGGGGGGCGATCGAGACGTTTTGGCTTCACTTTTGAGCAAGTATGTATCGCTGCAGCCCGGAGACCTGCAGGTGGGAGGAGCTTACGCCGCAAGTGGGAGGAGCTTTTGCCGCAAGTAGGAGGGATTTCAAAATGTGCAAGTGGGAGGAGCTTATGCAGAAGGACGGCGGTGAATGAGTATGACAGGAAGTAATAAGTAGCGACAGTAATGAAAATAAACGATCAAACATTACATTCCTCATCTTAAAAATAAACGATCAAACATTACATTCCTCATCTTAGCTGATTTCTTACAGCTTTATTATTATTGTGTGTGTCCAATACCACTCACTGTCAATTATGAAGTCATGTCTTTACACCTTTTACCAGTGTTGTAGTCGAGACCACCTCAATATTATGAAGCTGCAGACTCGGAGCCTGCATCTACAGTCCCCCACCGAGAGTCCCGCATTCTCAGACCCCTCGTTTTTCGAACACAGCGCCTCCTGCTGTTCAAAAGATCGAATGACACCCGCACACAGAGTACAGTGCATGATTATCCAAATGCAATTAAAAACAATAGGATGCAATATTATGGTCTTCAAATAAATTATCCAATATATATTTGCGTTCCCTGCTTAATACATGTGCCAAAAAAAACCTAATTGTTACTGATGGAAGGGATACAATTACAGATTGAACTATCTTCAGAAAAATAGTAGGCTATATTATATTGCTACAATGTTTTTTTATATATATATATTTTTTTTAAAATTAAAATTCCAATTTTTCTTTCAGTTCAACCTTAGTCTATTTTTTTTCTTCCCATAGGTTTCAGTGAGTGCAGAACATTATTCTTCTTCTGAAAGAGGATTAGAATAAAAAAAGTGATACAATTTTTCATTCGTTTTTTAATTTGACAAAAAATATCAGCAACATATAAAAAGCTGCCAATACCAGCTACAACAGCTCGTTTTCTCTTTCTCCCATGTCTTCCACTATTTGATTGTCATGCAACTAAAACAAATATAGGAAGCAATAGAAAAAGTACAATATCAAAATTAATTGAATGCAAGGATGCATTACATTGATCACAAATTCCAGTAAAGACTTTTGTAAACACAAAAAAACTTATCCACCAATGAATACAACATTTCAACCCTTGCCAACCCCTTGCCATTTCTTGCCAACCCCTAATAGTATTAAGAACAGATTTTAAAGGAGTTTGATAGACCAAGGGGTGTTTACACCTGCTGATTTTCATCATCACTGAAACACTTTGCTACTCCTTTTCAATCAAAGGGTCTGCAGAACATGTTTTTACTGAAATAGTGTTATGAGCGAGTCACTAAATCATTCCTTTCCATGACTTCCCAAAACAGTTTACAGAGTGAACAAGATTTCTTAATTTCTTTAAGGGTTTCTTAAAAACACCACGTGTTAAAAGTACAGCTAATTTATTCACACTTATGCTCTAAAGAGAAGTTTTCAAGCAAGATGGTACACCACCATTTTCTTATGTTATGTCTTGTTTAGCTGTGTACATAAAGTAATGGATTAGTACAAGTTTCAATTATATTAAAATGCATATAACTACAAAAAATAAATACTTCAGTGAAGTAAAACTTCTGTTCTGTCCCAGAACAACATACAGTGCATACTATAACATGCGAAGAAACACAAAAAAAGTTAAATGGGTAACAGGAATTGATTACGATCTCCTGTTCATAGTGAATATAACAATAATATTTTGGTCAACTTACACCCATACTACCACCCAAGATAAATGGGATTGAAGGTGGCCTGTTGCCTGGAAGTTCTCATAGGACAAATTTTATATTGTCCTTATGAAAAAGCGGACAGTGAAATTTTGTGGAAAAAGCGTAACTAAAATGAAACAAGTTTTAAAATAATTGCATGCATTGTACAATTAAGTTAGGAGTTGTATATCAAATCCATTACAAAATGTTTAAGACATTTACCATTTGATCAATGCAGTCCTAAAACTTACAAAAATTACACTGCCACAATACCTTATTGTGGTCTTCAGAATCCATAATCTGGAGAGCAAATTGTAGAAATGGAATACAGAAAAGATCTTGTCATGCACGTTACAGATTTTGTAATTTGTGTGCTACTAAAAAAACTACAGAAATGTATTTGGATACACTTTACCCTTTTTTTTTTTTTTAATACATCAAGACTAAAAACAGTGTACAAACGCCATTATGAAATGGTCTTTTTCAGAACTTATAAAGCTTTTTTTTTACAAAACTGAAAAACGGTACAAGAAGCTTACCCCTTCATCTCGATCTCATCACGCTGACATGTGAAAGCGGTTTTCTTCTTTGTTTTCTGATGGATCGCAACAAAACTTATACATTACCGCCACCAACTGTGGAGCATAAACCAATAGCTACTAAAACACAGGTGATACTAAATAAACCAATCAAATTTCTCTGGAAGTTTGTTCAGCCCACTTGCGGCTAAAGCTCCATCCACTTGCTGCTAACCCACCCATTTGCAGCTGGCTCCGACCTCCGTTTATACCCATCTCCTTTTGAGGGCTTGTGCGGCACGCTTGTGTTAAGGCGGGTTTTAGGATAGCGCTCTGGGGTGCTTTCGGCCTGACAGCGGGCACGGAACTTAAAGGGATAGTTCACCTAAAAATGAAAATTAGCCCATGATTTACTCACCCTCAAGTCATCCTATATGTATATGACATTCTTCTCCTAGGTGTATATGACATTTTTCTTTCAGACAAATACAATGAGTTACAATGAACATATAATGAGAACATACAAACATACAATGAGAATACAATGAACATATCCTGGCTCTTCCCATCAAAAAAGTGCTCCACGCGGCTCCGGGGGGAGGTTAAAGGCCTTCTAAAGCGAAATGATGTGTTGCATTGTCAATGCATGTTGAGACTTCACTTCAATTCAGAGCATAGAATTGAAATTCAGAGTAAAAAAATAGGTTCAGAGGCATGTCTGTTGGACAGGATGAATGCAGAGTATGAGAGAGGGATTCAGGGAAGGTCTTGGGCTGCATCTAAAATTGCCAAGTTTCAGCGGGACAGCATCTCTGTCCCAAGTTGAGACACTCTCGCAATGTACTCCCTCTTTTAATGCACTTTAGACATTGCACATAACACACACACACACACACAAATAAAATAAAAAATAGGAGAAGATAGGGACTGAAGAGATGTGGGGGAAGGTTATCATATATTATCTTATTATATCATCTTTTATTTTATACAGGGTTGACAATGGCAATTGGCTTTATGCCCAGCTGCACTACTTCCTGAACTTCAGCCAGCTCCTTGTTTCCTGTCTGCCATTATTGGCCAAATTGATTAATTCAGGTGTGTCTGATTATTGTTGCCATGACTACTGAGGTCTGGTACACCTGAATTAATCAATTTGGCCAATAATGGCAGACAGGAAACAAGGAGCTGGCTGAAGTTTAGGAAGTAGTGCAGCTGGGCATAAAGCCCATTGGTCCATAGGAGTACGACTAATACAATATTGGCAATATGGTGGTAGTGGGGAGTAGGGGTGGTGATGGTAATGACAATGGTAATAAATAATAAATGGTTACTTGTCTATGCATACACACACATACACATACCCACACTCACACCCACTCACATACACACTTAGATCAAACACTTAAATCACTCTATGTCACTTCTGGAATTACAAGACTGCTCACTACTGCACTATGTTGGTTTGTATGTATGTTTGACTGTTTAATAAAAAAATAAAAATAAAATTGCAAAGTTCCCTATTGGCGAAAAAGAGTATGTGACAAAAGAAGTATGCCCGAATTCACAGTACTCGTAAAAGAGAAAGCAAAAAGTAACCAGGTGACCTGCTAGAGATTCTGAAGTGTGCATACAATGGACACTTTACCATCCCATGAGGCCACAGGAGAAGATTTGTTAATGGAAGTGTAACGCTGGAATTGTCACGTGATTATGAAAACATGGCGTCCATATCATACTACACACATTCAAATTATAAAGAGTGTATGTTTTTAGCTGTTGTGGAGTAATTATTCCAAACAAGTACCTACTCAAGAGAGTATGCGATTTCGGATGCAGCCACAGTTAAAATGTCATTGTTTTTAAATGTGCTGTAGAACTAAATATGATTAAGTCCCTAATCAAACTCACCTGATTCAAATAATCAGTTCGTTTGTAAAAGCTCTATGACTTGAAATGGGTACATCGAAAAAACATCCAAAGGATGAAATCCAAATGCCTTTTTTGCACCTCTGAGGAGCACTGAGGGAAAGGGGTTCTGCACTAAGCATTGTTCCATATAAAAGTGAGCAAATTATCCCCTTAATAAATCCCCTCTCTACTTCATACCACCCATTTCTGACTAGCAATAGCAATTAGTAAATCCTGACTCATCGACGAGTTTCAATAGGCTTATGTCCCAGTCCAACTTCCTGTTTCAATAATAAAATACACAAACAATGATTGTAGTATGACATGAAATTGCCCAGCGGTGTTTCCCAGTAAGATTTTAATTTATCATATTCTAAATTCTCACAAGGAACCAGAAAACATTTGTCTACTACATACATTTCATTTAATTTTTCTACCACTGCCACTAATGGGAAATCAAACTTTTGAAAATAATGTCTAGCAAGCTGCTATTTATTTATGCAAGAGCTAAAAGCAATGGTGCAGAGACCACTTTAATGGTTGTTACACAACCATTTGCACTGATATTTATTGGTCATCCTTTTTTAACAAAGCAACAGATATATATAAGGCACATTTTTTTGGCAAAATACACTGGCTGGATGAACAAATGCTTAAGCTCTGAAAGCAATCATTTTAAGGGAAAACGAATAAACAGTGGTAAACTTTTAAAAAGCTTTGACCTATGGCGCCAGTTTGGTTTAGGACAAAACTCATAATCACAGTACAAAACACTTTGTGTCTCTTCCTTGTAAAAAGAGATTACACCACTGGCAGAACACAACATCATCAAAATTCACCATATATAATATATTCATAAATATGCAATAATAGAGAAATAGATTCATACTAATGCCTATTTGGTCCAAAGAACAGTAGTCAGCTAAAGTACAGTGTTAATCCAAATACATACTGAGAAAAAGACACACAACCCCAAGATGTTCTACTGCCTCACCAAGAGACCCCTGAGCAATGTCATTACTGTTTGGCACTTTTTTTCTCTCACACCATTACAAGAAATATTTTTAAAAAACAAAAGAAACATTTAAGCTAAAATTATGATGGCATTGGCAAGCTAACAGCGCCATGACATTAAAAAGCTAGGTTTAAACATTTGTAAGTTTGATAACACTGTAATTTCACTAATAAGCCTTTAACAAATATTAGATCATGCTTAACAGATCAGTACTTCATGTACATTCAAATATGAATGCATAAGAAAATATATAAAATAAAATTTAATTTCTATTTCAATGTACATTCATCTGATCCGTTAACATTACAGATCTATGATGTCAATTCTTTGCTATTAATGAACTACATTCCATCCTATATTCTTTGTATTATAAACTTTTGATTTATCTATATTAACAGGTTAAGAAGTACCTGCCAAAAGGCAAAGAGTTTGCAATGGTAGATGTCTTTAAGTGAAACTCAACAGTAAACCTGAACTGAAACTTCAAAGTATCAATAACATTGTCATCAGTGCAGCCCAGTGTAATAAGGGTACAATAAGGATGTGAACTAAATTAGTGAGATGGCAAGTCTGCAGAATTTTAAGAAACATTAAAGCTGTGCTATTAATAAAAAGCAGCAAGCACATTGCACAAAATAAATCAATAGCATTACAAATGACACAAGAGCACCCTGAATCAAAGCTCAACACCAAAATCTAAAGCAGCTGAACAGCAGATGGAAAATTCCAGTTTTGATGGATCTAAAATGGCAGCTAAACAAGGCCTCACATATGTACATATCAAATTGAAGAACAGTAGTTTAACCACCCCGGGCAGATGTATATGTCCCGGAGATGAGAGAGGGAAAGAAAAATATTGTGCAGTTCTTTGTTTGGGCAAAGAATTCAGGAAAACAATGCAAAGAGCCCAAAGGTTCATTTAGACAGCTTACTAATGACACGAATGAGAGCTGCGTTTTCATCCTTCAGTCTCTGGTTATCAGCACGCAAATCCACAAGCACCTAGAGGGAGAGGGGGAGAAGGGGAGAGTAACAGATAGTGAGATGAGAAGGCCCACATGGAGCCTGTATAGACCTTATGTAGCCCAGCCCCTTTTCAGCTTTGCGCTCGTTGTCTTTTTTGACTTCCGGTCTGTATCTCCACAGCGATCTTGCATAGGTATGAATGAAGTGCTCGTGAAACATTTCCCGGTCGACATTTGTTAAGACATCTACTTTACAATGATCAGGATAAACATTACAATGCTCATGATAACTTTTGTTAACTCTACAATAAGTAAATCCACTTCACCAGCTAATTACTCCTCGACAGCGATGCCATAGAAATATACAGAGCGACCGCAAAACCGGAAGTTCAAAGACAATATTGTAAAGATGACGGCGCCCACGTTTCTCTGGTGCATAAGGTCTATATGCATGGAACTTTGCAAAAGCTCTGCAGAATTGACATGACCATCATTTCACAAGTTTTCCAGAGCTCCTACCTTTTATATGTTTGTTTATTAAGTTGTGTTTAGCTGTCAAATTGTGTTTAGCTGTCAAAAGAGTGTAGTGATCTCATTAAAAAAAAGTTTAAATCTATTACACAGATTTCCCACGAAAAATCCTAACTAAATATGTAAAACAGTCAGCAAATTTTGCATAATTAGGAGATTCTTGACAAATTTTAAAGCTCAGGTTCTTACTTTGAGTTCATCTTCTAACTCAGATGCTCTCCGCTGAAGAACTTTTTTTTCCTGTGTGGATAGCAGATAAAAATAATAAAAAACACTTTACAATAAGGTTCACTTCGTTAATATTTGCGCATTAGGTGAACTAATAATGAACGCTACTTTTACAGAATTTATTAATCTAGGTTAATGTTAATTACAACATTTTTAGCCATATAAAATACATGACTGTATTTAAAAATACATTTAAATAATATATGTAAAGTAAAAAATGAGTGTAAAAAAAATTAATTATAGTGTGTTCATGACACCAGTGCATTAGCTAATTTTATCTGAAGGTATGAAATTGTCCACTGTAAAAAATAAATTGAGAAAATTTGCGTTCAGATTTCAAAGGTTTGTAAACTATAAAATATATGGTTGTTTTTATTTTATTTTTTACAGTGTGAGAACTTACAAATCTCTCCAGCTCCAGTAAGGCTGGTCTGTCTGATCCATTCTCTTGATTCTGATTACATGCAAATAAACAGAACAGACAAAATAATTCTCTCTCACTGTTTACTGGTTCAACATATCCATACCCTTCCTTCAGTCTCAGGACAAGAAAACACCACTCACCTGTTTGAGTTTCTCCAGCTGAACTTTACTTTCATTTAGCTGCAGTTGAGTTTCCTGCAGTTTCTCTTTTAGATCTCCATTCTCTTGCAACACCTGCAGATACAACTGAGATAACAAACAAGAGTATAAACCAGCTCTTATATTACTCATCGGTATCTTTATGAGTGTTGCGTAAAGAAATTCATTACCTTTCTAAAATAATGAGAAGAGTGTCTGGAATCATCTAACAGAGGATCCCTACAAAAACAAACAACACTGTTAAAAATATCATTGCAAAAGCCTCAACATTATTTTCTCAATGTGAGCTTATAAGAAGCTTATTTAAAACTGTGCACTAATTAATCTGACAATTCCGACAAAAAAAGGAACCCAAACCGCTCAAACAAAACTATACACCAGGAGATGTAGAAAACCTTAAAAAACAAACCTTATGCTCTTGTCTTTTTCAGCATCTTCATTTGCATCAAAATCATCCATCTGAACAAAAGTAAAATCCCAATACAAGTCAGTAATTTTACATTTTTTAAGTAAGGAATTTCTTTGCCACTAGTGACACCCAACACAACTGCAATAGGGGTGTAAAAGTGTTT
Organism: Pimephales promelas; assembly: GCF_016745375.1. The sequence continues at coordinate 17,779,163 of NW_024121765.1, forward strand.
TACACTGTATAAAGTAATCGGCCTAACAACAAGAATACTATATTCATTCTGAAATCCTCTATAGTCATTTTCAATACAATCAATAACAAAACCGGCACCACTCGAATTTGTATGAAACAAGAGTTTTGGGACGACCGCATCATTATATTGTTGAAGTCTTTGTCAGGGTTGGAAATTAACTTTTTTTTTGTTACCAATAATGTTATCAACATCATCTTCAAACTGCAAAGGTGGAACAGAAACTGCATTTGACATGGCTAGTCCTGCTTGACATGACAACTAGTGCGATTGTTTATAATGTGCAAAAAAAAAAATGGGGACAAAGAAATCCGACGCAACATGAGCAGATCTAAATTTAGTGCACAATTAATACTTTTAATTAATTTTCACATTTCACTTTAAAGGTGCCATGTGTAAGAATTGGCGTTAAAATGTCCAAAAAAATGAGCTGCACGCATCAAAAGAATGAGAAGAATTAAGGTTGATGATGTCATTAAAAAAAATGACAAGTTATTGCTGCAGAGATATCAACCTGAATTAGCATGCTAAATTACTAGCCCCGGCCCGGCAGGTGTCATAATACCAGTTTCGGCCATGGGAGGCGGTATGCGAGTGGGCAACATAATCACCAGCCAAACTGCAATACACAAATAACTCGCACGGCTTGTGGGCGTACTTGAACCTGATGTCAGTCGTGTGGAAAGTACAGCCCACTACTACATTTCAAATGATTGGTCGATATTATGTATGAGGAATACATTTTGGTAAGTTGTAGCATATTGTATCTTTCAATGGTGTTTTTCATTAGCTAGTAGAGATGATCGGTTCACGTGCGCTAGGTGCGAGTCAGCGAATGGTGTCTGTCAAATTAATGTAGTAAAACGAACAATAAAAATATGAACAAAACGAATACCGTAAAACTTTAAATAATAGCCCGGCTTTTATTTTCCCAAATTGTGCGCGAGGGAGAGAGCAAGCACTCATGTTGTTTGAAGACGTGAGAGTGCGTGCGTGCGGCCGGGGCGCTCCCTCTCTCTCCTCGTTATGCGCCCTGTCAAGCGCAGCATTCATTCTATTCTATTCATTTTATTCTATTGCTCAGCTTTGGCTATGGCTCTAGGGTCGTTGTGAAGCATAGCATAGGGACTATGCCATTTCTCGTTTGTTACTACTTTCTGGAGGTATACTGCCCCCATCTGGTATGGAATGTAGAGTATGAATAAATTTTATCTGACACAAGGCCGTGGGGTCGGCGGTATTGCCCGCGATACCAGCTCACTTTTTTATTATTTTATAAGTGCAAAAGAGACTCAAAATACTCTGCTGATTTTGATCTTACATATAAGTGTTAAACATCATTCAATCCAGTTTAAAAGCAACTGATAAATGCACAAATGTCAGGGCATGTCAAAACATCTCAAGGACCCCAAAAACACATTAGACCCCAGAGGGTTAAGTGTGATAGCTGTAATAGGTTTAGTTTAATTGTCAGTCCCTCCAGGATTTCACGAATTTTTTTTTGTGATTTTTGCGATCAAAATGACTGATTTTGTGGTGGTAATTTCCAAAAATTTGTGAAAAAATTTGCGATTTATATATAACATTTAACATAATAGTATTCAGTCCTTCCAGAAAAACGCTGAGTTTTTTTGTGATTGTTGCGGGCAAAAATTGATTGATTTTTCCCGTTTTCTTTAAAAATGCGATGGAATATGCGGGATATTTATGCAATTTTATGCGATGAAATTGCAGGAATTTGCAAAAATTGCGGTTCAATGAAAAAGAGAAAAAAAGTGATTCCCCCAACATCCTGTTCTCACTAGGCTAATGTAAGAGTCATTTCTTATTACTTCCTTTGATAAGCAAGCATCATAGAAAGTGCTGGGAATATTTAATTTCTCATCTTGTTTTATTTCGTACTGAAATGAGTGTAAATAAATTGTGGCCCCTTTAAGAGCTGCGCGCTCCCTGTTGAACTCTCTGCAGTGTTATATGTGCGCCTCGAACACCCCATGTGTGCGGGTAATTTCTGTTTGATGCTACTTCTTTTATCTTATGTTGTTTATTAAGTAACGACGTGACGGTAGAACGTGTGACAGACAGTTATACGAGTTCGATTTGTGAGATGTCAATCGCCTCCGTGAGTCTGTCTGGCGTCGCGTAATTGCGTCACTTCATAACGTTCCCATGGAAACAGGGGGAAATGGCTGCTCTTGTGTGAAGCAAACGCAACATTTTTCAACTTTCTGCTAAGATACATGTGACTTTTTGCAACGAAAATGCGAGGATTATGAAATTATGCAAACCCCGCATATTTTGCACGGAAATCGGCAATTTATGCGGCGAAAGTGCGGCGTATTTGAAAAAATGCGGCCCCCGCATAAATTTGCGGACTTTGGCTGATTTTGCATTGAATTCAGCGATCGCATAATCACGTTTTTCTGGAGGGACTGAATTGTGCAGGGGCAACTTTGTTTATTTAAGTCCCCATTAATTTCCAAATCCTGATCTCTGTTCATATCATAGACCCTTTGTCATGTACTGTTTGTGTTTGCATAACGGTTGATATCCAGTTAAAATCATTATCATAAAAAACATTATAATTTAACTTTCCATTCATACACTTAAAAAAGAAAAAGAAATCGCGAATAGCCACTATTTTAAATCAAGTCAAAAAGGAATCAACCACAAACTCCTGTTCTAAAACATTGTTGTGGGCAACATTAGCCGAAAATGAAGGCACAGATACACATTTCCAAAATGTATTATTATTATTATTTTTTGTGTAATATTCTGACGAGAAGCTGCAAAAAAAAGCATAATTTTTTAAATAAAAAATGCACTAGGAGTAAGAATGCAGAATGAGAACTGAGTTTTTAATGAATGTTTGAAGCTCACCTCTTCAGCCAGCTGAACGATACCAGTAGAGCGTCTCTCTTTCCTCCCTTTCCTGCGATCTCTCACTCCTAGTCTTGTCTCTGCCTCTCCAGATTCCTTCACTGGCTCTATGTCTATTACAGAGAGAGAAAACGTCTTGGTTACTAACGCAACCTCGGTTCTCTAGAAGTGGGAACGACTGTTGCGTAAGGTAGCTTAAGCTACGGGAAAAAACGGTTTTCTTGGGAATACTGAAGCCAAAAATTATCCTTATAATTTGTATTAATTTAAATACAGACCTAGGCGAGGCAGCTTGCGACAATAAGCCAGAACTCGATAGGATGCTCCTTGGTTTTCATTAACTTAAGCGAAACCAGATGGTAGCACAAGCACGGCAGGGTTACACAACACTCGTTCCCTCTTCTAGGAACGAGTGTTAACTACATTAGTAACCGAGACGTTCCCTTACGAAAGTACTCCCGTGTTGCGTAAGCTAGCTTACGCTAAGGGAACCCAATTTAAAACGCAGTGCGTGCTAAATCTACCACAACACTAACCCAAAGGCGAGTACCCTGAGCTCATATGATATGGGGATATAAAAAGCCGAAGGATGGGTTTAATTATAATGATATACGGCAAACGTGGTTACCTTAAGTGAATAAGGGTGCTTACTGCTTAACACTGTATAACAGTCAGAGGAGGCATTAGCCTGCCTGAACTAAACTTTGCAGTTTGCGGAAGCGAGTCCGGCAGAACTAAACAGATTAACTAGACTGATAACAATCTAGCTTGAAGAGCGAAAAATTCCAGGTTATAGAAACGTATAAATGTAGATGGAGAGGCCCATCCTGCCACCATACAGATATCTTGAAGAGAAATCCCACTGGACCAGGCCCACGAAGAGGCCATGCCTCTAGTGAAATGAACTCTGAAGGGCAACGAAGGCACTTAGCCAATCAGCACTTATAAGCCAGTAAGACAGCGTCCACTATCCACCTGGAAAGGCTACATTTCGAGGCAGCTAGACCTTTAGATCGGCCACCAAAAGCAACAAAGAGCTGTTCTGACTATCTAAAAGCAGCCGAACTTTCCACGTAAATTCTCAGGGCCCTAACTAGACAAAGGTGGCGGGAAGGCAGTTTTCTGTGCAGGCGGTTTTTACCTAGAGTGTGCTGATGCGGAACTAGAGCGTCGAGGGATGAAGTGCCTGCAACGTCTTCTGGACCTCTGAAAAAAGCTCCACAAACCCATCAACAGTTTGCCCCAAAAAGCCCGGAAGGAGATACAAGCGTGTCAAGGAAGGAGGCTCTGTCAGCATCCTTCATATCTTATACGTAGCGTCAGCCACAAATGTCTCTCGACAACGGTAAGGGACGCCATGGTACATGGTCCCGATTCCCTGGGTGGCTCCCAGAGCTAGGTCTGTGGTGTTCCTCAAGTCCCTCAGAATGCTATCCAGCGGAGGGTGGGCAAAGGTGTGTTGCGATCGCTTCTTCGACCGGAGGAATGGAAACATATCCTTCGTCCTTCGTACAGTCCACAATAGAGAGCCTCGAAGAGACAAGTGATTGCAGTCTGGCCGAAAAAGGAGCATTCCAGAATTTTGAATGCTCCTTGTGCAGTTCAGGAAGAAATGGGGCGAGCCTTGTGGGAGGCACTGCACGGACAACAGGGAGAAAGCAGCTGTCGAGTCTGTTGGGCGCGGGCTCATCGGACAGTGACTAATCCAGGCCGAGGTCCTCCACAGCCCTCTGAGAGCGGCGCTTCTTAAGGCGTGGCGCAGAAGAGGGAGGCGGAGGCGTGGAATCCACCTTGAAGAAGGCCATGGTGTCACACTCGGGACATCTGCCCTTAGTACGTGGTCCACGTGGTCTCGGCCCGAGCAGGAAGAGCACAGGATATGGCGGTCCCCATTGGCGAGAGGGGCTCTGCTCGAGCCACAGGAAATACGAGGCATTTGTATCAACCTCGGCTCTTTTAGTCAGAGAAAGTGAGAAACGTGAGTGTCGCGGCAGCAACGCTGAAGCAGGGTGGGAATTATGTAATTTTAGGGGCAAGGCCATTTGGCCTCCACCTTTTCTTTTCTTTTTAGGGTCACCAAGGCCATATGACAGGGCACAAAGGCCATTGACTACAATTGGATGGTTTTCCCATTCAGAATAATACCATAACATCCTAATTTGGAATAAGACATGAATTATGACTTTTTTAATTAAAAAAAAAAAATGTAATGAGAGAGAGATTACATTCTAGAAGGTAAAAAATCAGACAACGATCTAATGCAACGATGATAAAGTTTATCGATTATCATAACATTATAGATATAATCTATTGTTATGAAAATGCCTGACATGGCTAGAAGAACACAGGTAAGTCAAATATCATTGCAAAAATGTTTATTGTCTTCAAAACGACATAATCTGCATGTTACAGAGATCTGTTAGCTCTGTTTGTGGTCTGTTCATGTGTTTCAAATATGACAATATAATATAATGTTCAGTAGAGCGCCCTCAGGCTGCTGGTATGAATTGAAAACAGCACATCAGTATACAGTACATGCTCATAATGATTACATCGATGCATTTGGCTCTAGAATAGAATATTATTCCTGTCAATAGAAATCTGAGGTAAACTGAGAATATACCAATATTTAGCCAAATCTGCACACTTTTGAGCTAAAAGCCGTGAGAGACGTTGTTTTGTGAATCGCTGTCATGACGACAGCACAGTAGTTTTTTTATGAATGGGAACGTCTGACGCAAATTAAGACATAACTGTATGTCAATATAAATTTCTCAGAATATAATAGTGGTCAAATACTGAAACGTGAGTCTTCTATCTTTTTAATGATGTATAGTTTGTCAAGGTAATAACATTAAATCTTATGAACTTTGAACTATTAAAAAAATGCTTCAGTGACAGTGTGCCGATGCACTGCCAATGGTTAACAGGTTTAAGATACCGGTAAGTCTAAGTGTTAAGTTCAGTCAAATCCTAACCTAATCTATCATATCAAACCGGCTTAGCTCGTTTGCTATGCTAATATTTACCTGAGTGTCGTTCGTCTGTCGGTACTGACGTTATGTGCTTCTTGCACTGCTGTTTTGAGGCGTGAGATTGACACTGCACCTGCAATCGCGAATCCACGAACTAATTGAAGTTCAGAAACTTCTTGAATGGCTCGCTGTAATTCAAAGCAAGCCCTCTATGCCGCACTGGCGCTTTATACATGGAACTTGGACAGGGCCAGGGCACACAGGCCACTGTGGCCGTAGGATTTTTTTTTCACGGGGCATGACAGCCAAAGTGTAGGGAAACGGCGGCCATGGCCGCGTGGCCACGGTATAATTCCAAAACTGCGCTGAAGAGATGAAAATGAAGGAGCACCCTATCGAGCTCTGGCTTATTTAGGCATAAGCCACGCCCATTCAAGCGGGACGTGACGAGCAGTCTCTCGATAGGTTGCAGCAGTTGCTGCAGAGCAGCCAATAGGCATGCGAGCTGCCTCGCCTAGGTCTGTTCGAGCAAATGCGTTTTAAATTAATACAAATTATAAGGATAATTTTTGGCTTCAGTATTTTCAAGAAAAGAGTTTTTTCCCGTAGCATAAGCTAGCTTACGCAACACGAGAGTACTCTCGTGAGATAACTCAATATCCACACAGAACTCATACGGAATCGAAAAGATCAAAGAGTCATTACTCTCAACTGAAAGGGCAAATCAAGGTGCTTCACACACACTTGATAAGACTCACCTCTCTCAGCTGGTGTTACTGTGATGTTGGGGCTCACAGGCTGAACACTGAGGTTCTGAGGTTCATTGATTTTAACAATACTCCGTTCTGCTTCCTTAAGATCTGTCAGTGTTACTCCCTGGAAAAATAAATAATAATAATGAAAAATAAGCATTTTGAACAGTGTGCACAATGTGAGTGATTAGGGGTGTGAACACACACCTGTGTTGATCGGCGTGACTGCCGCATGAGACGCGAGCGAGCTTTCCTCTGAAACTCTGATTCCTCGTCTCTCACTGGAGCCTGAAACCTGAAAACAATTTAATCATTATTGAACATATGAACAGAGCTTATTAAAAACATGTATTTATTTACATAGTACTTTTACATACTTTAATAACTAGTGAAATTTAGTGATTTCTCAATACCAACTTTGATTCAAAATATTTAAAAACAGCTACGAAACACTCAGCCGTCTAACTGCTGTAGAGATACATTTATAAAAAAATATCTCTGCAGTAGAGAAAAAATTTACAATTTTGATTTTAATTATAAAAGTTCTATTCAAAACTAAATATAGCTTCGAATCAAACAAGTAAATATTAATAAAGAGGAGCAACATGCATCATGACATTACAAGCAACAAAAAACACAGGAGCCACTCAAGTGTTTTTTGCTAGTTTTAACTCGGCAGAATTATTTTCACATCCTGTGCCACGTTGTTTAAATAGCAAATGCATTTGCCTCCATCTGTTCACCCACGGGCGTGTTGGTCTGAAAACGAGTAATATGCGCCTATAGGTGGGTGCCTAAATTCGTTTGCTCTCTAGAGAAACATTCAGTCTTTCAGCTTGGAAATTCTGCCATGTAAATAGCAAATCCACCGTGGCGCAAGCACAACTGGCTTTTAAAGGGAATGAGAGATGAGACTGGTTTATTGCACGTTACACCCAAAACACACCCATTACTCATTAAAGGGTTAGTTCACCCAAAAATGAAAATTCTGTCAGTATTTACTCACCCTCATGTTGTTTCAACCCCGTAAGACCTTCGTTCATCTTCGGAACACAAATTAAGATATTTAAGATATTAAGATCGCTCCTGCATACAGTCCATAGGCTTCTTGAGGGACTGGCTCTTGCTGTCCCCGAAAAGTCATTAAAGACATCGTTAAAATAGTCCAAGTGACTACAGGGGCTCAATCTTAAGTTTATCAAACGACGAGAACACATTTTTGTGCGCAAAAAAACAACAAAAATAACAACTTTATTTCAACTATTCACTTCCTTCTCGATGAGCCTGTAAGTCAGTTAACGTAGTGTGATTGCGTAAAGCTACGTCACACGTAGGCTCACTATTGGCCGACGCTGGTCATGTGTGATGCGTGTGACGTACAATAACAGAAGCTTACGCTATTAAACTAGTAACCTGACTCGCGCAGAGGGAGAAATAAACGAATAGTTGAAATAAAGTCGTTATTTTTGTTGTTTTTTTGCGCACAAAAGTGTTCTCGTCGTTTGATAAACTTAAGATTGAGCCCCTGTAGTCACTTGGACTATTTTAACGATGTCTTTAATGACTTTTCGAGGACAGCAAGAACCAGTCCCCCAAGAAGCCTATGGTCTAGTATGCAGGAGCGATCTTAATATCTTAAATATCTTAATTTGTGTTCCGAAGATGAACGAAGGTCTTACGGGGTTGGAACAACATGAGGGTGAGTAAATACTGACAGAATTTTCATTTTTGGGTGAACTAACCCTTTAAGAGAATCGGGACAACCCTTTTAGACCCTTTTCAACAAAAGTGGATTCGGACAGGGCCTCAGTGCACATGCGCTGTACGCTTTAGACCATGTGCTTAGATCGTTAAAATAGGGCCCAAAAGCATGAAAATAAAATGAGGTGTTCCTGTAAAGGATTCGTTTCTTTGAATCAAGCGATCTTACTTCCTTCCGTCACTAGAGGCGTTACTGGGGCTCTCAGCGGGTGACTCTCGCCTCTGAGGGGTGGGCTGCACAACTGCTGTGCGACTCGCTCTGTCCTGATCATTCACCTTGACTTCTTTATCCTCACTGGTCTGAAAAACACAAACAGAGTGATTAACGTCAAGCACCAGCAGAGACCTTTCGACCGTGAAAGCTAAGACAGAAGAGTGTGTGTCTTACCTCTGAAGAAGGAACAATGCTTTCTGGAGATGATACTGTTGAACTTTCTAGAACAAAACAAACAAACAGATTGAACTATTGTACAGGTATGTTTCATGTATGTAAATATGATAATGCTGCTGTATAAGTTTGAGAGAGAGAGAGAGAGAGAGAGAGAGAGAGAGAGACCTGGGCTGCTTTCTCTCTCATCGTTGAGATCCAGGCCACCTGAGACCCCTCGTTCTTTAGACTGGTCCTGTACACATATTTTGTCCCTGCTGCTCATCCGGCACACAGAGCTTCTGAGAGAGAGAGAGACATGAGTGAAGATGCCTGTGACAGACAAAGACTAATAGACAAATCATCTTTCTCACCTGCGTTTCTTGTTTGCAGTGTTGGCATTTGAGATCTGTGAATTCTGTTGCTCAAAAAGTGCCTGTTCAGTCCTCCACTAAAATAAATACACAAACGTTTATTTAATTATCACACTTCATTAATATACCAGATTTAATTCATTTTCTGATTAAACATCATAGTAATGAGTGATTTATTTCACTAGGGTTGAGTCTGCACCAAAATAAATAAATAAACAGCCAGACTTGACAATGACACGACTTATTCATTGAAAAAAAAAAAAGGTTGTCAATAGATTAATTAATAAGTTAACACATTAACATAGTTGGTTTTTAAGGACAGAAAAAAATAGATCTAAAATATACTATATTTTTTTATTTCTTTATTTTTTACTGGGTTTCCATGTGTATGTGTTAAAGGACTCAAAAGTGTTTAATTAGCCTTGTATTATGAACTTTAGGAAACATGGAAAGATAATTAAAAATACTTTCCGGTCTTTCTGAGATATATAAAAATTATAGATAAAAAAAATTTGGTCTATTTTTCTTGCCTACTTTATAAATTTTTTTCCATAGTAAATAATGTGAAAAAGTGAATAATGGGGAACAGCCAGGGAGAGCAATGTGAGTGATGATTTACAGAAATGAAAGAGATTCCAAGTGTAGTCCGTTAGAGAAATTCTGAGATTCAAGACTGCAAGTGTCTGTTCTCTTTCATATTGGCAGAACAAAGTAAAAGAAAGCAGAGCACAAACAAGTCGCATCACAAAAATATATATGCCTAACTGATGGCCTGCAGGCCGAATGTGGTCTAATTGGTTAAGGTAACTGATAACTATATACAGGTAACTGTACACACACACACATATATATGTATATACAGTATATATATATATATATATATACATACATATATATATATATATATAATCATTTGTTCCCATCCTTGATTCTGATTGGTCAATAGCTGTCCTTTATTCATGATAAAACAAAACTATGACCGATGGTTTGGTTCTATTTATCACTGCGCAACACTGCAGTTCCTATGTTGTTTTTAGTGATTTTACTTCATGAAAGTCCGCTCTGCTTCGCGTCGTGCCTAACAACGCCCTTCAGCTATTACTTATTCAAAATACAGCACTTGCCTCGTGTACCTTGATCAGTGGCGCAAAAAGTGGGTATGCGCTATATGCGGCGCATAGGGGCGCAGCACAATGGGGGGCGCCAAAGCGATGGTAAAAAAAAAAAAAAAAAAAAAAAAAATTATATATAGGCTACAACGGCAGCTATTTCTATATGTAGCTGCCATTGTGCGTTTCTAAATCATTTCTGCATTCCTTCAATGTTATATAACATTTTAGAGGACTAACAGCCAGGCTAGAGTAGGCGCCCTCATGGAGAAGGGGGCGGGTAATATCGCGAGCGGGCGGGGGCGCCGTAAGCTCTGAGCGAGCAGGTACGAGTAGTTAGTTGTCGTCGAAAAAGATGGATAAAACAAAATGCTGTGGTGCTCAAAATAGAAAAAGAAAGAGAGAAAAGGAGATGGCATGTCAATTGATGCGACAGCACCTAAATAACTGCATGCATTGCTGAAATCCAACAGGTAGGATTTAAAATGTGACATCCAGGCATGGCTATCTATATCTCGGTGGCCATCGGGACTGAGATTCCCGCTGGGCCGACGTGCTTTTCAGACAATACATTTCATCCTTTTTTAATTTATTTGTCTTAACGGCCCACAAAACTCATACATCGACGGCCCATTTGTTTGTTTGTTGTTTGTTTTTGTTTTGTTTTTTGCTTAATTGGCGGCGCTGTGCTGGTGTAATGCATTGGTCAAAAAAAGTCAGCTTTAGTTTTTTTTTTCTGACACACTGGCCAATGAAATATGTCATTATGCGCAAGTATCTTTCAAGTATAGAAATTAGTGCAAAACTAATTATGAAAGTTTCCTTTATTTTTCTGTGCATTTGTTTTACAATAGCCTTTATGGCAATTACTATCATGGGATTAATATTATAACTATTATTTTGTAGTAGTGTAATTTATACAGACACTAACTAAAAGAGGATCAAAATTTTCTCTGTTTAATTTGCACCCTGAATATGGGTTGGAGCTTTTAATTTTGAACTCTCAAAGTGCACCAGACTGCTGAATTTAGCATTACGGAACACAAAATTTTCTTACGGGGGAGCATGCCCCCGAACCCCCCTAGAGAAACAGAGGTCCACCTACCACAGTTTTACCTAAAATCCTGTGAGAAACACTGGTATTGCTGTTCCAATGGAGCTTATAGTTTTCTTAGGGGGGGGTTCATCAAGGTGGAGTAGCTATAGTTTAATTGTGTTAATAAACGACAATTTTGCACTTATTTTTTCTGTTAGCTCTCATTTCTTCCTACTCACTTATTACATAGCACACTTACATTACATTTATTTTATTTTTATTTATTTATTTAACTTTTTTATTTTTTTTTTTTGGGGGGGGGGGGGGGGGGGGGGCACTAAAATTGTTGCTGCATACCCCTCCGAAACTGGGTAGTTGCGCCCCTGACCTTGATGCTTGCGTAAATCAGTCTAGGAGGAATAATTGACAACCTTTACCAACAGACTGCGTTCAGCCCGCAGGCCACCAGTTGGCATGCTATATTACATGCAACATGCTGTGAATTTCTTCCTTTTGTGTGTATAAAATGACTGATTGATTTAGATCGAATTGTGTGTCTGTGTGTTCTCACATTAGCCTGTCTTTGAGACAGCTCTTCTAGTAAAGAAACAACGCTCTCGTCCGCCACATCAAATGGAGTCTGACCCTTAAAAACAAAAAAACTTTCAGTTATTATCATTTCCCAAACATGCACGCACACCCACACACATTATGAAACAGAATTATGGCTAACTGCAGTGCTGCTGCTGCCTGCAGAACTGTGGTGCATATTGACACAAAACAGTAGCTCAACACTTCCTCTTCCTTTAAGAGAGAATGAGCCCACTGCAATTTTTTTTTTTTTTTTTTTTTGCTATTCTATTGCTTTTACTTTCCCATTTAGAACTATGGTACATCTCTGTGTTTTTATGATTACAGTATATTGGCTGTTGTTAACACATTTCTTGATGTGAACTAAGTATAACACATAAAAATAGAAATAGATAAGATAATAATATAAAATGTGGCACAATGGTGGATTTGACTTTGTACCAGGTGTATACCTGTCTCAGGAAGACAGCTTTGTTTCTCATAGACAACAGTTCTAAGCAAACAGAATTGTTCTCATTCAGTGCACTCAATCCCTTGATCCCTCACCCCATTGCTAATGGCCTCCATGTCACACAGCTGCTCGGCAAGCAGGCGGCAGGCTTCACTTTGCCCCCAGTGAGCCGCAGCATGGAGAGGAGTCCAGCCATCGTAGTCTTTAGAACTCACATCCAGACCACATTGACACAACAATCTGAGAGAGAGAGAGAGAGAGAGAGAAAATGGAAGAAGGTATTTTAAATCAACTGTGTCTTCAATATAATGTAGACACAAGCTCTGTTCCAAAACCTAGTAAACATTTTAAAGGCAGCCAGGCAATGGTAATGAAACAAAGAAACACTTTTTTTTTTTAAATGTTAACACATATGGATTGCACACATAGCTAAAAAGAATATCACACAATGAATATTAAGGGGAAAGTGGTTAGTTTCAGTTATTTTGATCCATTTCATTCTTCACAGAATGTTTGAATTATTTCTAAATTGTGATTAATTTAGCTATAGCTAATTTTTCCTAAAATTACTTTGTGAAGAAAATAAAATTAATCCCAAAAAAATGCCCTCTTTGATTTGTGACCAAGAGGAGGTAGCTTCCAAATTCAAAAACAAAAAAGGTACCTTTGGTAATCACATTTATGGTAAACAAATATTATAAGTGCAGCAAACTCATTGCAGTTTTGAATCCAAAATATATGTGATTCGTGCAGAACCACAATTTTTGAGGAGTGGTGAGGAAATCAGCCTAAAATTCTATGCAAATGACCACTGAAGACTTTCGGCATTTAATGAGATATTTTTTATTAATCGACATAAATGTCAGTGATATGTGAAAATGCCTTTTGTTTCTCAGCTGGTTGCATGCTTACAGGAGTGCAAGCACAAGCATTTGCACTCTTAACACCTACAACATGTGACCACAAATGGCAAGAGATAACAGCTTCTAATTTACAAAACACGCTTCTATTACACTCCAAACCCACCAAAAAAAAAAAAAAAAAATCTAACCAAATAATTACAGTTAAAATTAAAGTAATTAAATTTTAGGATTCCAGAAGTTTTAGGACCTGAATGTCCTTCAGGGCTCACACTTTTTAACCAATGAATTTACACAACTCTTCCCATTGTTTAGTATTTACTAAGAAGTTTAAAATTTTTAAATCAACTGTGCAACTGCTAAAGACCATTGCACATAGGACATTCTCTCAAAAGATTGTCAATAAACATTTTAGCAAGTTCCAGTCTGGCTTTTTAATAGGTTTTTTGTTTGTTTTGTTTTCTGTTTTTTGTTTTTAACAGTATAGCCTTTCTGGGTCTTCTTCCATGAACCCATGTTCCATGTTGCGCAAAAAGCAGAGGATGGTGCAATCAGTCACTGAGGATCCTGACCTTGGAGTTCAGTTTACATCTCTTTGGAAGTTTTCCTTGGCTCTTTGTCTACCATTTGTACTATCCTTCTTTTCAATCTGGGGACGATTTTGCTGTTCCCAGGGAGATATCTACAGTCCCAAGAACCTTAAACTTCTTAATAATACTTGCACTGTAGTGACGGGAACATCAAGCTGCTTGAAGATGGTCTTATAGCCTTCAACTTTACCATGATTCTATGATTTTATTTCTGATCTTCCACAGACAACTTTCTCGTTTTGCTTTCTCTGGTGCATGTTCTGTATGGTGTACACAATTATACCAAACTAAACAGTAGGCCTACTACTTTTTTCCATTATAGACCATTTCACAAGATGTAAACAACACTGGTCCAGAAGCACTTCCTGTTTCAGTTTTTTAACACTACATAAAAGCTGGGATAAAATACAACCAACAGAACGTTTAAAACTGAATCAAAAAGTTAAACAAACATCTTTAAGATGTTTTCTTCACATGTGAGATAAAGAAAACTGTTACAAACTGAAACAGGAAGTGCTTCTGGACCAGTGTTGTTTACATCTTGTGAAATGGTCTATAAAAAAACTGAATGACTGCTTACAAGATTGAAGACATGTGTGATACTAATTAAGCAAATCAGTTCGTTTGAATCATCACTAAAATACAATTATTTGAATTCTTTCTTTCTTTCTTTCTTTTCTTTCTTTCCCAAAGGCATGCAGATATAAAATTCCTTTTAATTTAATCAGTTTTCTGGAGGAATGACGCATTTTTTTTTCAATGGGTATCTGTACGTATATTCCGGTTTCCAAGACTATGTTTTTGGAATTCTGGTTCATCAAAGAAAGCAAACAGTTGCTGAGAGGAGTATATTAAAATAAGTATATATTTTTATTTCATTTTACATATTTGAATGCTTGTTTTGTCTTTTTTTTTTTACTCCCTTTAAGTAATCTTGAGGCCCCTTGGAAGTTTACTGAGGGCCTCTAGAGCAGTGGTTCTCAACTATTTTGGCCATGGGACCCACATTTTCCCATGGTTATTAAGCCACGACCCACTTATCCTTATTTTTCTCTTTATTTTGTTACAAGTGAAACAGCACGCGAGCATTCCTGTCTGATAAGAGGAAAAAAAAAATTCTGATGTGAGAGACTTTATTTTGTAACAAGTTATGAAAATAACATAAGAATAATGACACTGACACATACTGTAGCTTAACAACATCTCATCTGACAGAGATACTGAATCAGGACATGTCTCAGGCACTCTTTACTTAACAACTTTCCTCTTTACAAAAGAGTCAACAGCTTTCATGCACATCTTTCAAAATAAAAGTGTTGCATTAGAAAAAAACACATTTAGAATAATAATTAAAAAATGTTTTGCTGATGTTTCTTTGACTGCACAGTCTACAACCCACTCAAAGCGGTCTTGTGACCAGTTGAGAAACACTGCTCTAGAGGGCCCCATCCCCTGGTTGAGAATCACTGGTTTAAATGATCAGACTAAATGTAGTTGTGGTGAAAGTTTACCTACTCCCCCCCCCGCCCCCCCCCCCCCCCCCCGCCCCCAAAAAAAGTTATTCCCTAGACTCTTCTGTCTCATGACTAATATCAACTCTTTAGTCTTGGTCTGCCCACATATTGTAAAGTCAGAATAAAAATGTAGGGCGGGATTTAATTTTGTCTATTGGGAATTTATTGAAATGTTGTGGTTTGCTATTGCTATGATCTCGTCATTGCAAGAGGGAGGGGATTATTTGTGTTATATGATGTGCACAGATGAACCACAGATATAATACATAGTGCACAGGCACTGCAAAAATACTGCAATAATATAATATATAAATACTGCACAAATCCACGAAAAATAGAAATTGGCATTTTTTATTTATTTATTTTTTTATGAAGACTTTAAAGTCTGGGTGAAACCTATACTGAGACATTGCAACATTCCATGAAGCATTTTGATTTCAAGGTGACTTTAAAGTTCATCTCCATAGAGTGTGTTTGTAGGTTTGCCTTCTAATGCTTTCTCTGGGAATGACAATGACTAGTTATTCTTTTTCTCTTCAGTCACATTTTGGGATTTCATGCAGTGTACAAGAAGCTGATGTGCCTTCTGATCTAATCGAGGCACACTCCACTCCTTCTCCACTTTGCATAGAGACATGAAATAAACAATGGCTATCCTGTGAACAGAGAACTCCCCAATGGCGTGGTAAGACACCCAGCATGAGTATGGGGTTTTAAACTGGTCAAATAAGGGTGGATTGGTCCCTATGGTTTGAGGCCAAACACTACAAAATTCATTAATCACTGAGATGCTAGTAGTCTAAGGTAAAACTTAAACTTACAATTTTGCATAATACCACATTACCATTTTGCAATGCAAAGATTTTTTACCCCACCGTTCCCTGTTTGGATTCATACTTACTTAATGGCCTCCAAATATCCTTTAGCTGCTGCAACATGTAAGGGAGTAGCACCAGTCCGGGGGTGGCAAATATTAGCAGGTAGCCCGTCTGTGAGCCAATGGCGGGCATCATGCATGATCCACTCCTCTTCTGCCCGCTTAGCTGCTTCCACATCCATACCTGATAAGAGATGGACTGATTACAAGTGTATCTCCTACACTTCTGCATAAAACAACAAAATATGCAAGATCCTCTGAGGAGAATTATCTAATAAATGTATGTCTGTTATTATTATTAATAATTTTAAATTAACCAGATGATTTTGGTGTGGAAAAACTAATTAAATGTAAATGTACTAATCTACACATGTCTAGAAACATACATAATGTTTATAATTATGGAAATATTTTGTTAAAGGTGCAATGTGTAACAAAGTTGAGTATCTGTTAACAGAAATGCAATATGACATCCATAACTATGTTTTCAGTGGTGTATAAAGAACTTACTTAATTAGCCGTAATGTTTTTATTACCTTAGAATGAGACATTAATAGCTCCATAACCGAGGGAATCCCCTTCTATGAAGGTCGCCATGTTGTGACGTCATATTCCTACCGTAGCCGAACGCGAACACACAGCGCTACAGAACGCGTTTCATCACTACCTTGAAAGAGAAGTAGCGGAAAGCTGGAAGCTAGCCTTACACTCCGTGAGTTGTGACTTTTCCCTTGTGAGTGGTGTAAAATATGTAGTTGGGATTGTTTTATGTAACTTAGTTCTCCCTCGCTGTGTTATGGGTTTGTTATGTTGGGGATAGATGTGCTGTTACGTTCGTGAGACAGCTGATGATTAGTATTCATGTCATTGACCGTAAAACAGTACGTTACAGGAATCACTAACCCGTCGATAGAGACTTTTACTAAAGTCTTTTATCACTAAAGTCGATCGCGAAGAATTTTAAAAATCAGAGAAAAATATAGCCTATATTGTGTGTAGTAAATAGTATCTATGGGATGCGGAGATGACATGATTGTAACAGCGCGCGCACTTCCGACCTTTGGACTCATGCAGACGCGTCCCAGCTCAGCCACAGTAACAGCTCATATTAGCCAGCTAAACTATTACTACCCTGTTAGAAAAAATATATAGCTGCTCCCTCGCTGTATTATGGGTTTGCTACAGTATGTGGGGAGAAATGTGCTGCTGGTTACGTTTGTGAGACAATCAGCTGATTATTATTTTATTAAATTATATATTAAAACCCTTGATCCTCACCTGACTATGGCTTTGTAAACAGACAGTATTCATGATGTGGTTTATAATGGACTGTGGTACAGAAACAGTGACAATGTTACACACTCTTGGCTTACTCTGGCTATTCTCTGCTGTCTCAGCCGACGAGATGTTTGTCACGTTTTAGCAACCGTAGCTTCTTCGAAAGGGAGGGGTGAGCAGTGGGCTGAGCCCTTAGTGCAAACCTGGTGCAAACTCGCAACCGAACCACTAGATGTCGCTAAAAGTCACACATTGCTCCTTTAAGTTATTTGTGAATGAATAGAGGGTAAATATATAAAAAGTTACATAATACACTGAGTAAAACTGCATTCAAGTTCTGTTTAATCTATGTGACTCAATCAAAAAGATCGATTGAAAAAAGATCGACTCCATCAAAAAGATTGACTGATTCGAATCTGCACACTAAAGTATGGAAGCTTGTTTCCGCCACTGAATAAAAAAATAAAGTAAATAATTGCGACTTTTTATCTCACAATTCTGACTTTTTTTCTCACAATTGCGAGATAAAAAGTCCGAATTGCGTGATATAAAGTCGCAATTGCGAGTTCTAAAGTCAGAATTGCGAGATATAAAGTCAGAATTGCGAGATATAAAGTCAGAATTGCGAGATATAAAGTCAGAATTGTGTGATATAAAGTCGCAATTGCGAGATAAAAAGTCAGAATTGCGAGATATAAAGTCGCAATTGCGAGATATAAAGTCAGAATTCCGTGATATAAAGTCGCAATTGCGAGTTATAAATTCAGAATTGCGAGACATAAAGTCAGAATTGCGTGATATAAAGTCGCAAAGCGAGTTATAAAGTCAGAATTGCGTGATATAAAGTCGCAATTGCGAGTTATAAAGTCAGAATTGCATGATATAAAGTCAGAATTGTGAGATTTAAAGTCAGAATTGTGAGATTTAAACTATTCTGAGGGGGAAAAAAGTTAGTCTTTTTTTCCCCTTAGAATTGGCCTAATAAGTCGCAATTGCGAGTTTATATCTCACAATTCTGAGAAAAGATGTCAGAATTTCGACATTTAAACTCGCAATTATGTGTTATAAAGTCAGAATTGCGAGATGTAAACTCGCAATTGTGAGAAAAAAAGTCACACTTCTGTCTTTTTTTCTCAGAATTGCGACTTTATATCACACAATTCTGACTTTATATCTCGCAATTCGGACTTTATATCTCGCAATTCTGACTTTATATCACACAATTCTGACTTTATATCTCGCAATTCGGACTTTATATCTCGCAATTCTGACTTTATAACACACAATTCTGACTTTATAACTCGCAATTGCGACTTTATATCACGCAATTCTGAGAAATAAAGTCAGAATTGTGAGATATAAACTCGCAATTGTGAGAAAAAAAGTCAGAATTGTGAGAAAAAAAGTCAGAATTGTAAGATAAAAAGTCACAATTCTTTATTATATTTTTTATTCAATGGCGGAAACAAGCTTCCATACTAAAGGGATACGGAGTTTTCCCAAAAATGTTGATTCTGCCATCATTTACTTACCCTCATGTCATTCTAAATCTGTATGCATGTCTTTGTTCTGTGAAACTCAAAAGAAGATATTTTAAAATTGTTGGTAATCACATGGTTTAGTTACCACTGATTTATCTATGTAAAAAAAATACCCTTAGTAACGTCTCAATATATATTTTGAGAAAATAAGAAAGTCATACAGTTTTGGAAAGACATGAGAGAGTAAAAAACATGTTGGGCAAACTATATAATGTTATTGATAGAATAACATTCAGGGTTTTCTTCAGATGACGTTTTGAATCTGAGAGGTCAAAAGCTTTCAAGTTGTTGAATAACCCCAGTGTGCGGACATTTGTGCTTTTATTTTATATTGTGTGCTTTGCACCTCCAACAAACTTAGATTTGGTGATTATTCTTAATAAAGGCTTTAACTTCTGCGACCTATACACGCTTCATGATGTCATCTCAAATGTTTTGTTTTCTAACCATGAGTTGAAGTGTGCTCCTGCAGCAGTGTCTCTGTGGCCTCATCCTCTGCAATGTCCAGTGGTACATCGCCATCACAGTTCACGGTGCAGAGAGATGCACCCTGCTGGAGCAGAAATCTGAAACACAAATGTAATCTTACATTGTGAACTCTGGAATGAGCTTAAACGTTTACAGCAGTCAGAAAAATGTACAGTTCACCATAAACTACCGTCAAGGACTACAGTCAAGTTGTACAGGAGTGACAGTACCAGTAAGCACAGAATAATAAATACTAACAGGGTTCATAACATTCACAACAGTCCAAGTTCTTTTACCACCTAATTAGATTTAACCCCCTTAATTAAACCCCCTAAATCTCTAAATAAAAAACCTCTGTACACAAATACAGACACATTTAAAAACGTTGCTGTAAGCAACTTATTTTGCTATTGGCAATTTAACTTTCAGTCTCAGTGCTACCTTTAAAATGCTTCTCATGAACAATACAAGATTGTATTGTATAATACAAGAAGCGCCAAGATTTTAGTAAAAGCTATGACATAAACACGATAGCTGTTCACAATGTCACTGCGCACGATAGAAGATTGTTATTTTTATTATATACTAGTCTGGGTTTCCCCATGCTGCCTTCCCGCAGCGTGATTTTATTCACGCTGAAAGGCAGTCTAGATACCATGGCCCAGATTTTCTCCGCATTTAGGGAACCAATCACAGAACGGGAGGGAGCAGCAAGACGATGACGACATCTATGCGTCAAACCGAAGCAGTTTGTTTATATCTATGAATTCAACATGGCAGCAGACGCGAAGCTACCTTTTGATGCAGCCTTATATTGTTCTAAGTAGTTTAGAATGCAAGTTTATTTTGAAAAAAGAGCAGCTTTTGGCGTTAAACTTCGAGAGACCCCAGTTATTATTGTTGTCTCGCCATTAATCGCCCTAATGGAGGACCAGGTACAGGCGGCGGTCAACCTTGGAATCTCTGCCACTCAGCTGTGTCAATAAATAAAGAATTGTCAATACCAGCTTCTGTTCGGCGGTCCCGAGGCCTGAATGAGCACAAAGTGGCAAGACATGTTAGCCACGGAGTTGTATAGTACCAACCTGCTAGGCATCGTCGTCGACGAAGTCCATTTAACTTATGAACTTATAAATGGTAAGTGGTATTTATTAATATCATATTGTCATTATGCCTATAGACTACCTACTGTGGTTGTCACAGTGCCACTAAGTTGTGTTGCTTTTCAATATCAATATATAGCTACCGCTTTAGTAGCATAACTTTCAGCTGTGCGCACATACCCGATTAAATTTGTTGACATTTTAGTCATTAAATTTAAATTTTTTTTTAAACTTGAAGTACAAGCGCAAACAATTTCCAATGCAAATAACAACTTCAACATCTATGTTAAACTGTACTTAATACTTGTGTTTTTCTAATTGAAACGATTGGCTATGAGCTACTTACAGGCTCATTTGATAGACATTCTTAGCACCCAATAAACAGCACCGGGCATTCGTAAACCACACCTCAAATATGGGAAATGAACATGTGGATCCCAGACCTAAGTCTCAACGAGAATTGTGTCTGGCGTTAGCCAGGCTAAGAGCATTGTTTTGTAACTTAAGGTACAGTGGTTCTTAATCAGGGGGTCAGGGTGCACTAGCAGGCCTCAGCAAACTTCCAAGGGGACCACAAGAAGTCCCACGAAAATGTTTTGTTTTTTAAACAAAGCAACAAAGGGAAAAGGGGCCCTCGAAAAAAAAAATTGTGGACAACTCTCCAGGCATCTTGGAGTCAAAAAAGTTCTAGAAGGATATCGCTTGATGGATTTGTTTAATAAAATAATGTTTCAATCAAAAGTTGTGTCATTAATGGTGGGAGCTATTTTTAAAGAGCCCCTATCATAGCATTTGAAATGTTCCTATTTTTGTTTTGGGAGTTCCCAAAAACAGTTTAACATGCATGCAAGGATAAAAAACACTTGATTTGTCTTATAATATGCATTTATTTTTAACTGATTTGCTCACCGACTCCCAAATGATTCGTACAACGACTCATTTTTCCAAACCACTCCTTTGCGTGACGCTAATTGGCGGTGATTAGTCAGATGACAGACCCAGTCAGTTATTGTTTGTTAGCATAACGCATAAACGTATTGATAAAGCACTGCAGTACTATAAGACGCTCTATTCTTTATGACAACTCCAATAACAGCGACAAACATTTCACATATTTAAAAAAAAATTGACATTGGAGACCTAGAAGCTGCGCTGAGCGTAACTTACACACACACACGCGCGCACACACATACTTATTGCGCCTTCCCTCCTCGCGCCGACGCTACAAAACCGTTCAAAACCCATAAAAGCAACAATTATTAATAATACTTACAGGTTTTGATTCATAGGAGGAAGCTGATCCATATACACTGGGTAAGTAAGTTACTGAGACCTCCTTCAGGAACCACCGCTTGCGAATCCACATTTGAATTAATTTATGTTTTTGAACGATTCGTCATTAAAATGATGAGAACACAATCGGGCTATACTGTTGTGGTATCATTGCAAATATGAACTCTAACCACCGATTCTTCACATGCTCGTCTCTGGTAAATGAAAACAAAGTGGCTGAACTATCTTTGCATTGTAGAACACAGCCGAGCGTCTTCTCGACATGATGCTATGATGAAGTATTTGAATGTGTAGACTTCAAGTTTACACTTCCGTCTGCGCGCACAGTAACTGGGCGCGGCCAATGACCTCTCTACGTCATGATGTAACAGCTAATGACTCGTTTCAAAAACAATTCCTTTCATAGACTCAGAGTCGACTCTCACTTTTGAAAGACAATAACTTTATATACGGTGCACTTTCAGATATAAATCTTTGCAGGATGTTTTCATTCCCTTAGAGCTATATTCCACACCATATGAACAGTCATTTTCAAAAATCCATGATAGGGGCTCTTAAAAAAAAAAAAAAACACTTTTGAAAACTGTGTCGGAGTACCAAAACACACTTGTAACCAATCAGCAGTAAGGGGCGTGTCAACTAATGACGGGGAGGAGAGAGCACTCAGAGCACACTGAACAGACATTAGCCCAACGACTGCAGAAAGAAACATGGCAGATAAAAAATAAAATAAAAATAAAAAAAAAGAGGAAAATGTATGAGGGACTTAAAATTAAAAAGAAGGCTTGCGATCAGGCATCAGGCATGAGGTAGAACTCGTGTTAATATTGGAGAAGCTTACCAGCGCTGGAGAGAACTCAAGGAGCGGGGAGGCCTAACATCGCTTTATTTCTTCTCGAGAGGTGAGTAACATTGTTTAGCTTTCTTTCACAGAACTAATATGTGCTGGTCATTGCTTAAATAAGCTTGTGTGTCATCTTTTTCATTTGTGATCATATTGTCGTTCTCTTCAGCTATGAAAAAGACACATTTATTTTCACACCATAGCCTAGAGCATCTAAAACTCCTCTACTGTCTGTTTGAAGCGTGGACTCCCAAAGTGTGTCTGAAAAGTAAGATAATATACTCCTAATATATATTTGTTTCCTTTGGTTCCTCATTTAGTGATCGATATAACCCCCTAATCTATTTATAGTTGTAATATATTCGTTACTATGACTGTCTTGCTCGTCCTATCGATCATGATAACTGTGTTTTGGGGATGGGTGTTGAGCGTCGTCTTACATGTGAAACGGAGCTGAACGATAGAGGAGTTAAAACAAATTGGACATGGATTACCATTGCTTTCACTTATTGATGACATCATACCCTCAGCCGGCGGTGGCAGGTACAGCATATTGCGCCATAGTCGCTGGGTTATGGTCACGTACGTAAGTGTGGGGTAGAACTATCAAATTAGGGGCGAGATACCTTTTGGGCTAGTGTTTGTTTTGGTGATTTCAAATTTTAACATTGGCCAAAAGTGTTTTTCAAGAACTACTGATGCCAGCTTTAATATAGGACTAGTAAAAATGTACATTAACCGGTTTAAACCATGAAAAATTATTAAAGGAACAGATTAATATGAAAATTATCCCTAAATTTACTCACCCTCAAGCCATCCAAGGTGTATAGGACTTCAGTTTCACAATCAGAGCTATAATATCCTGGCTGTTCCCAGCTTTGTAATGGCATTGAATAGAGGCAGTTTTTAAAGCTTCAAAAAGCACATCTATCCATCATAAAGGTAATCCATATGGGCTTTTATGAGAGTGTCGAGTTCTGAAAAGTTTCTCTAAAGTTTTATATAGGTATTTTATTTACAAAAATACTCATTATTTAATATATCTCAGATCGTGTTTGACTGAAAGAAGACGCAAAACCCACATTTCGGACAACCAAAATCATCTCTGTCTGGCTAACTGGGGTGTGTTTCCCTAAAGCATCGTTAGCCAACTATGGTCACAAGTTCCGTCGTTATCAGCAAAGTTCAACGAGTTTCCCGAAACCATCGTTCCAACGAACATTCGCATACAACATCCCAAAGTTATGTGGTTGGAACGACAGCTCTCGAGAATACTGTGCAATAGCTAAACATTAAATGAACTAATGCATAGTCGTAGTAATAATGGTTTGATGAGTGTGATAAGGTCCTTAAGGCTGTGCTAGTTTTTATTTTAATATATATATATCTCAAAACATATTTCAATCACACTAAACATCGCAAAGCAATCTCAAAGCTAAAGCTAAACATAATAGAACACCTTGAGACGGACTCAATCTAAAAACATTTTCATTAAATTCTGTCATAACATACTCTGTTATCTCCAGGTTCCCACAGGATGCAGCCACATGAAGAGGAGTCCAACCCTCACTGTCCACCTGGTTAACTTTGGCACCCTGAGACAGAAGAAATTCCACCATCTCCATACTGCCATCGATACAGGCCTGGGAAAGAACACCATGTACAGTCCATCAGTACACCATTTTTACAGAAATGCACCAACATTAAAGTCAGCATGAAACAGATGCAATAGTGTAATTAATGCAATAGTCTGAATGAACAAAAAAGGGAGTTCTTCCCCTTTTTGAAGTATATCTGACTGAAACAGCTTCTCAAACAAGAAAAAATGTACTTGATTCTGTCCATAGGGAATTGATTGGATGGTTGTGGTTTGCTATTACTGTGATCTCACGGGTTGTCAGGCACATGGGCCGGTAAACATGTCAACTTAGAAGTGAGGTCGTTGCAAGAGGGAGTGGAAGTTATTTTCATAAAAGATAATGAGGGCATATGAATTTAAACAAATAATGTGCATGGATATTAATTTGTGCATGCAAATCATTTATAATAAATACTGCAAAATTATGTAGAAAAATAGGAATGGTCAATTTGATTTCATGGTAACTTGATAAAACTATAATTATTTATTTCGTTATTTAATCGTTTTTTCTATTACAGCGGCTACGGGAGAGAGGGGAGGGAACATCTTAAAAGCACGTTTGAGCTTCCACATGAAGCAATGAGGTTCATTCTCTCGTTTACGCAGCGCATTTGAGCTTCCTCAGGAACCAATCCTGTGCATTAAGCAGGTTCAGTTGACCTTCTGTTTATGTTTTCTGATTAATATTTATATATGAATAAAAGCCTAAATTAAATCTGCTAAACATATAAAGTGATCGACTCTCTTCAGATAATTTGGACCACTTAATTCATATGGATTAGTTTTACGATCTCTTTATAAGATTTTTGAAGCATCAAAGTGGTAGTAGAGTAACTTGTCTATGGAGGGACAGAAAGCTCTCAGATTTGATTAAAAATATCTCCATTTGTGTACCGAAGATGAACAAAAGTCTTACGGGTTTGAAAGGGTGAGTAGTTAATAACATAATTTTCATTTTAGAGTGAAAAATTCCTTCAGCAAAATTCTGACCTGGTGTAAAGCTGTTATTCCATCTGCATTGGCACAGTTGACCACGTCGTCATCTCCGTTCTTTACTCGTACTTCTCTCAGCATCTCGCCTGCCTCCTCTGTGTCACCACTAGCACACACTGCTAAGAACTCTGCAGTCTTCTCAAACCTTACCCGCAACCTGAGAAAGGGAGAGACAGGTTATCTGGAATGGTATTGACAACATTGTTTGTGACACCTCAAAAACTTTACAGGATTACACTATTACACAGTTAATAGACTTGACAAATATTGTGTAATTTGGGGTTATACGCTGAGGTTCTACAACTGCCACCTGTACAGTAAGAATGGATAACCAGGAAACACATTCTACCAGGATAGTAATCCAATGCATGGCAGATGGTCCTTGACACCCAAAATAGCTAACTAAATCTGGAGATCTTCATTAAAGAGTTAAGCTGAGAAACACAGAAACAGATTTATTCGGAAATGTTTGTTTACATCGAGGAACTATATCACTAATTAACAGTAAAATGTTCCCCTTGTTTTGTTTTTGCCATTATTGTGGTGGTAAATCTCTTTACCTGTTTTTTTTCTGCTGCTCATTGGTGTCTGTTCTGCCTCCAACAGGAGCTCCGGTGCTCGTCTCTCCTCTCCAGCGACTCCGCGGCACCGCCGGCTCTCTGTCTGTACTGGAGCCCGACCAACGCGTCAACTGCTCCCGACGCTTCGCTACCGCCGCGTCCCCCATAATCCAGCACTAAAGACACATTTTAAAGAGAAATCCCCATGATCACAGCTAACAGGAACATATATGACACAGACACGCCCTCCATGCGCGCTGTTTACACTTCCTTATCATATTCACAGGAAGTTACTAAAAACATCTAACCAGTCATTAACGCTCTCTTCTGTCCCACTGAAAATACCTGCCGATCGGAGATTTCGACGACCAGTAATAAAGTTCAAGAACCTGAAAAAGATTTTATGTAATTGCCATGACGTTTAAGGTTTTAGGTCAGAGATCAAAACTACAGTTCCACCTCCAGACTGCAGAGGGCATAGCAGAGATCATTTCCAGCTTCCGTTTTTTTTTTTTTTTTTTTTTTTTTTTTTGGTGTGTTATTAGCATTCTCTGATATTGATATGATGCATTAGCTATCATTTATTATACCTCCAGAATATCATGTTTAGCATTTCCCTTTTCATACTTATTTTAAATTTGTATGAATACGTTGTAGTTCAATCAATGTGATGCAAAAGGCTGTAAGTGGAGGTTCTGACGCTTTTTTTCCCCTTTTATATTTCAAAGCTTTCACAAACATGTAAACTATCTGATATATCTGATATATTCCAATTGTCAAATATGTGTGAGTGAATTTTAAATTAAAGAAACATTTTTTTATCTAAGGATGGAGAAGCCTCGTAAAGGAAAAGATATGAAATCTTGGAGTATCGATTACAGTGCCATCTAGTGGTTAATAAAATGCATACACTGTTTATGTAATTTTATTCTGTGAGTGTGCACCATAGACTGTGGCGTGCACAAATAAAAGCACAACAAACTTTTACCCTCTTGATAATATATTTTATGTACCATAATGCTAACCATTCATGCTAATAAAAGTCTATATTATTCAGAGCAACAATAACACATTCAGCGCAACAAATACACTGCTTGTGTTGTGGGTGCCCATAGCTGGCAATTGATATCTTTTTATAACTAAAAAGTATGAATATGGCATGCATTTGACATTTTATTATTCGTGAAGTAATAACATCATCTGTATTATTTATTCAACTTGTATAGCAGTAGGCTATATATCATATAGCTTTGAATGTTTGAAATCGAAAAGAAAAAAACATCCATTTGGTGGAAAAATAAAATAAGAACAATGTGTGGGGAGATCAGGAATAAAGTGGTTATTAAATGTACGTGTAATTGTGGTGAAGAAGAATATAGGCACAAAGGGGATTTTTAAATTAATTTTAATGAGAAATAAGTTGTTTGATGAGTCTATTTCTCCTCTTGAACAATACTGTAGGCTCCCAGATAGTAAAATTTGTCTGGCCACCTCTGGGCCTCATCCTTGCTTCAATTCTGGCCCAGTTCTGATGACCAAAACTGCTGCAACACACTGACAACGGACTCAAACAACTTCCTCTGGCCCGGATGTGGCCCAAACCCTGTAAAATGACTCTAGTTTATTGATATGGCCCAGGTCTGGCCTAGGCACTGTGAGAACGATCTGGCTGAGAGTCGGCTGCAGTCCCCTTCCTTTGAGAACATTCTCTCACAGGTTACCGACCGATAAGTCTGGTCTTTTCCAATATTCCAGTGAATCTTTGGCTCTTGGTATGTTAGTCTCTTTATTATCGGTCAACCTCTATTATTGCATCAGCTGTGTAATGTGGTCCACAGCATCATCTAGCAGTGCCGTAAAATAACCTGTAAGGTAAGTTGAAATAAGCTGTCACAGACTCACGGATTTAGCCAGCAAGCCATCAGCAGGACTAGGTCCTTCCACCCACTAGTTTACAATCACTGGAATACTACCCTTCCACACTGTTTCCCCTTCATCAAACACCATGCATACCTAAGTACACAGCTCACTCATTGTCCAGTGTCTAACGTTACATGAGAGTGAACCGACTCACCTGTGTTTACATAGACTACCTTCTTCGCCATCCTCAAACTAACGATCAGTCAGACTGTATCTTCCATCATGCAAATTGAAAGACTCACCCATGTTAGTTTGCACCGCAATTCAGAGAATCGGAACTGATACATCATGTAAAATCTTCAATTTCTCCTGAAATACAATCAAGCGGTTGGTGAACTGTGAGAAAAATAGACTTAACTGTAGTTACCTACCCATGTGTTTCAGATAAAACACGTTGTCAAATTATAATTGAGGCCTGGTAATTTAGGCCTATTATTGCTACTTCCTTAGACATCCGTGTGTAGGCTATTTAACAACAAAATTTAACAAGTTTTTTTTTTCTTTTTTTTTTTTTGCTAGTTTTTAATTAAAATGTCCATTTCAATTGAAACCTAAAATAATCATTATGTGGTTAAAAAATGCTGAATAGTTGTTATACATGAAAAGGGCTGAGCTTGTCCTACTCCTGTTCAGTGCCAGCCATAGACAGTAAAAGAAATGGACAGAGCAACACCATTGATTTCAACGGAGAAGACTGAAGCCCGATTTTTGCACTTCCTGTCTGATGTCTGAGTGACTGCGCAGGCTCAGACTGAGCGTGACGACAGTCTGACAGTTGTAAATCTTCTAGTAGCTGTGCCAAGCCAAAACGTTGTTGAAATATTTTCTCCCGTTGCTTTTATGGACTCTCCCATAGACAGTAAAAGGCTTCTCCCTCAACTTTATGCCTTCCATGTCCCCCCGATTGCCTCATAGACAGTAAAAGATTGCCTGCGAGCTTCTCCTCCTGCCTATACGGTAATGTCTCTATTGTGCGACAGAAAGTTGCGTGGTGATGACGCAATCGTTAGCCTATTTTCCACAAAAACGGCATCTACGGGGCCATAACGTATATAAAAAGTAATGGAGCGTTTTATACATTGTCGTGTTTCTTTAGAAATAAATAATGGACAAATGAAGTCTTTGGACGCCTCAGATGTAAAGTTATTCACTGTCAAAGTGACGCCAAAAGGAATGGGAGTCAATGGGACGCTAACAGCAGGTGAAGTTCTGCTACAATGGCGGCTCCCGCGAGGCTTCAACTTCCGGCTGATAGATTACCCCCTTGGTGCCAGCCCAAGGCAACCGCATTTGAAATTAGCACTTGATCACGTGATGCACTGAACGTTTAAAACACACCGGTATGATCGTCATACACGTCAAACACAAACGTGTAATAAAGTGATTCTGAAGCAAACGTTTGAGTAAATCATGGGCTAATTTTCATTTTTGGGTGATCCCTTTTGGAACTATCCCTTTGATAACTTTGTTTTGGATGTTGGTGTGCGAAAGATGTTAGTGGATATTCAATCAAAATAGATGTAAACAAAAGTTAGACTACTTTTAAAAAAAAAAATTATATTAATACATGATCTAATGTGATCCAAAACAATGATGAAATTCACATTTAGAAGTTACATAGGCCAATATATGCTAAATTTACAGTTCCTGTCTATCACCAATAAAGACTAGTCTATTTAGACTAGAGTCTCATCCTATTTTCTATGCAATCAAATCCACCCTAGAATCTCAAGAGTCCTGCCCTCTACATGATAAAAATATGCTAGCTGTGTCTGAGATTGCTATTCTATGTTGTGAATAGCAAGTCGTGCAATATAGGGGATAGTGAACGTTTCAGACAGTTTGTGGCATTAGAGATTGTGGTTGGGTCACATCAAGGTTTTATGCCACTAGGAGGAAGGAGCAGCCTCTGCAACATGAGGGATCTCAAGCACAATAGAAAGAAAGAAATGCTGATGTACAGGTAAGTAAGCTAGGCTGAGTTGAGTGTGGGACGGATGGGGGTGACTCTGGGATGCCAGAATCACTGTCGAGGCCTCTTGAGGTGTTGTGGGCCCACTTGAAGAGCCCAGAGATATCCCATACTCAGCTCAATACAGACGGTTGTCATGCTGATCCGCTGAGGAGACTACACTGTGGTTGATCCCTGGAGCCAGCAACACCAGACAGAAGGATTTCAGAAGGATACTATTTGGTTTGAAAGTAAGTTTTTGATCGATGGTGGTTCCCAGATATTTATATTCTTGTACCATCTATTTTTCCTGACTGCTGACATCTAATGCTTTGATGCTATGGTAGATCTTTCCCTGTGGACATCAATGACCATCTCCTTGGTCTTAATTCGCCCTGCTCCACTCAGGGAACTCAGCCAATTCAGGCTTAAGTTGTCTATCCGAGTTTGTATAATCAATAATGACTGCGTCATCCGAGTATTTGATTCCTCACTCCTACAGTCCTACACTCCTACATTGGATTACACTTGTAAATAAAATTTTACATTCATGAACAAATGGTTAGATAAATGTTGCAATTTCAGCAGCCCCTCAGCCTTCTTAACGTGTTCAGTTAGAGTCTGGGAAAACTGAAATGATAGAAAAAAGATAAGAACCAAGTAATCTCACATAGCCAGTCCTTTAAAGCCCAGATATACTTACGACGAAGTTCTTTTCATTCTTCATTTAGGGGGTAATGGAAGTCCAGCCACTAACACTGTTTGAGAGACACTAACACTGTTTTTCATGTTTATATGGTAAAACTTCTTAAGCAATCTATTGTGTAAAGTCATATAAAGAAATTTAACTTGAGTGCCAAATTGCAGAGCTCGTGCAAACATATCGTTGCTAAACGAAGATACGTTTTTTCTTCAACAAGCCCAAAAGGGCCCACGTCATTCCTCAGTTCATATCCCTGCACTGGATGCCACTCGCTGCTCGGCTCAAGTTCAAGGCGTTGACGCTTGCTTTCAGATCGACCACTGGCTTAGCTCCCTCCTACTTTCACTTGCTCCTATATCCCTATGAGCCTTTATCCTTATCTATATCCCTACAAGCTTATTTATAAAAAATAAGTTGTCAGAACGTTTTGCTAACATTCCCATTAGCTTACGAAAATGTTATTTCGAAATTCTATTAGACCCCCTATACAAGATTATGATCATGGAAATTAACATAACGGAACTCCTTTAAAACCATTTAAGTAAAAAAAAAAAAGTATTAATAAATGACCAGGTTTATTGAGTTGTCCTGGGTACATGCAAATAGCCTGGTATGATGCAAAATTATAGCAAGTGTCTGCTTCTGCAACAATTTTAGAAGACTCCCATCCAAACTCTTAAATATATTTAAACATTTCAAATGAATGTATATGAACATGATTTGACCTGTCCACACACATTGAAATATAATGTAAACTGTCTAGTTTGGAGAATAAATATATTATCATTACAGCCAGAAGACACAAATTCTTCATAAATATTTGAAAAATAGTTGTATAAAGGTCATTCTCATAGACTCAAGTCTATTTGAAATCTTACAGCAGCTTCTGAGAAGCATTTACAAGCATTGCTATTTATTGCATCAGTCAATAGGTAAAAATAACCTTTCCCTTTTCCTTTTCCAAAGCTAAAGAACCATTTCTTTTCAAGGAGGCAGGAACTATGAAATAAGATGCACACACACACACACACACACATTCATACAGTAGAGGGCAAAGATGGAGTTAAGTACTGTATGTCATATATCAGTACAATCTGTATAGTAAAATGATAAAATAATAAAATAAAATAAAAATTACAATTATCAATTTACACAAACTAATTCAATTGGGACCATAGAGTAACAGCATCTTTTGTTGCGTCATGGAGGCAGAATTATGTTTCATGGATATTTCTGCTCAATAGACTGCAGTAGTGTTTCTACAAATATCATTAATAATTCAAATAGTTTATATTTAGCTTTTGTTTTTGATGGGGGTTATATTTCTCCGTTGTCTGCAGACTAGCTGTTGAAGGTCACAGCCTTCAATACTTCATAGTTCTTCAAGAGCTACGTCTGAAGTTATGTAACAATCTTGAAAATGCATTAAACCATTAAATACCATGTCCACTTATATTTAAGCTCTTCATGAAATATTTATATTACATATGTGCATTAGCAGATACATGTCTTCTCGGTTCTGGCTGATCTAAACTATGCAGCCTAAATTGAATTATAGAAGTCCTATTTTAACAATCTGAAACGCAAGTGTCAAAGCGCAAAGTGGAAATAACTTTGTGTGCGGGTCCCGGCGCTATTGCTATTTTCCCGGAGGGATAAATGCCTCTTGCGCCTGGCGCAAATCTAAAAGAGGTTGGTCTGAAGTAGCTTCATTATTCATAGTTGTGGTTTGGGCGTAACGTGAAATAAACCAATCAGAGCGCCATCCAACATACCCTTTAAGAACAGGTGCGCATGTTGCATAACGGATTGTTATTATAACGGCGGGTTTTCACAGCCGTTCAGGAGCCGTTTTCACAGCGCCAGGAGCGTTCACAGCCGATGAGACCGACGTTCTTGTCAGGGCAGTAAAAGACAGAGAGGTGACGTTGTATGGGTATGGGAGAATCCCTCCCACATCAGCGTCGGTTAAACATTATATAGGTATGTTTCTTGCCACTATTGGGCAAACAGGTCTGATCCTTTAGTACTACAATTAGCATTAAAAATGGGTAATAATGTTTTTTCATCTTCATGTAAAGCACAATGATTTCCCTCATGTGTTAATATTTTTCCTTGTTATAATGTATGATTTGCAAAAATAAAAACTGCTGCATCTGTGTTGATGAGAGAATCAAAGTGTATGTGCGCTGTGCACCCGCTACATTATGGCCAAGCATGCGTGCTTAAAATAGCATTATGAACAACGCGCAGCGCGCCACTGACTTTAGACCAGGTTTTTTCTGGTCAGTGACGCAATTGTTTTCTGGAAGTGTGAAATAGCACCAGGGAATGTTTGCGCCGAAACACGCCTCCTTTTTGCGCCGATCCGTTTTTAGTCTAGATTTGAACTGACTACTGTGCCCACTTCCCAGAAAATGTTAGGAAGATTGTTACAAAGTTTTGGAGCTAAAAAGGAAAAGGATCTACTGCTAGCAGTCGATTTTGTTATTCTTGGTATTATCAACTGACCGGAATTTTGAAATCGCAATAGACATGAAGGACTATAATGCGTTAAGAGTTAACTGAAGTACTGGGGAGCTAAACCATTTAGTGTTTTGTAAATGATAAACAATATTTTAAAATGTATACAATGTTTAATAGGGAGCCAATGCAGTGTTGACAGAACTGGGCTAATAGGGTCATAATTCCTGGTTCTGGTAAGAACTTCTGCTGCATTTTGGACCAGCTGTAGTTTGTTTATTAAGCGTACCGGGCAACCACCCATAAGAGCATTACAATAATATAGGCTTGATATCATGAACGTATAAACTAATGTTCTGCATATTATAACTATGCAACTGTCTACTACAGTATCAGATCAGGGGGTGCATTGTTGTGTCCCTGAGGAAAGATTTGTTTCATTTGCTGCTATAGGAGAGGAAGAATTTAGCAAACTCGTTAATTCATCTAAATCAACAACTTATATGCTAGACCCTATACCGACTAAACTACTGAAAGAGATGCTTCCGGAGGTCATAGATCCTCTTCTTAATATCATTAATTCATCTTGGTCACTAGAATACGTACCAAAAACTGTTGTATATTGTGCAATGCTTTATGTGACTACATTTCCCATGATGCACGGTGTACTTATGTTCCGGATGTTCCGGTGTTATGTACAATGACGTTAAGAAGACGAAGTAAACAGAGCAGTCACGCTAAATTGTGTGTGTGTCATATTTGCCTGCATCTCTGCACACTCTTTGAAAATACAATAAATTGGCGACGAGGAGCTCGTAAATCCGCGTGTGTGTTTTAAATGCGGGAAGGAAGTGGATTGACGGCGAGATCGCTCGAAAATGAGAAATGATACGAGCCTGCTGCTAATCCACGTTGTGACTGAAGAGGGGGAAGAACAACAACGATTCAGATAAGTGACTGAATTATTTGAAACTGACAGAGAACGTTACAAAATGGCAACAATTCTTGGCAACATTGGTCCTTTTGATGAGAGTAGTGAGCAGTGGAGCTCTTACACAGAAAGATTTGAGTACTTTGTAGCAGCTAATGCTATCGCTGATGAGAAAGCTGTACCCACTTTTTGTGATGGGCCCAAAGACATATGCACTACTGCGTAACCTCCTGCAGCCAGAAAAACCGGGAGAGAAAACGTATGATCAAATAGTGGCCACTCTTAAAGCACATTTCTCTCCAAAGCCCTTAGTAATTGCGGAGCGGTTTCGTTTTCACAGACGGAATCAGCTGGAAGGAGAAACCGTGACAATGTTCGTAGCGGTGCTAAAAAAATTAGCTGAACACTGCGAATTTGGTGAAGTGCTAAATGACACACTTCGGGACAGATTAGTCTGCGGACTCCGTTGTGAGGGAATACAAAAAAGACTGTTAACAGAGAGCAACTTGACACTACAAAGAGCAATAGAGCTGAGTGTGTCAATGGAATTGGCTGCGAAGGAAGCACAACAACTGAGCTCAAACAGTAAAGTGTATAAGATGGAGACCGAAAAACAAAATGAAAATAAAGGGCCATGTTTTCGCTGTGGCAAGACGGGACACTCACCCGTTTCATGCTGGTTTAAAGATGTGGAGTGCCGCAGCTGCAAGAAAAAAGGACACATTGAGCGTGCGTGTAAAAATAAAACAGGAAAGAAGGAAAAAATGCAGCAGAAACCAGTATACAGAAGGAAGCAAAAGCAACGCGTGTTTTCAGTGGAGCAGGAAAACAAAGATGTTACTGACACATCGGATGAGGAATTTCCGTTGCATGTGCTCACTGTTGCTGGTGGAACCAAGGCTTATAAGGTCACCGCGCTGCTGGAAGGACAGCCTGTGAAAATGGAGATTGACACGGGTGCTGCTGTGTCGCTCGTGTCGGATAAGGTATACAGCGAAATATTGAGCCACCTGCCACTCGCACCACCTGATGTGGTTCTTAAGACGTACACTGGGGAAGCGGTAACTATGAAAGGACTCACGCAGGTAACAGTTGAACTCAACGGGAAAAAGAAAAAACTGCCATTGTATGTGGTCTTGGGTGATTATCCTTCGTTGATGGGACGTTCTTGGCTGGAGCAACTCAAGGTGGACTGGGCGGCCATACACATGATGACACCTAAAACGCTGGATCTTGAAGGGATTCTCCGGAAACACTCTGATGTGTTCAAGCAGGAGTTGGGCAGCATGAAGGACATCCAGGTGAAATTGACTGTAGAGCCGGGATGCCAGCCAAAATTTCTAAAAGCCCGGCCCCTTCCATATGCGCTAAAACCCAAGGTAGAGGCAAGCTTAGCGGAACTCATGAAGGAAGGGGTGCTGGAACCAGTCAGCGTGAGTAAGTGGGCAACACCCATTGTTCCAGTTCTAAAGAAAGATGGAGGCATAAGGATCTGTGGAGATTTTAAAGTCACTGTAAATCCGGTGTTATCAGCAGAACAATACCCCTTGCCTCACATTAATGATATCTTTGCTGGACTGACAGGAGGGCAAAAATTCAGCAAAATCGACCTCAACCAAGCATACCTGCAGATGCATGTTGAGGAACAGTCCAGAGAACTTCTCACCATCAACACCCACAAAGGCCTATTTCGGTACAAGCGGTTACCATTTGGAATTACTTCGGCCCCATCTGTTTTTCAGCGAGCGATGGATCAGATTTTGGCGGGCCTTAAAGGCGTGGTGTGTTACTTAGACGACATCCTAGTGACTGGCACTGATGAAGAGTCGCACTTACAACACCTGGATGCTACCCTGGAAAGACTGAAAGAATACGGATTGAGGGTGCGCAAGGACAAATGTGAATTTTTCCAGGTTGCAGTCGAGTACTTAGGCCATGTCATTGATGCCTCTGGTTTGCATACATCTCCATCCAAGGTTAAGGCCATTGTGGATGCTCCAGAGCCCGGAAATGTAAGCCAGTTGCGGTCTTTCCTCGGTTTACTAAATTATTATGGGCGGTTCATTCCAAACATCGCTACGCTGCTGAAACCACTTCACAAGTTGTTGTGTCACGAGAAAAATTGGAGGTGGACCTCTGAATGCCAGGAGGCTTTCAAAAGAGCAAAGGAGACACTCTTAAAGTCAAATGCCCTCACTTATTTTGACCCTGCTCTTCCCATTCAACTGGCCTGCGATGCTTCTCCATATGGTGTGGGAGCTGTCTTGTCCCACATCATGCCAAATGGTCAAGAGAGGCCGATCGCATTCGCTTCCAGGAGTCTGAGTAAGGCAGAAGCAAACTATGCTCAGATTGAGCGAGAAGCGTTGAGCATTGTGTTTGGAGTTCGTAAGTTTTACCAGTATGTTTTTGGAAGGAAGTTCACATTGTTGACTGATCATCGCCCACTCACTGCAATTTTTGGCCCACACCATGGCATTCCGTCTCTGGCTGCTAGTAGGATGCAAAGATGGGCTTTGTTGTTATCCGCTCACACCTATGACATCAAGTATCGGAAGGCGGAATTGCATGGAAATGCGGATGGTCTGTCTAGATTGCCTCTCGCTGACAGAATGAAGGAGGCACAAGTTGCAGAAATTTTCTACTTCAGCCAGGTGGAAAGGGCCCCAGTAACAGCTGTACAAGTCCGTAAGAGCACACGCAATGACCCTGTTCTGTCGAAAGTCATGGATATCGTAATGACAGGAAAAGGTGAGACCGATGACCTGGAGTTAAAACCGTATGTCTCTCGACGCCATGAACTTTCAGTGCAGTCAGGATGTTTGCTGTGGGGTAGGAGAGTGATCATTCCCTCTGCTCTGCGCAAGCAAGTGCTAAAACAGCTGCATGTGGGACACTGTGGAATGGTCCGAATGAAAGAAATTGCCAGGAGTTACTTCTGGTGGCCAGGAGTAGATGGCCAAATTGAGGAAAAGGCAAGAACATGTACGTCATGCCAGCGCATACGCAATGTACCCCAACTGGCTCCGCTGCACCCATGGGAATATCCAGAGAAACCATGGCAGCGCATTCATGTTGATTTTGCAGGCCCAGTGGAGGACAAAATGCTGCTGGTGGTCGTGGATGCACACAGTAAGTGGCCGGAGGTGGCTATCATGAAATCTACATCAGCTGAAAAGACAATTGAGAAACTGGGAGAAATTTTCAGTAGATTTGGACCTCCGGTGCAGCTTGTCTCAGATAATGGCCCTCAATTTACATCTCATGAGATGGGCACATTCCTACAAGCAAATGGTGTGCAGCATATCACATCATCACCTTACCATCCGGCAACAAATGGTTTAGCAGAAAGGTTTGTCCAAACCTTGAAACATGCTTTGAAAGCTTCACTCGGACAGGGAACATTCCATCAACGGCTGCATAGCTTTTTGTTGTGCTATCGCAGTACTCCGCACGCAACCACTAAAGTGTCACCAGCATCTCTGTTGTTCAATAGAGAGCTCAGGACAAGCTTGGAGCTGCTCAAACCAGCAACACTCAAAGAAACTGTCTTAATACAACAGAGGAATCAGGTACAGCGACGGAATCTGCGAGCCAAGGACAGAACCTTCTCGATAGGCTCACCAGTGCTGGCACGGAACTATGGCGGTGGTCCGAAGTGGGTTCCAGCTACGGTGGAGGCCCAGACAGGTCCAGTCTCATATAAGGTCAAAACTGCTGGAGATTTGTCTTGGAGGAGACACAGTGATCAGTTGCTCAAGGGAGCAAACGCAGTTCCAAATGTTTCCGAAGTTGCGGATGTCACTGACCAAATTAGTAACAGTACGTCAGCTCCTGAAGTACTAACCACTGAGCCTACCAAGACCGCAAATTGTCCATCAGTAAAGGAACCGGCATCACCTGTTGTATCGGCAGAAAGTGGGAGCCAAACAGGGCGCCGATACCCAGTTAGGGAGCGACACCCGCCCCAGCGGTTGTTGGATTATTCTTAGTTGGAAGCTACCCTTATTGCTCGGGGCAGAATAATCCCCTTAGGGTCAGCTAGGGTTTGAGGTAGTCTACCCTCACTCCCAGGGAATTAGTTGTATATAAGAAACAACAAAGTTGAATGTTCTATATATATATATAAAAAAAGAAGAGTTCTAAGAGAGTTGAATTTCAAAATTTCTGACTACTGATATTACAGTTTAATTTGTAATCTTGTGTTAGACCTCAAAGAGTAAGAGGGGAGGAGATGTTGTATATTGTGCAATGCTTTATGTGACTACATTTCCCATGATGCACGGTGTACTTATGTTCCGGATGTTCCGGTGTTATGTACAATGACGTTAAGAAGACGAAGTAAACAGAGCAGTCACGCTAAATTGTGTGTGTGTCATATTTGCCTGCATCTCTGCACACTCTTTGAAAATACAATAAAAACCTTTAAGCTAGCTATGATAAAACCGCTTTTAAAAACCCACAACTTGATCCTACAGAATTAGTTAATTACAGGCCAATCTCGAATCTGCCTTTTCTGTCAAAGATACTGGAAAAAGCAGTATCCTCACAACTGCGTTCCTTTCTTGAAAGAAATGATATCTGTGAGGACTTTCAATCAGGATTCAGACCACATCATGATACCGAGACAGCTCTCATTATAGTCACAAATGGTCCGATCGTGGTTGTATCTCTCTATTAGTGTTACTCGGTCTTAGTGCTGCATTTGGCACAATTGACCACAACATTCTTTTAAATAGACTGGAAAACTATATTGGCATTTGTGGAACCGCATTAGCATGGTTTAAATCATACTTATATGACCGTTATCAGTTTGTAGCAGTAAATGAAGAGATGTCTTATCGATCACAAGTTCAGTATAGAGTACCACAAGGCTCAGTACTAGGACCACTGCTATTCACTCTGTACATGCTACCATTAGGAGATATAATAAGGAAATATGGAATTAGCTTTCACTCTTATGCTGATGATACCCAGCTGTATATTTCTTCAAAACCTAACGAAACTTACCAACCCACAAAATTAAAGGAATGCATTGCTGATATAAAAAATTGGATGACTAACTTCCTACTACCAAATTCTGAAAAAACAGAGATTCTAATTATTGGACAAAAAACTTCCACACATAGCAGCCTAGAATAATCCCTAACACTTCATGGCTGCTCTGTTAAGTTTCAAACCGGCGTGATTACTTCGACTTCCAAACGGATGAAAATGGACAATTGTCTTAATGTTTCGATCCAATTTGTTTTGCAATCACTGTGCAATCACTGTTCTTTCGTTGGCCAGAGGAGAACTGGCCCCCAACTGAGCCTGGGTTCTCCCAAGGTTTTTTTCTCCGTGCACCTGATGGAGTTTTGGTTCCTTTCCACTGTTGCCTTGCTTTTGGCTTGTTTAGTTGGGGACATTTAATATTCAACAATATTATTGATCTGTGTTGTATTACTTTCATGTTATCACTGTGAAGCTGCTTTGATACAATCTGTATTGTAAAAAGTGCTATATAAATAAATGTGACTTGACTTGACTTGCATTTTTCATTGAGAGCATATATGACACAATTTAGATATATTTTTAAGACGAAAAAATGTGGTTTTACAGATGCTAGACACGTGACTTTCAAATGAAAGGTTGGTATCAAAAAGCACACTCAGGTTCCTAACCGACGACGAATACTTGACAGAGCAGCCATCAAGTGTTAGACAGTATTCTAGATTATTACATGAGGAAGTTTATTGGCCAATAATTAGAATCTTAGAATAATTAGAAACTTCGAAGCAAATGGCAATGGAAGCTGAAAAGAGAGTGCAATCAAAGATTTGTTCTGAACATGAGAAAAGTCTTTTAAAGCAAATAGTTTTGAGGCATCCTGTTATAAAAGATAAACTGCACACATCAACTGTTGAATCAAAGAAAAGGAATGCCTGGACATTTATTTGTAATGAATTCAATGCAAATATATTGCCTGGCTGCCAGCCCGAACTCCGCCCACAACATTTTTTGGTCGGGAAGTTCGGTCTGGACTCGATCCATTGAGGAGTAATTATGATAAGACAAGAAACGTTCGGGCCAATCAAATTGGCAGGGCGGGCTTTATACGATGATGGACAGATGATCTGTAGTAACGTAATTCTCACGTCATCAAAGAGCGCTTGGTTAGAACTGGTTTAGAACAAAAATGACTGCAGCTGGTGAACTGAGATGCATAGATTCCGCTATCGCGTCTGTTTTAGAAGAAATCGACAGCACATTAATTTTAAAAGATGGACAGAGAACCGCAATAAAGTCATTTGTCGATCGTAAAGATGTGTTTGCCATTCTTCTTACCAGATTCGGCAAAAGTCTAATTTATCAGCTGGCCCCGATGGTCGCTAAAAAGATGGGACTCTATGGAAACCAATTGTGGTTTCTCCTTTGGTTACCCTCATGGAAGACCAAATAAAAGAAGCTACCGAAATGGGTATCACGGCGATGCAACTCAGCGTGCATGACGAGGCGGAAATATCCAGCGGTCATTGCCAGCTACTTTTCGGAAGTTCCG
Source organism: Pimephales promelas (assembly GCF_016745375.1). The sequence continues at coordinate 17,819,546 of NW_024121765.1, forward strand.
AATCCTGGTTGCTGAACAAGAAGTGGAGGAACATGCTAGGCTCAGATGTTTTTCAAGCCAACGTAATGGGTATCGTCGTGGATGAAGTTCATCTCACTTACAAATGGTAAGAATTAATCTTACTGACTGACTTAGTAAATAACTCATTCATGTATTGACATGAAGCCAATGTCCTAAAATATCTTGTCCCTACAGGTCCAAATGAACACAGTGTAGCGAAAACAAAAACTTCAATCGTTTTTATTTACTATTTTTTTATTTTTTTTTATTTTAGGGGTCAAGCTGCAAAGTGGTTGACGCCATTTCGCTTCGCCAAGTTGGGAGAACTTAGATCCCTAGTTAAAGCTGGTAAGTATGTTCAAAACAATAGTCTTCCAGTATGTGCATTCTTATATGTTTTATACACTTACTCTAAAATATTTTAGTTTACAAAAATGTTTATGATTTGATTTATGTAAATTTAATAGTATGACGAGAAGATCAAAGCCATTGCTGCATCAAACAATTTAGACACTTTATTACTTGCACACCACATCCCATACTGGTAGTCACTGTACCTCCTTATAAGGGGTGTATTTTGTAAAAATAAATTATTAGATGATTCTACTCATCATTTAGGCTAACTATTACTTATTGTTTACATATTATCATTCACTATATTCCAGGTACACCTGTGCTGGCATTGACTGCTTCTGCTGATCGGGAATCCAGAGCCAGGGTAATGAAACAGCTGCAGATGGACAATCCAACTACTTTGGCTTTGAGTCCTGGGTCTGATAAAAGTCCCTGCCCATGTCATAGACTGCCTTGACTGGATTGTGAAGGATGTAAAAGAAAAAGATTCCTCCATGTTGCCAGTTATTATTTACCAGTGTTGTAGTCGAGACCACCTCACTCGAGTCCGAGTCGACACCGAGACCAGAGAGAGTCAAGTCCGAGTCAAGACCGAGTCCATAGAGAGTCGAGTCCGAGTCGAGTCCGAGACCAGAGACGGTCGAGTCCGAGTCGAGACCGAGACCAGTAAGGGTTGATAACCTAATTTACTTTTATTTAATTAGAGAAATCCTTTTTTTACTGAATTTACTTAGAGTTTAAAAAATATGATCAGTTTAGGGTAAAAAGGCCACATAGGTGGTGTAATTTTATTACAATTTGTCATGCGCTTACAAAAAGGCTTACAAAATACACCCCTTTAAACTCGAGTGGACTCAGGAATAATTCCGAGTCCTAAAAAAAAAAATGTTTGAGTACGAGTCAATTCTGACTCCAAATGGACACGAGTCCATGACAAGACCAAGACCATTAAAATATGGTCTCGAGACCGAGTCCGAGACGAGTCCGAGTCTCGAGTACTACAACACTGTTATTTACTGCAAAACTGTCAAGCAGGTTGGCAGAGTTTTCTGCCATTTGAAGGGGGAACTGGGTGAAGATTCCTGGGTTGACAGAGACCCTGAGAAAAAGATTGAAAATCTACTTCTAGGCATGTTCCATAGCCAGACACTCCCTCACAATAAGAACTGAGTGCTGTCATCTCTTAGTGGACAGGGTAGCTGCAGAGTCGTTGTGGCTACAACAGCTCTTGGGATGGGCTTGAATTTTCCAAACATATCACACATTGTGATGTATGGTTTGCCCGATGATGTGGAAGCTATGGTTCAGCAGATCGGGAGGGCAGGCAGAAGCGGGTTGCAGGCACATGCGATTGTTTATGTTGTCAAACAACATGCAAAGCTTGACCCTGCAGTTAAGACCGTACTTGAGACTGGAATCACTAGTTGTCTTAGGAAAGCTTTGTACTGCCATTTCGAGGAAAACACTACATCTGTCGATCCAGGACATCTGTTCTGCACCTACTGCCATTCTGTTTGCTCTTGTGAACCTGAAGGTTGTGGCGAGCCAACTCCAAAATATGAACATTTTAAAGGGGTAGTTTCTTTCCCTGACAAATGTAGAATGGCCACAAATGATGAAAAACTTTTGATCAGAGACCTGTTGCATAATTACAGGAGTAGTTTACTTCTTTACACAGTCGACACAGCCTGTACTGGATTTGGAGATTAACTCATCGATGCGGTTTTAGAACACTGCACACAGATATTTTACCTTAACTACACAATACATAATCTACCTGTATTTAAACTGGAACATGCAAAAGAAATACTAAGAATTCAAAATTAAGTATTTGATGACATCGAGCAAAAAGACACTATTTTGTTTGATGACAGTGTTATTCAGGTTGACATGGACTACACTGGTTACTTTGATGAAGTACAAGAGGATGACCATTTACAATCTTCACCAGGTAGCTTGGAGTCAGGCTTGTCAGTGTTGAAGATATCGGACTAGCTAAAAAAAAAAAAAGAGGCTCAATTCAAGCTTAATGTTGTTCTTGACTCTACTTTTGTTGTGCATTTTTTAAACCTCTTTCTAAAATACTTTTGGATAAAATATTTATTGTTTAAACGTTTCAACTGGTAGTATTTCTTTATTTATTTATAATAAATGAACAATTAGTCTTTTGTTCATAAAAAAAGTTTTAATATCACAAAATAATAAAGTATACACTTTGTACTTTACAAATGGTTTTAAAAATGATTACAAATCTTGACTTAAATAAATAGAAAAAAAAAGTTAGAATGTATATTATCAAAACATAACAATCTTATAATAGGCACTTAAAAAAGATGAACAATTGGTTATATCCAAATAAAAAACTTTGGTCTCCAAATAATAATGTATACTCTTCTAAAATGGTTTTAAAACTGTGAGTGTAAATGGTGTCACAGTCTTCGTCTTCACCTGTTTGTCTCGTCATCTGCACCACGCTTCCCCGGATCCTTTTGTTTCCTCTCCTGATCTCACTCCCTCATCAGCCACCTGTTCCTCGTCTGCTCGTCATCATTTTCACCTGTTTGCACTCCATTTAGTTTGATTCCTCTGTCTATTTAGTTCCATCTTATTCAGTCTGTCTTTGTCAGTCGATGTTTAATGTTACCCGGTATTTGCTCCTGTTACCCTGTCTCCCTGCCTGTATTTTTGATTAAAAACCCGCATCTTCGTACTCCTCTGGACTCCTCCCGTTCCTTCTGCCTACCCTCCTGCACTCCTGCACCATACCCCGTGACAGATCGACTGACCAAGATTTAACTAAGAGTGATGGACCTTCCAGCGGTGAGCCTCCTCTGTTTGGACCAGGAAGACCGCTCCCTGGAGTCCCATACCAGGGACTTTCTGGAGTTGGCGTTCCACACCCACTACCCGGACCGCTCGCTGTGTGTTTTCTACATCGCCAGCCTCAGCGAGCGGACCCGGGCACGCCTCCCAGGGAGCGGTCCAGCCGATGATTTCCTCGCCTGTGTGGAGTGGGTGCTGGTGTGCTGTGAATCCCCATTCTACGTGGAAGAAGTCACCAGCACCACTCCAACCCCTGAACCCTCATCTTCTCTGGTCACCGTCAGCCCAGCCGAGTCAGCGCTCACCGTCAGCCCTGCCGAGCCCGCGCTCACCGTCAGCCCTGCCGAGCCCGCGCTCACCGTCAGCCCTGCCGAGCCTGCGCGCACCGTCAGCCCTGCCGAGCCCGCGCTCACCGTCAGCCCTGCCGAGCCTGCGCGCACCGTCAGCCCTCCCGAGCCGAACCTCCCTTCACCGCTGGTTCCGTCCAGCTCTCCAGAGACTAAAGGCTCTTCACCGCTGGTTCCGTCCAGCTCTCCAGAGACTAAAGGCTCTTCACCGCTGGTTCCGTCCAGCTCTCCAGAGACTAAATGCTCTTCACCGCTGGTCCCGTCCAGCTCTCCAGAGTTTGAATGCTCTACACCGCTGGTTCCGTCCAGTTCTTCAGAGACTGAATGCCCTTCACTGCTGGTCCCGTCCAGCTCTCCAGAGTCTGAATGCTCTTCTCTGCTGGTTCCGTCCAGTTCTTCCGGGATTGTATGCTCTTCACCGCTGGTTCCGTCCGGCTCTCCAGAGACTGTATGCTCTTCGCTGCTGGTTCCGTCCAGCTCTCCAGAGACTAAATGCTCTTCACCGCTGGTTCCGTCCAGTTCTTCAGAGGCTGAATGCCCTTCACTGCTGGTCCCGTCCAGCTCTCCCGAGTCTGAATGCTCTTCACTGCTGGTTCCGTCCAGTTCTTCCGAGATTGTATGCTCTTCACCGCTGGTTCCGACCAGCTCTCCAGAGACTTTATGCTCTTCACTGCTGGTTCCGTCCAGCTCTCCAGAGACTGTATGCTCTTCACTGCTGGTTCCGTCCAGCTCTCCAGAGACTGTATGCTCTTCGCTGCTGGTTCCGTCCAGCTCTCCAGAGACTGTATGCTCGTCACTGCTGGTTCCGTCCAGCCCACCAGAGACTGTAAGCTCTTCACTGCTGGTTCCGTCCAGCCATCCAGAGACTATATGCTCGTCACTGCTGGTTCCGTCCAGCCCACCAGAGATTGAACGCTCGTCACTGCTGGTTCCGTCCAGCTCACCAGAGACTGTAAGCTCTTCACTGCTGGTTCCGTCCAGCCCACCAGAGACTGTAAGCTCTTCACTGCTGGTTCCGCCCAGCCCACCAGAGACTGTAAGCTCTTCACTGCTGGTTCCGTCCAGCCCACCAGAGACTGTAAGCTCTTCACTGCTGGTTCCGTCCAGCCCTCCAGAGTCTGTGTGCTCTTCACGGCTGGTTCCGTCCAGCCCTCCAGAGACCGTCCAGACCGTCCAGCCAGAGACCGTCCAGACCGTCCAGCCAGAGACCGTCCAGCCCGTCCAGCCAGAGACCGTCCAGCCCGTCCAGCCAGAGACCGTCCAGCCCGTCCAGCCAGAGACCGGCCAGACCGTCCAGCCAGAGACCGGCCAGACCGTCCGGCCAGAGACCGGCCAGACCGTCCGGCCAGAGACCGTCCAGACCGTCCGGCCCGAGACCGTCCAGACCCTCCAGCCCGAGACCGTCCAGACCGTCCAGCCCGAGACCATCCACTCCCCATCTGCCCTTCACCCGGGGCCTCAACCCAAATATTTTTTGGGGGGGGGCCCAGTGTCCCAGCCACGGCCGCCCGAAGGGCTCTCACCGCCGTGGCCGCCCGAAGGGCTCTCACCGCCGTGGCCGCCCGAAGGGCTCTCACCGCCGTGGCCGCCCGAAGGGCTCTCACCGCCGTGGCCTCCCGAAGGGCTCTCACCGCCACGGCCGCCTGAAGGGCTCTCACCGCCGTGGCCGCCCGAAGGGCTCTCACCGCCGTGGCCTCCCGAAGGGCTCTCACCGCCACGGCCGCCTGAAAGGCTCTCACCGCCGTGGCCGCCCGAAGGGCTCTCACCGCCGTGGCCTCCCGAAGGGCTCTCACCGCCACGGCCTCCTGAAGGGCTCTCTCCGCCGTGGCCACCCGAAGGGTCCTCTCATCCTGCTCCGCCCTGGCCACGCCCTCATCCTGCTCCATCCTGGCCACGCCCTCATCCTGCTCCGCCCTGGCCACGCCCTCATCCTGCTCCATCCTGGCCACGCCCTCATCCTGCTCCGCCCTGGCCACGCCCTCATCCTGCTCCATCCTGGCCACGCCCTCATCCTGCTCCGCCCTGGCCACGCCCGCTTCCTGCTCCACCCTGGCCACGCCCTCATCCTGCTCCGCCCTGGGGGGCTTCCTGCGCCTGACCACGTCCTCCACGGCCTCCAGGGCGCCCACCCCCCCTCCCCGCTGATGTTACGGCGTGAGGTCACGCCTACCGGGAGGGGGGAGTGATGTCACAGTCTTCGTCTTCACCTGTTTGTCTCGTCATCTGCACCACGCTTCCCCGGATCCTTTTGTTTCCTCTCCTGATCTCACTCCCTCATCAGCCACCTGTTCCTCGTCTGCTCGTCATCATTTTCACCTAATTGCACTCCATTTAGTTTGATTCCTCTGTCTATTTAGTTCCATCTTATTCAGTCTGTCTTTGTCAGTCGATGTTTAATGTTACCCGGTATTTGCTCCTGTTACCCTGTCTCCCTGCCTGTATTTTTGATTAAAAACCCGCATCTTCGTACTCCTCTGGACTCCTCCCGTTCCTTCTGCCTACCCTCCTGCACTCCTGCACCATACCCCGTGACAAATGGAGACTGTAATATATACATAAAAAATTAAAACAAAATAAAAAAAGCAAAGTTGACATGTACCTTACCAAAAATGTGCCATCATCATTAATTGTTTATATTGGGACCATTCTCCAGTCCATTAATTTGGACTTCATCCACTGGTATAACTCATGGTATTTTAGCTTCACCAGTAAGTTTTTATTGAAGTTTGGGAAGGCATGGAATTGTCTGCCTGGCTGATTTTGAAAAAGTTTAGCCTCCCTTAAGATACTGACAAGGTTTAGAACATCCTCCTGTTCTCTGGCTATATGGTGAATGCCACTCGGCTTTGACAGCCCCAGCTCAATGTCTGTTTTGTCCATCAGCTCCTTGAGGATCCCAATAGACTTGCTTATTCTGGCTGCCAACGTTTCAGAAAGGTTTGGCCCCAAGCCTCTCATGAAGGATTTCAAAAAATTGTTCAGATATTCCAGATGGAGGTCAAGTGGAATATTTTCCCCTTGCCCCCTCTTCCATTCCAAAACTGATTCCATATCACACTGTGGGCCATGCGTGGGGACAGTGTGACATTAACCTGCAGTGTAAGCAGTAAGGTGCTATAGGCATAATGGCTGTGCCCATACGCTTTATAGAGAAGCAGGGCAACTTTATAGAGTCTCATTAGCCTCTCACCATCACCTTCTCTCACAGCATCCTGCATGTTTAACAGAAAGAAGCCAAAGCTAAGTCTGGCTTCTGTGTGTTCTTTTTGGTGATCTTTGTTTGTTAAGCTTGCATGTTCTGGCGAAGATTCAGATGGTGCCACAAGATTGTGTTTCTTTTTCTCGTGTGTTTCTCTTGCCTTGACGTATGTAAACACATTGCCACATCCGTCCGCACGACAAGGATACTGAATCCTCTGCCTTCGCTCAGGCATAGCCTGTCATTGAGTTGAAGGTTCTGTGATATCGGTCATCATGACAAAGGTGTCCACAACCTCTCCAACCTTGTCATGTAGCCAGCTCCTCTTCACTTGTGGCAATCCTTCGTAGACATATGCTCTGGTACAAACCCATCTAGAATTTCTGTTTGAACATGTATAATTTTGACTTTATAAACAGTAGTGTAAAAACAATGATTAAATGTGTGTATCTAATATTATGTGGTAAATGTGATCAAAGATAAATAAAATGTAAATAATTAAATTAACAATTTTTTTTTTAATATACGTGAACACATTTATTTATGCATTACAGGGACATTCTCAACAATGAATGTGATGTCAAGTGTTTATTTACCTGTGACTTCCTGCAATCCAAAGTGTTCCATTGTAGCAGCTAAGAAGAGTGCTGTTGTGTCCTTACGGACAAATTCCTTATAGGAATTGTAATCAGCATGAGGACCATGTTTAGCATTGCTGCACCTACAAAACAGAAATAAGTAGTTTAGCAAATGGCTGACATAGTGTTTTCAGTTTAATTCTGTCTATCTTTAACAGAAATTTTATTTATTAGTTTATTCTATGTTTTTTTTTTATCACCAGTTTCATCTTTCAGTTACAATTACAAGTCGATTGAATAAGGGCATTGAAACCTACAACAGTATTCCATAGCAAACAGGACATTTTCCTCTACGATATCACACGCGCACACACACACACACACACACACACACGCACACACACACACACACACACACACACACACACACACACACACACACACACACACACACACACACACACACACACACACACACACACACACACACACACTGTTAAGAACAGTCTTTTCCACAGATCTAGTGGGCTCTTTCACTGCTGAAACCAACCAACCATCTTATTTTGTAAATCCTCAAATGACAAGATAGTTAATGAAAAAATTAATTAAGCTGAAAACATACCATACCAGTACATTAATTGAAATAATGTCACCATAGAAAAACAGGGATGTTGAAAGGATTGGAGGACTGTTTTCCCCATCCCATAACAAACCCAATTCATGAATTATCCAGACATGTGAACCGGACTTCTGTCAAACAACTGTGGAAAGCATGGTTAATAAAAAGTACGCAAATACATTGTAGTTACTTTAATTTTATTTTGTTTTGGTTTTTTTAATAATCAAAAGTAAAGTAATGAAAAAGTCTACTGTTCTAAAAACTATATTAATTGTATATTTTGTATTTATGGTATTGCAGATGCAATATGTACCTTAACTTCGTCATGTTAGCAAAAAGTGTGCCATGGTCCTTTGTAGATGCAGCATCATAGAAAATCTGATGATAAATCTTAAACAACAGTGAAGAATTGTGATTAACAGATGTAAAACATGACTGGACACACAAGCACATTAAGTAATCTATCAATAGTTTTTATAATAATTCAAAAATATCTATAAAATGTTAGCGACAACAATGTATTTACTAATCTACATTATTCTACATATTTTATACTCACTTCAAAGAGATTTCTGATGGCATGCCAGTCCTCAAACTTAAAGGGTTAGTTCACCCAAAAATGAAAATTAAGTCATTAATTACTCACCCCCATGCTGTACCAACCCCGTAAGACCTTCGTTCGTCTTCGGAACACAAATGAAGATATTTTTGATTAAATTTGAGAGCTGTATAACTACCACATTGGCTCCTAAAGGACTGCCTCTTGACGGCCCAGAAAGTCAATGAAGAAAATGTTTAAATATCCCAAGTGACTACCGTGGCTCAACTATATGTTTATCAAGCGACGCGAATACTTTTTGTGCGAAAAAACAAACAAAAATAACGAGTTTATTCGACTATTTCTTTTCTTCCTTGTAGGCCAGAACGAGACTTCCTTAGATTTCCACGACGCATGCGCGAGAATTGCGATCTGAAGTGGTGTAAGCTGATGTGAGCAGATCGCAAATCTCGCGCATGCGTCGTGGAAATCTAAGGAAGTCTCGTTCTGGCCTACAAGGAAGAAAAGAAATAGTCGAATAAACTCGTTATTTTTGTTTGTTTTTTCGCACAAAAAGTATTCGCGTCGCTTGATAAACATATAGTTGAGCCACGGTAGTCACTTGGGATATTTAAACATTTTCTTCATTGACTTTCTGGGCCGTCAAGAGGCAGTCCTTTAGGAGCCAATGTGGTAGTTATACAGCTCTCAAATTTAATCAAAAATATCTTCATTTGTGTTCCGAAGATGAACGAAGGTCTTACGGGGTTGGTACAGCATGGGGGTGAGTAATTAATGACTTAATTTTCATTTTTGGGTGAACTAACCCTTTAAAGATGAGACCTTCCAGTCTGTCCTCCTTAATAATAATAAAAAATAATAAATAAATAAAGGTGTTGAAGTACATCCACCAAATCTGACGTTTTATTCTCATCTTTGAAGAGCAGTCCCAGTGGATTGTCACGGGGTGAAAAAATTCTTTTTTTTAATCCTAGGCGGAACCAATGTTTGCCGGGATTTGCTTCCCGCCGGACCCATAACAATGAGACACCCCTAACCCCGCCCCTAAACCTACCCGTCACTGACCAATCAGGGATGAGTTCCCTACTGAATATTGATGAGTCATCCCCTACCATCCTGGGGAAAAAAATATCGCCTCCGGCCTAAGGCCCCGTTCACACTGCAGACAAAAGTGGCTTGAATCTGATTTTTTTGGGGTCAAGTGACCAGGTCAGACTTCTTCAGAGATAGTGTGAACACTCAAATCTGGCCCAGATCTGATCTTTTTAAATCAGATTTAGACCACATTCATATGTAGTCCTAAATCAAACACAGATCTCATTTTTTTTTCAAAGTGTCCGCAGTGTGAACAACAAAGGACTCTGACGTCAATCTACATCTGACATTTGACACAATTATGCACCAACGAGTAAGCACTAGACACAACAGACACAGACAGTAACATTAAAAACTTGAATACATATGGAGAACAATGATGGAGCGAGTCAATGGAGGGAGAGTGAGGTGTTAGACCTAATTAATATATGGGCTAATTAATAAATAGCCAATTTTGCTTTCTTTCTCTTCATTCTTCTCCTCATCATCACCTGCTTATTATTTATACGGCTTCCATTACACAGACATTTAGAAATAAAAGTGTAAATGCTTACTTCCTCCATAACCACACGAACATTAGTGCAACAGTGTGCTGTGTTTGATGTTATTGTTGTTCTTTTGCGCATGCGGGTTAGTTTGAAACATGCAAATAGTTCACATTAGAATCAGATATAGGTCACATTTTAAAAGGTAATGTGAACAGCCAAACCAAAAACCGGATCTGAGCAAAAAATCAGAATTGAGCATTGCGGTGTGAACGGGGCCTAAGGGTGCGGATCCACTTGTCCGTGCGGCACTTCTGTCGCGCCGCGCTCCGCTTTAATTCCTATGGGTGACGTCACGCGACTTTAACGTGCCCGCAAAGCATCCCAGGAAGGCGGCGCTTCATTTGGAAAAATGCTGCGCATCAAAAAGCTGGCCGATGCCCATCTTTATGCAAATGCATTCCGTTGAATGCGCCGCGACTATCCAATAGAAGTAGAGCATATGGAGACGGGGGGAAATCTCTCGCAGGTCCTCTGTTCTAGACTGGCTGTTGGCTCAAAACCACGTTCATAGCGGTAAACTTGAGGAACGCCCATCAAAGTACAAATATGGGGAGGCGTTGCGACACCACGCGAATGTTGTGTCGGACAAGTGGATCTCTACCGTAAGGGCGTGTTTTTAGCCAGCTGAAAACGCTAGACGCTCTGCTGAAGACGCCATGCTTTGGGCGCTTGAGAGCGTTTTGGCAGCGCAGTGTTTTTTCCGTTGAGAAGTTTCGTTGCTATGATACAGAATTTTCGCAGCAGTTGAATGTTGTGACAGTTGGTCGGTGTGGTATTAGTCCCGCTCCTCCTCCACTGTGATTGGACGGCTGGGTAAAAAGTGACAGTGATGAGCGCTGCGTTTTATCCAAAGTTGAACATTTTTCAACTCCCAGCGACCAGTAAAAAACGCTGGGCGCTCGGCGCTTCAGCGTGAAAAAAAGTGCCTCGGTACGCTCATGGCGTTTAAAAAACGCGGAGCTCCAATTAAAAACAATTGAAAACATACGCCAGGCGCGTGGAAAAACGCTTTGGTGGACACACGGCCTAAGTCCCGCCCCTCCACTTCCGGCTCATGGGACCTTATTTTGGTTAAAAAATATGTATGGTAGGGGAGTTCCGGCAAGATGGTGGACCGGGTGCATTGCATGGTTTGAGCTCATATTTCAACACATATTTCGCTATCCAAATTGCCATATTGTGCTCCTTTTGAATCTACAAATAAAACGGAACCTCCGGAAAAGTTTGTACACCATGACGTCGAAGAAAAAGAATCTGGCTTTATCACGCAGCAACGAGACACCTGTCCATCACGAGCATGCTGGTAGGATGGATGTGGATTCCACCGAGAAACCTAAAAGAAAAGACCCGTTCTCACCACTAAAGATCACACCAGCTGCGAAAAGGCAGGATACTGGGACAGAAGGGAATGAAGCTATGAATACGGTCCTAGAAGCCATAAAGCAGTTAACTGAAAAGGTGGATAAACTAGGCACCCAGCTGCAACATAACTCCATCATGTTGACCAGCATTGCTAAGGCTGTCGAGTGTCGAGTTCAACGCAGCAGAAATTAAAGATTGCAAAATGCAGCTACAATCGACTGTTCGTGATGTGTCGGCTGTAAAGAAAGAAAACGCGGAGCTGGAGCCTGTCTTAGAGAACGTTACAAACGCCGGTGGAATCTTAGGATTCGTGGATTAAAATAAAAAGATGGTAAAGACATACGTCAGGCGGTCGCTGATTTACTCGTTAAAATCTCACCATCATGGTCCTCGAGTATCAATCAGATTGTGGACTCAGTTCATCGAATAGGGAGACGTGAAGAAAACATCACAAGACACGTCATAATTCAGTTCACTCAGAGATTCCATCGAGATGCGTTGTGGAGAATGATCAAGGATCACGCGATCTGCAAAGAACTTCGTATCAGCTTCATCGAGCTGCACTGTGGTCTAAAATAAAAGAAGCAAGAGATGCTGGAAAGCGTGCATACTTCAGAGGGGTTGCTGGATACATCAACGGACAGCGAGTCACTTAGGAGCACACAAGGTAATGTCTAGGATCAAGAGGCCTGTTTTGTTCAATGTTTGGAAAGGCCATTTGACTTTAAGATCTTTTTGGATGGTTTCAGTAATCCAATCTGAAGGGACACTGCCTATTTGAGCTTTTTCTCTTTCTCACTTTTCATCAAAGTTTAGTCTGTTGGACATTATATTTACTGACGGTTGTTATTTTTTTTATTTTTTTTTTGTTATGGATGTTTCTTTTTCGTGTATTTCACTTAATGTTAGGGGTTTAAGAGAGAACACTAACAGAAAATCAATATTTTTGTTTTGTAAGGGCGAAAAAGCGCACTTCACTTTGTTGCAAGAAACTCACTCAACACCAGAGGATGAAAAGTTTTGGGTAAACCAATGGGGTGACAAAATCATCTTTGATCATGGGTCTACTAGATCAGCAGGTGTTGCCATCTTGTTCTGTAACTCACCTGGTAAAATGGTGACATCTAGATTTAGTAATAATGGTCACTGGCTAATTTGTGTTATGAAAATATGATCTCTCTTTTATTCTGGTTAATCTTTATGGGTTGAATAGTTTAAATCAAAATAGATTGATTTCGGATGTTTCTAATGTCATAGCTACCCTTAAACTCACTTATCCCACTGCGATTATAGTTATGGGTGGTGACTTTAACATGGTTAGTGATGAATGGCTTGATAGATGTCCATCCAGATGTAATCACAGTTGTTACAACCCTGTTTTAATGGATATTTGTCACACTCACAATCTTTTGGATCCCTGGAGATTTAAATATCCTAACGTGAAGCAATATTCATGGTTTAAACCAAACAATGTAGCAAAGTCGAGAATAGATTTCTGGTTACTCTCTGTCTCCATTATAAACTCCATCAGTGACTGTTGTATGTCAGCAGCTCCTCTCACAGATCACGCTGTTATTAAACTGCGTTTTAATCCTCCTGGTGTTAGCCGTCAGAATAAAGGGTACTGGAAATTCAATTCTAGTTTATTAAAAAGCCATTCATTTTACGAAGGTATCAAAGCCACGATTGCTAATGTGATGTCTGATAATTCGATAGTATCTTATATCTCCAAATGGGAATTCCTTAAATTTAGAATGAGAGAATATTCTATTCATTTTGGAAAAACAAATAATAGAAGTAACAGATTATCTGAAATTAATATTATTACAGATATAAATATTTATTATACTGTAATAAAACTTCACCTACTGATAATGATAAACAGAAATTACAAAATCTTCTAAACAAGCTTGATGATATCTATCTTCGTAAAGCGGAAGGGGCCTTTATCCGGTCCAGAGCTAAATGGATTGAGGATGGGGAAAGAAGTACCTCATACTTCTGTCGTTTAGAAAAAAGAAGGCAAGAGAAACTTTCAATTAAAGCTTTATCACTTCAGGATCAGGTAATCACAGACCAAGCTTCAATTACTAAAGAAGTTGTTTCTTTTTACAGCAAGTTATATTCCTCAACATTTTCTCTGGACGATGAAGTTTTATTTTTCAACCATATTAAAGAACTTATTCCCCATAGATGATGAAGATGTAGCACGCTGTGATGCTGATATTACCTCTGATGAGTTAGATAGCAAGTAGCTTGGCTTTAGACAAATCTCCAGGCTGTGATGGCCTTACGGCTAATTTTTATAAACACTTTTGGGATTTACTAAAAGACCCTTTTTTTTTGCTTATGTTAAAGGAAGCAACTGAAAGTTTGACTTTTCCTCTCTCTATGAAACAAGGTGTCATAACCTTAATCCCCAAACCTGATAAGGACCCAAAAATTTTAGATAACTTTAGACCAATCACATTATTGAACACGGATTATAAAATTGTAACCCTCATATATGCTAACAGATTAAAATTATTTTACATAAAATTATAAGTGATTCCCAATCTGGTTTTATGAAGGGGAGTGTTATGAAGTGGGAGGATAGACGAACCCAAAAGCAGACTGATTGCTCAACACAGAATTTATTCAAGACAAAAAAGAAAATAAAACCCACGAGGGGGCAAAACAAGACTGGGTAACAAACACTAGACTTAGACTGAGGTCAAGACAGGAACAATACTAAGACGCTAACAGACTCTAGAATAACTCACTGCAAACTTCACACAACATCAAACAGACCTCACGGCAGGTTTCACAATGAACCGACAAAAGACAGCAAACACAAGGGAATTATAAAGGGAACACTAATGACAAGGACAGGTGAAACTGACTAGACAATAAATCACAAGACTAGGATAACAAGGGGGGTAACGTAACAAGACAACACAAGCACATGGCCCAAACAGGCCATACGCTTGCACACAAAACATGATTCTGTCATGATCCTGCCTCACGACTAGAGAAAATCAAAGACAAGAAGGCAGAATCATGACAGGGAGATCCATACACAACAATATTCGTTTAGTGCTTGATCTTTTAGATTACAGACATCTAATAAAAGATGATGGCTTTATTCTCTTCATTGACTTCTACAAGGCATTTGATTCAATCGAACACCCATTTATTTTTGATTGTTTAAAATTTTTTGGTTTGGGACATAAATTTCGAAATATTATAAAATCCCTTTATGAAAATTCGAATAGTTCGGTTTCCTTATCAGGAGGTACTTCACCAAGATTTCCAATCAATCGTGGCATAAAACAGGGTTGCCCTATTTCCCCATTTCTTTTTATTTTAGCAACAGAAATGCTTTCTATCTTTAACAGGAACTCATGCATAGCCCCATAAGATATACTTGGCCAGCCTGTAATCATCAGCCAGTATGCAGATGATACTACCATTTACTTAAAGAAGCTAACTGAGGTCCCAAAAATTTTACAATTAATTAACACCTTCTCTAAAGTAAAAGTGAAAATGTGTGTTTTTGAACAAGTGTGAATGCCAATTAATGCCAATTCATCAATACCACCTAACTGAGGCCTATAACATCCCTATAAAATCAAGGCTGCCATCATGCCCCATCCCTGAAATGTATTCAGGGAAAGTCAGGAGAGTTGTCGATGGAACTAGATCTGGTTGGGCCAATAAGGGGCAACTATCAAGACCTGTTACACTCTTAGCAGGTGCAAGCGACATGCGCACAAGACAGGAACACTGCTCAACACTAGATGTGACGAATGACGATCATGTTCACTCTTAGTTTCTAATTACATGTACAGCCAATGCATCAGATGAAAGCTTATCTTCCACTCTTTTGAAAGGTGTGCTCAGTTTGTTTCTAGCATAAAGTATCAGGGAGATATGGCTCAGGATTCATGAATATAATTAAACCTTTTTAGCGTGTTTGGGTGATTCCGGGGAGTTAAAGCGTATTTGAGGTAGCATTGTTTTGACCCTAATTACAAGTTTCCAGCTTGTTGACCGGGTTGTCCACCCAGGTTGTGATCCTCAGACATCATTTCATTTTTATATGACAACCTTTTACAGCAGCCCATGTCTGCTAAACCCCCTTTGCCCCCTGGGTATGACTTTTTATCATAGAATCTATTTGATCATTTTGAATACACTGACCTCTTGCTGCATTTCCTTTTATAATTCAGACCAAAATATAATTCTTTTTATAATTCAGACCAATATATATATATTTAAGAATTGGATATTTAATATGAGACATCCTTGCCATTCAATGCCCTGAGAAAAATATGAGTACACTTGCTGAAAAGAACATGGTATTTTACATTGAACATGACATGATTGTGTTTTGTTGCATTTTGCGTTTCTATTCATTTCTTCATGAGTTCAAGTTCATATGTGTTTCAATCGGGAAGTGGACATTTAAGATGCTTTTCAGACGTCTCACAGAGAGCCCATTCACCCACTGAGGTCTGTCCAGACAACCGCACCGCTGGAGGTGACAGGATTGGTCAAGAAGGGACAGATTATCGTTATGGGGAAGGTGCCAGGAAAACGCGAGTGTCTTCACGAAGGAACGACTGAAAGTCAAAAAGGTCCAGATTGACTCTATGAACTTTGCTCACATCACCAGAAGAAAGCCTGAACGCCTCATCCACCTGCTGGACTCAAGCTACATACGCCTGATGAGAACAGGTGTTCTGCAGGTGAACAAAACCCTCTGAGCTTCTACAGATGCCAACATTGCAAAGAGACAATTGTTGAATTACACCAAGGATTACAACAAACGTCTTACTGTGTCTATGACCCCTTAAGTGTCTGAAACTGACCCATGGGGGTCAAGGAGGGAATCTGTAAGACTGGAAAACTGGAACTGGTTAAAAAGAAAATATCTGACCAGTGCCCTTTGAAGACAAGTGGCATTGCTTGCAGAACATTTGACACCCTACCCCCTTTTCTCTGAGCATCTTATCTTCTCTCTCTCTCTCTCTCTCTCTCTCTCTCTCTCTCTCTCTCTCTCTCTCTCTGAGTCAGTAACACTGAGAACTCACACAAGAATCTGGTTTTAATGTGAATCTGATAATCTTTAAGGAGTGTTTAGAATCATTTTGAAAGTATCAGGGTAACTGGTAATAATGTCTCATTCCCAAAGAAATAAATCAAAAGGTAATAAGGTTTTTAAGAATATTGAAATATCTTGCACAAAGAAGGATATGCCTTTGACTTCACACGTCTGGCCCTTTTGTCTGATTGCAATTTACAACCAAGCAAATGGTCTGCGCCCAATAAGCATGTTGAGGGAGATTCAGTAACTTTCCATTGTAACCTGGTGATTAACATATCAGGTAAGGTCTGGCTCTATTTGAAGAGTTCAGATGCAAAAGCCTCTAAGTGCCATTTGAAATTTTCTTCTAGAATGATCATTTTTATCAAGCTTGTATATTTAAGTTCAGTGATTTCAATTCAATGGCAATGATAATTGCCTATTAATTGTTATTTAAGTGAAATTACTGAACTTAAATATACAAGTTTGATAAAAATCATCATTAAAGAAGAAAATTTCAAATGGCATTTAGAGGCTTTTGCATCTGAACTCTTCATTTAAAGGGGCACTTCACCCATTTGCATTAAGCTTTGTATCTTTAGAAACCCAGTCATATTTTTGAATGGTCATGGTTTATTCCCTTATTTTCCCCCGAGATGGGAGAAATAAGGATTTAAGTGTTTTATTTCCTGCTTATCGTGACGTAAAAATCGTCATTTTGCGTCACGATAAGCAGGAAGTCACATTTGATTGAAATGTCAACAGACTACAATGATTAGCTCATTATTATTCAAGGATGTGGCACCCACTCACCCACAGGCCTATTACAGATCAGTGGGTAGGACTTCACTTGCAGAGACTGAAATCAAGATCCGCCATCTTGTTTGGAAGCTAAGCTAACAAGCCCTGTGGAGATTTGAAGTTATGATAATGATGGAAGAAACTAAACATGATATGGAAGAAGAGGGTTTTGAAAGTCTGCTGCTCGAATCTGATGTTCGTGGCTATCTTTACGAGCTGCAGTATACTGTAGTTTAGAGCAGCTGAGGCTGGCGAAGGAGCAGGAGACGCCTGGCTGTCGGTCGAGACGCCCGGACTGGGTCGAGCTCGGCGGCCTGCCGTTGCCTGTACTCTCGCTGTGTGTCACGGCCTATGGACACAGAGTCCGTCTGCTGCAGAGGATTTCATCGATGGCAATTTCTCCTGGAGGAAAGCTCTGAATCAGACGAGCACACAGACGTTTGTGTTGTGATAGTTTCGCCTTCAGAACATCTAGGTATCATGCAGTAATTCACCATACAGAAATAAATACAAACGCAGAGTAATTCACTAATGTGTTTACAAATGTAACGTGAACTGGGTTTGTTGTTGTGGGAAGAAAGAGGCATGAACCGGCGAACATTTAAACATTTTAATAGTAAAATGAACAAATACAAAACGAAAGTAAGCCAGCGTTACACACAACAGAAACAAATAAACATAAAATCAGGCCTGTTTCTCTCTCGATCTGCCGTCGTCGCATCCCATTTTATGCATTCGCTCCTTCGTGAGAGACGCACCGGCGCGAGCCTCACAGCCTAGGTATCCACCGGCCTCGCACAGCGTCCTGCTCGCCACAGCCAACTAACAAGACATTTTGTTTGAAATGAATTTCAAACTCTTACTCTGGTGACAGCTAATGTTAGCGTTGTAGACGGAAGAGTGAATTCTCTGTTTGCGTTGTTCCGGTGGATGGGTGGGTTAGTGGGTGTGGCTTGCGGAGCTGTGCAATGCAGTGGCATTCTGGGAACTGTAGTTTTTTAACACAAATGTCTTTTCTCGGTCAAGAGGGCACCAAATTAAAAAAATATTTTACATTTTGACTACATATATGATCTACTTTCAATAAAGATTAATGTTGCAATGGGTGAAATGCTCCTTTAAGGAAAATGCAACAAGAGTTCGGGGCTGCTATTCTGTATCAGATCAGCCCATGATGTTGGGTCTTCCGAGGCTCGGCATTCATGTAGTTAATATATTGGGTACAGTTTCTTTGTTCTAAAACATTTGATGGTTTGCTCTGATTATCTTGTGGAACTGTAATAATACATTTACCTAACATAATAAATTGTTATATTTGGCTATTCTAACAGACTTTGACTTTATTTTCACTAGAGTTAAAAGGAATAGTCAACCATTAACATATTAGATGCACAGATATCATTGATAAACCCTTTTCATTTTATGGAGTCAGATGAAATGAGTTAATACATAAGATTAAATGTGTTGCATTTAATTAAACATCGCTTTGCAATGGAAAAGATGGAACACTCATGAAACCTTCACCACGAATCGAACTCCGCCATTGGATCAATTTCGTGCCGAATTTTACACTGTGTTATGGCTTTGCTATGTGGGGATAAATGTGCTGGTTACGTTCGTGAGACCGCTGATTTCATAGTACTCATCACAAGAGTTTTCAAAATCAGAGAAAAAGCCTATTGTGTGTAGTAAATGGTGTCTATGGGATGTGGAGGTGCACGCGGCAAAAATGACATGATTGTAACAGAGTGCACACCTCTGCATCCCATAGACACCATTTACTACACACAATAGGCTTTTTTCTCTGATTTTGAAAACTCTTGGCGATCGACTTCTTCATGATTCCTACTGTTTTACGGTCAATGACATGAGTACTATGAAATATAGTACTCATGGTCTCATGCGGACGCGTCAAGTATAAACAAGGCTTTACGCTTTAACCAGTTCAGGCACAGTAACAGCTCATATTAGCCAGCAAAACGTTTACTACCCTGTTAGAAAAAATATATAGCTGGCTGCATAGTTTCATGTGGTTCTTCTCCCTCGCTGTATTATGGGTTTGCTATGTGGGGAGAAATGTGCTGGTTACGTTTATGAGACAATCAGCTGATTACTACTATTATTATATTAAATTATATATTAAAACCCTTGATCCTCACCTGACTATGGCTTCGTAAACTTTATCCATGATGTGGTTTATAATGGACTGTGGTACAGAAACAGTGACAATGTTACACACTCTTGGCTTACTCTGGCTATTCTCTGCTGTCTCAGGCGACGAGATGTTTGTCCCGTTTTAGCCACCCTTAGCGCAAACTCGCAACCGAATCGCTAGATGTTGCTAAAAATCACACACTGCACCTTTCAAGTACCTAGCTTTAGCCACCCTCACCGCTTGTGTGGCCCTGTTCCTGATTTGACGAAATAAAAGGTTGTCTTTGGCAGAATGTGACTTGCGATGATGAAAATTTCACCGTAATTGATAATGAAAAAGATGATTTTAGGATTGGCATTTATAGACATCAAAAATCTATTATGGTTTGACAACGTGTCAGGACCCACTCATTGTTGTAATCATACTTAAGATTTAAAGGGGGGGTTGACTGCTTTTTTTTTTTTTTTTTGCATGATTGTGTTTATGGGGTGCAATATACCATGTATTCGTGTTTTTTTTTCTTAAAAAGTCTTATTTTTCATAAATTTCACCTTTATTGTCAGCCGCGCTCGCCTCTGTCCCATGAACGAGCGGTTGACTTCCTGATTCTATGAAACCGCTCCCTCAGAAACACGCAGTGGGCTCAGATTGGTTAGTTTGGGCCGGTGTGTTCTGATTGGCGAAACTGTCGCTCACGTTGTCCGGAAGGTTAACGCCCATTACCTTTACGGGCGAAACGTGCATGCCAAAGGTCCAACCATGTAAATAAAGGTGACGATACTATGGTCGATACTGCAGTATAAGTTTGAGGCAGAATCAGACAGAGAAAGCGGCGATAAAGAGAGTCAAGCAGAAACTCACACACTGCTCTTACTAAACGATTCTGAATGATAATTTGCTAAATGTTTTAACTTTATACACGTTTGTTTACACAATGCATCTGATTGGCAACAATAGCAACTGACTGGCTACTAACTTTATACTCAAACAGCGTTGGCATTAGTTTACATACTTGATCAAATCGAAAATAACGTCATAAAGCATATATATACATGATAAATACGTTTAAAACATTAGTACTTATACAAAATTCAGGTCCATAATGTTTGTACGCGTTTGTCGTAGACACAAAATAGCATAGCTAGTAGCCTATAGTGGCCATATAGCCAGCGCTGGCATTTGAAAAAAAAAAAAAATAATAAAAAAGGCTATGTCTAGAATTATACAGGCAAATACATTTAAAATGATTAAGTCTTAGCCTACTTACAGGTTGTGGGCCAACAACTGCTGCCTCTGGTTTTAAAGTTGGAACTGCTTCATGTTTTAGTAACAGTTTCTTGTTGAATCCAGTGTTGAATTCGTGGAAATTCTGGAAGCTGTCTTCCGTAAAATGCGCAGCACAGAGAGCTAGATTACGATCGTCACTTTCAGGAACATAATCAAACATAAATTGTATCCATTGTTGACGAAGTACAGCGTCTGTGGGAAGCTCAAACACAGAAGACCTGACAGCTGACAAACATAAAGTGTGTCCATTGTTGACAAAGAACAGCATCTGTGGGAAGCTCGAACACGAAGGCCACACACTCGACGAGCCGCTTAAATATGTGCATGCCCTTTTCTGCATATTCCGGAAGGAGGGCTGATGCAAATGTATGGGTTAGTGACGTGTAAAACCCAGCTGTAGTCCCAATCGAGTCGTTTACTTCCTGATTTTTAAAAGACGATATCTCTGCTTACACTGAACTTTCAGCGCTGCAACTTTACAGATACTGTTCATGCACCAACAGCAACATTACACACTATTTAAAATCAAAAAAGTTAAATCGCAGTCAACCCCCACTTTAATATAGTCACACAGCATAACTTCTAAGTATGCTGATGTTGAAATTCTAAAGCAGAGCTGTGAGATCTCAAAATCATTAGTCTCTTGTGTACACTACATTTAGCCAAATATTCTAAAACAAATCCATGTTAGCAAATCCCAGTATGGTAGAACTATAATTTCTACTAAGATTGCTTTATCAACAGTCTACGAATTTTCTCAACTTCTCAATAAGATAATTTAAACTAACTTGGTTACAAGAGAAAATATGGAATCTCTCTTTTCTTGCTCTTTAGATTATGTTGCTCTTTTGCACTTAAAGAAGAACAGTCAGAAACATTGGTAAAATGAGAACACTCACACCCTCAAGAGAGCAGCCTGGAAAATGGAGTGCATCTTGAAGAATAAAAAACTAGTATTTTACATTCTATGCAAGAATAGTGTTTCTAAAGCCTTTGTCTGCTTCCCCACTCTCTTAGAAGAAAACTAACACAAGCCAAGGTTTATTTTATTTATTTGATATTGTACAGAGGCTAAATTGACAAGAATTAAAGCATCAACAGTTTCAGACATTTCCCAACAGCACAGCAATAATGATTTATGATTATATATATATATATATATATATATATATATATATATATATATATATATATATATAATCATTCCAGTTTAGAATGCAGTGCCACAAGGCTCAGTATTAGGACAGTTGCTATAAAAACTGGATGACTAGCTTCCACTGATGTTTTTAGAAAAAAAAACTGAGGTTTCAATTATTGGACGGACCAAAAACCTCCACAAGTAATAACCTAGAATACTGTCTTTTTAAAAAATGTTCTGTCAAGAACCAGGGTGTGATATTTGACATGAATCTGTCATTTGAAATCCACATTTTTGACATTTGTAAAGCCATATTATTCATCTTAAAAATATCTGGAAATTGCGATACATTCATGCATCTATGACATCAATTCATGCATCTATGACTTTAAGGAAAGATTATTGTATTGCATTTCTGGGTGGATGCCCAGCAGGTTTATTAAAGGGATAGTTCACCCAAAAATTAAAATTAAGTCATTAATTACTCACCCCATGCTGTACCAACCCGTAAGACCTTTGTTCATCTTCGGAACACAAATGAAGATATTTTTGATTAAATTTGAGAGCTGTATCACTACCACATAGGCTCCCTAAGGGATTGAAACTTGATGGCCCAGAAAGTCATTGAAGAAAATGTTTAAATATTCCATGTGACTACAGTGGCTCAACTATAAGTTTATCAAGCGACGAGAATACTTTTTGTGTGAAAAAAAACAACAAAAATAATGACTTTATTTGACTATTCCTTTTCTTCCTTCTGGGCCTGAGATGAGAGTTCAAGAGATTTCCACGACGCTTGCGCGAGAACTGAACAAGAAGTATTAGAAAAATATGGAATATTTAAACATTTTCTTCGATAACTTTCTGGGCATGAAAAACTTTCTGGATATGAAAAATATCTTCATTTGTGTTCCGAAAATGAACGAAGGTCTTACGTGGTTGGTACAGCATGGGGGTGAGTAATTAATGACTTAATTTTCATTTTTGGGTGAACTAACCCTTTAAACAAACCGGTCCAAAATGTAGCTGCTAAAGTGTTTACTAGAACCAAGATGTATGACTATATTCACCCGGTTCTGTCAACAAGGCATTGCCTGCCATGTAAGCATTATATACAATTTAAAAACTTGCTAATTACTCATAAAGCCCAAAATGGTTTTGCTCCTCAGTACTCAAGCAAGATCGTATCGCATTTCTGTCCTTTCTAGTTGTTTAAGACTGTGACCGTAACACAGTCTTAAACAACTAGAAAGATAATTGTGCAAATGGTCATGGATAAGTCAAATTGTCTACTGCCGGCTAAACAGCAGCTCTAACTTCATTTTTAAATTTGATGGACAGACTACAACTCTACTATTATCTCGCATAATTACGTTTATTGGCCTATTCCAAACTTCATGTGAAGTTAGTTGGATGCAACGTTTTACATATTGGTCCACAAAGTCTGACTTGTGAAACAGCCTAGAATCATAAATTACACCATGTTCGCATGTTCGTTCATTTAGGCCAATGGAGAACTCGCCCCCTGGCCGAACTTCTCACAAGATTTTGGTGTTTTGGGGATGGTGTTTCAGTTCCTTTCCCCAGTAACCTTTGGCTTCATATGACGGGGTTTAAAAGGAAATTTATTGTTTATTTTTTGTTTCATAATTGATCAATTTTACAGCTTACACAGTTATGGAACTGAATTAAATCAGCATTGAACTAAACTGAGCTGAATAATGACTTTAAATAAATGTGACATGAAAATCCTTTGCACACATTCCTAAGCTACTGAGCTACTCCAGTTTCATTAAGAAATGCAAGACCAAAACAACATTTCAGAGCATATGTGTTCTTTTGATTTGTTGTAAATTATTCGCATCATGCTAAATGGTTTTCCAGACCGTTTTTGGTCCATGTATCTTTTGGTCATTTGATTTCCTGTTTGGAATGGAATAACGAGAAATGAAAACCAGCTGGTTCATTCGTTTTTTTTTTTTTTTTTAGTTTAAAAAAAGATAAATTAGATTTTGACTCAATTTTTAATTTTTAGTTTGTGGTTTACAAATCGGTTTATGGATTTGATATTTCATTTAAAAATATGATATTCCATGATAAAATATATCCGTAACATTAGATGTCCGTAGATGACCTTCCCATAACAATTACATTAAAGTTAGTGATAACACAATTTGTACAGTGTAAAAATCATTATGTCTAAAGTTCCAATAAAACATGAAAACCCAACAACCCAATGGGAATATATCCTTGTTGTGTACAACACCTGTTCATAATCTGTGATTACACAATTCCAATACAAATAGCACCAGCAGGGGTCTGGAAGGACCGTGCAAGGATCAATCCGGATTTTTAAGACAGCTACTGTAATTTGACAGTAAGCTAATATTCAGAATATCCTTCTTGTGTAACGCACAAATGGGCTTCCTTTGTGAAATATAGCAGACTAACTGTTATTTAAGATACATACAGATGGGTGGATGGATGGACGGACGGAGACATACTACCATGTATAAAAGAAAACAAAGTGACTGAACTATCTTTGCATTGTAGAACACAGCGTCTTCTCGACATGATGCTATGATGAAGTATTTGAATGTGTAGACTTCAAGTTTACACTTCCGCCTGCACGCGCAGCAACTGGGCGCGGCCAGTATGTATCTACGTCACTACGAACCAGCTAATGACTCGTTTCAAAAACAATTCATTTCATAGACTCAGAGTCGACTCTCACTTTTGAAAGACAATAACTTTATATACGGTGCACTTTCAGATATAAATCTTTGCAGGATGTTTCCCTTAGAGCTATATTTCACACCATATGAACAGTCATTTTCAAAAATCCATGATAGGGGCTCTTTAAAGGGCATTTGTCAGTGCTGCACTCATGACTCTTATTCTGCCTGACAGAAAGAAAAGCTCGTACTGAAGGCGGAACGGTTTGACCAATTAGATGAAAGGGGCGTTTTTAGTGCCGCCTACGTGTGCAAATGAAATATCAAAACCATAAACCGAGTTGTAAAACACAAACAAAAAATGAAAAAAATGGAGCCAAAATCAAATTTTTCGTTTTTTAAACTAAACAAAAAAACGAATAAACCAGCTGGTTTTCATTTCTCGTTATTCCATTCCAAACAGGAAATCAAATGACCAAAAGATACACGGACCGTTTTTATTCAGTGTATCGCATTAACATAAAGTCGGATGATATAAAGAGTTTTAGTGTAAATATTTTACCCAGATTAACTTTAATAGCATTCTCATGCTTTGAATGGAGGGACAGAAACATTTATGGCACAGTCCATGTGATGTAATTTGCATCATCAGCAGGGTCCGCCCCACAGACATCCATGTGCAGCCCAATTCTTTGGATTGTGGACGGAGCGTGTACAACATATGCAAGTGACTTGAGCACTTGAAAACAGAACCCACTTGATCGTGCACATGCGCTGAACATGTCTTTCCATGCTCATGGCCAAAGGAGTATTGAAAGGCTTGCATACTCAACTGTGCAAAGGACGGAGTGCGGAAAATGAAGTATACCCAGGCCTTTACTAGTCTGTCTCATTCCAACATTTAATGCTGAGAATGACTCTAATCTAGCACTGCGATTGAGAAAAACCCTTTGTATTTATTTGCTATGACCAAAGGGGACAGGTGGACCCAAATATAGGCATGTCAGAGCCACTGGATCACCAGATTTTCCTTTAATTTTTCACCCACTCTGTATTTTAAGTCAGTATATGATGTTTAATATTGGTATAACTTTAACAACTTTGACTTTTATCACTTTTCTTGCATAGTCGACACATCAGACTGTGTATGTCAGTGGATGGTCTTCGTAGCAGTAGTTGACAACTCCTCCCTCATAAGACACATCTTCATCCTTTTCTCCATCCTCCCAACAGTGGCTATGCACATGTATTTCAGTGTCTCTACTGTTTCTCTGTTGTCTTATAAGTTTCTTGCTGTTGCTGTTTCTCACTGATGCTTCAAGAGCTTTTTGTTTGCGGTAAAAATGTGAAAACTTGTTGAAAATTATGGTGATGGGTAGTGACACAACTAATGTGCCGCTCAGGATGCAGCCAGATGCTGCCAGCTTTCCAGCCACTGTCACTGGAACCACATCTCCATATCCCACTGTTGTCATACTAACTGTCCCCCACCACCAGCAAGCTGGAATTGTGTCCAAACCAACATCTTCCTCATATTCTGCAGTGTAAGCAATTCCGGAAAACACCGATACACCCACTGCCAGGTACAGTAATAAGATTCCAACCTCTCTGTAGCTGTGCTACACAAAGAAACAAAGACATGACATTTTTACATGTGACATGTAGGTAGAAAAAGCTTTAAAGCACTTATATACTGAGTTGGCAAAATGGAGTATTCTTAATGTTCAAAATTAATAAAAAATTTTAAAAAGGTGATAGAATTATAAAGTAGGGGGAATTTTTTTAGGGTATGGTATCATGGAAAAATTGTGTTAAATATATGACATAATCAAAACAATTACAGTCAGTACTATATAAAATGCCAGTGGTTTTCAATTCTGATCCTGGAGACCCACAGCACGGCACAGTTTTTATGTCTCCCTTTATGTAACACACCTGATTCATATTTTCAGCTCATTAAAGGGTCACTTCACCCATTTGCATTAAGCTTTGTATCTTTAGAAACCCAGTTATATTTTTGAATGGTCATGGTTTATTCCCTTATTTTCCCCCGAGATGGGAGAAATAAGGATTTAAGTGTTTTATTTCCTGCTTATCGTGACGTAAAAATCGTCATTTTGCGTCACGATAAGCAGGAAGTCACATTTCAATGAAATGTCAACAGACTACAATGATTAGCTCATTATTATTCAAGGGTGTGGCACCCACTCACCCACAGGCCTATTACAGATCAGTGGGTGGGACTTCACTTGCAGAAACTGAAATCAAGATCCGCCATCTTGTTTGGAAGCTAAGCTAACAAGCCCTGTGGAGATATGAAGTTATGATAATGGAAGAAACTAAACATGATATGGAAGAAGAGGGTTTTGAAAGTCTGCTGCTCGAATCGGATGTTCGTGGCTATCTTTACGAGCTGCATTATACTGTAGTTTAGAGCAGCTGAGGCTGATGGAGGAGCAGGAGACGCCTGGCTGTCGGTCGAGACGCCGGGACTGGATCGAGCTCGGCGGCCTGCTGTTGCTTGTACTCTCGCTGCGTGTCACGGCCTACGGACACAGAGTCCGTCTGCTGCAGAGAATTTCAACGATGGTAATTTCTCCTGGAGGAAATCTCTGAATCAGACGAGCACACGGACGTATGTGTTGTGATAGTTTCGCCTTCAGAACATCCAGGTACGTATCATGCAGTAATTCACCATACAGAAATAAATACAAACGCGGAGTAATTCACTAACGTTAATGTGTTTACAAATGTAACGTGAACGGGGTTTAATGTTGTGGGAAAAAAGAGGCATGAACCGGCGAACATTTAAACATTTTAATAGTAAAATGAACAAATACAAAACGAAAGTAAGCCAGCGTTACACACAACAGAAACAAAACATAAAATCAGGCCTGTTTCTCTCTCGATCTGCCGTCGTCGCTCCCCATTTTATGCATTCGCTCCTTCTATTCGTGAGAGACGCACCGGCGCGCGCCGTTACAGGTGTCTTTCATTATCACTCACGCGCCGTCCTCTTACATCCCTCGCCCTCGATTGTCCTGCTCGCCACAGCCAACTAACTAGACATTTTGTTTGAAATGAATTTTAAACTCTTACTCTGGTAACAGCTAATGTTTGCGTTGTAGACGGAAGAGTGTGTTTGCGTCTCTGTTTGCGCTGTTCCGGTGGGTGGGTTAGTGGGTGTGTCTTGCGGAGCTGTGCAATGTTGGGGAATTCTGGGAACTGTAGTTTTTTAACACAAAGGCGCCCCTTGGTTATTTTCTGTCTTTTCTCAGTCAAGAGGGCACCAAATTAAAAAATGATTTTACATTTCGACTACATATATGATCCACTTTCAATAAAGATTAATGTTGCAATGGGTGAAATGCTCCTTTAAGAGAGAGGTCCATAAACTGAACAGATACTGCATTCGAATTCACCTACACATACACTCTAAAAAATGCTGGGTTGTTTTAACCCAATTTTGGGTCAAATATGGACAAACCCGAAATGTTGGGTTAAAAATGTAATGTAAAAATTTAACCCAACGGCTGGGTTAGTCCATATTTGACCCAAAGTTGGGTTAAAACAACCCAGCATTTTTTAGAGTGTACTTTGCACTAAAAGTATTTACTCTTTTTTGAGGAAAAAGTACATACCTTTGTGTAGCAGAAACGTTTTGAGACATACTACCATGTAAGAAAATTGTGTCTTGTGACATTATATGCCAATAGGGGATTATCACGCTGATACGTAGTACTTCCGGATCCTGTGATCTTTGTGCACTGCCACTTCCGTTGAATCACCGATCTCGCTGGCGAACTGATGAAGGACTACACTAAGTTTATTTATACGTCATCCCTGGTAAATTAGTCTGATTCACTAAAGTGCCGGCTGCAAACAAACGTGCTACCTCGTTTTATTTTAAAGTTTTATCCACTTCTTCCTTATACTCAATTCAGTCGGGAATCCATGAAAACTTAAGTAGGGTTGGTGTTGTTGGTTAGATTTACAAAGTGGAACAGAGCAGTGACATAAATAGCACTCGTCTCAGGCATTGTTGAACTGCGTCGGAAGTGGACATGCACAAAGTTGACAAATCCCGCCCATGAAACCCGGAAGCGGATAATCTCATATTTGTCACATAACGTCACAAGCATCATGTCACCATAAACTGGCTTGTCTCATTTAACGTCTAAAATACAATTCTTCTTTCAAAGTTCACAATGTTGTTGCAGGTGAAATATAATTTGAATAATAAATGGAAAAGGTGTGACTGCAGTCTAAGTGGAAGTGAGGGGGTAAGCATGTATGGTAAATGCCTCAGGGGGTACACAACTCTAAAAGGTTTGGGAACCATAGTAATCGACCATGCTTTGGGACATGCTTATTGTAATCTTGCATACTTTTTAGGATGCACATTGCACAGTGACAGATACTATTTATGGTGGATTATAAGCTAATAGGGAACCATGGTGATTTTTTCAGATAAGAGATACATACAAAATGTAGACTGGCTTGAATCTCCCTCCAGGTCCAGGATTAAACACCACTACAACAGAGGTCTTCAACCAAAATCCTGGGGACAAAGTTTATTTCCAACCTGCTTCAGCACACCTCACTGTATATTTCAAGCGATCCTGGAGAGCTTGATTAGGTGCTTCTGTTAGAGCTATTAAGAGTTAGAGCTAAACCCTAAAGGGCAGTGGGTCCCCAAGAGCAGGGTTGAAGACCTCTGCACTACAATATGCAGATTGTAAATACACTTGCACAATAGCAGTGTAATCTCACCCGTAGAGTAGCACCTAGTGACCTTAAGCCCGTTGAATGCCTAGCCAACTTTAGCACCCTGAAGATTCTCATCAGCCGCAACACCTGGACCAGTTTTCCCAAGTTGCCCAGCTCTGACTCACTCCCAATGACCAGATCAAAAAAGATTGTGATGTATATTGGCATCACTGAGATGATATCAATCACGTTTAGTGGTAGCAAGAAGAATTTGCGATGGTTTGGAGCAAGAAGCATGCGAGTTACTACCTCAAAGGTAAACCAGCAAATGCAGAACACTTCTAATATATGCCTTGTTGGGTCTTCAGTTGGATTACCACTTTCATCAAATTTTTGGTATTCTGGAATGCTATTGATACACATGGTGGTAATTGAAATTAAAACCACACAAATGGAAAGCAAGCTGAAAACTTTGCTTGGGATTGAATAACCTGGATTTTCCAATGTTAGCCACAGACATTTCCGAATGTTTCCAAAACGTATTTCATGGAAGTGTTCAATATCTTTGTTCAGATCAGAAATCTCATCAACTGATGTATCCACACTGCTAACATCACTCTCTTCATCCCAGGATGTACGATGTCTCTTCAGTTTACGATCAAGGTAACGGTAACTACAGCAGCTGTCCAGAAAAAAATCACTGATTCCCCAGTATTCTATTTCCTGAGAGAAGGAGAAAATGCACAGCTCATCCATAATATGCAGCTTGCCAGTCTGATAGAAGTGCAGGACATAAGGGAAGAGACCAGGGTTACGGTCAAAGTAAAACTCTTTCTGTTGAACATCAAAGTCATCACAAAGCTGTAGAATGTCATCCTCTGAGTCACAAGACAAGAGTTGACCAAGACGTGTGTCCGGAAACTTCTTCAGAATGCTTGAGCATAGAGTGTGCCTCAACCCACCTACATTGATGTGTAAAAGGTTGTCCTTAGGATCCAAAATCCACCAAGGATGTCTTTCCTTCAACATGGTCTACCTACACACTGTAATGGAAAAGAGTAAATTTGTTTTAGTATGGCTGGAAAAAATAACAGGTTTAGTTTGGTGAATCATTTTACGTGTCAAAAATAATTCATGAAATTAATGTTTTGTTTTGTTTTTCACTTCCTGAGGTTGAGAGGTGTTGTTCTCGTGTTATTTGCATACTGTTTGGCTCCACAAAGAAAATCCTGTGATGTGTGATGCAGTTCTCAACTTATTCTTTGAATAACAATTCTTAACTTTCAATTTTTGTAACTCTATATATTTTATTTTTCATCCTTTTTTATTTAAAAATAATTTATATTATTTAAATGTTTTTATTGGTGCTGTCAATCGAATGAAAGTTGATCGCAAGTTAATCACAGTCAGGGGCTTTAATCGCAGATTAATCGCAAATTTAAAATATTGGGATTTACTTAACCTGCAGTGTTGAAATAAATAAATGCACGACAAACTGCTTTAAGGAAACAGATTCTTCAGCTGTATTACCTCAATCATTAACATTTAACAAGTGTTCAATAACAATCTCTTAATTTGTTGAGGCATCCATATGAACTGCAGACATATTTAGCATAAACCAACAACTGTTACAAAGTAATGTTAAAGAATTTCCCCTTGGGGATTAATAAAGTATTACTGAACTGAACTGAACTGTCTGCTACAAATTCACAAATATCTTAACTGTAGAAAAATAACATCAACTCAAATGAATGCAAGTGGATGCAAGAATGTAAGTGGGCCTATTTTATATATGGAATGTCATAATGCCTGTGAAGAGTCAGAGTGAACAGTCTCTGCATTCTTGATTAAAGGGACACTTCAGCCATTTGCATTAAGCTTTGTATCTTTAGAAAGAAACCCAGTCATTTTTGAATGGTCATGGTTTATTCCCTTATTTTCCCCTGAGATGGAAGAAATTAGGATTTAAGTGTTTTACTTCCTGCTTATTATGATGTAAAAATTGTCATTTTGCGCCATAATAAGCAGGAAGTCACATTTCATTGAAATGACAGAGACTATAAACTAATGGTGCGTTCTATTATAGCCAACGAACCGACTTCAAGCGTTCTATTTGTTTAACGCGTCTGAGTCGGAGAAAAAAATGGACGCCACCCGGAAAGCTGTTATAATGGTAGCGCTGGCCGAGTAGCAGGCACTTACATTAAAACGAAAAAATATTATGACTACACCTTATTAAAACGCAGCCATTTGAACTTGAAAATGTTCACTTTATTAATGTTTTTCATGTTAATCTTCTGTTAGCAACGCTAGCAACGTCAGTAATTGCACTCACAACAACCGATTCCCATACCTACAGGGGACGCAGTAATACGAGTGATTATAACCGTCATTTAAAATACCAAAGCGGTTCAAAAACAATGAAAACAATTCATTCTTACAAGTCACAGGGCGCAGCCATCTTGAATTCCGAAACGGAATTCTCTCTCGGTGTCCTCACGGTTGTCCGACGTCCGAGAGGAGAAATCCGAGGAAAGGGGGCGTGTTGCTAGGCAACGTCTGTCGTCCGATTCGGATCTCCGAGACGGATGAATAATAGAACGCACCATTAGCTCCTCATTATTCAAGGGTGTGGGACCCACTCACGCTACAGGCCAATTACAGAATAGATCAGTGGGTGGGACTTCATTTGCAGAAACTGAAATCAATATCCGCCATCTTGTTTTTGGAAGCTAAACTAACAAGCGCTGTGGAGATAGGAATTATGACAATGAAAGAAGAAACTAAACATGATATGGAAGAAGAGGATTTTGAAAGTCTGCTGCTCGAATCCGATGTTCGTGGCTATCTTTACGAGCCGCAGTATAGTGAAGATCAGCTGAGGCTGATGGAGGGCCCGGACTGGGTCGAGCTGAGGCAGCTTGCTTTGCTTGTGCTCTCGCTGCGTGCTACAGCCTACAATACGGACACAGCAAGTGTCCATCTGCTGCCGAGAATTTCAGCAATGGCAATTTCTCCATGACGAAATCTCTGAATCAGACAAGCACACGGACGTTTGTGTTGTGATGTGATCATAGTTTCGCCTGACTGAACAGGTATTATGCAGTAATACACCATATTTAGAAAGAAATACAAACAAGGAGTAATTCACTAATGAGTTTGCCAATATAACGTTAAAAGGGTTTGTTGTTGTGGGAAGGAGGAGGCAGGAATCGGCGAACTTTTAAACATTTTAATAGTAAAATTAACAAATACAAAAGGAAAGTATAAGCCAACAGTCCCTCATTGACAACTGATGTCCACACACAACATAAAATCAGGCCGGTTTCTCTCTCGATCTGCCGTTTATGTTCCTGCTCCTCTGTGAGAGATACGAGACCGGTCGGTACGTCTTGTCTTTCATTATCACTCATGCCACCGGCCTCGCGCCGCTCTCACGTCCATTGTCCTGCTCGCCACAGCCAACTAACTTGAAATTTTGCGTGAAATTAATTACAAACTCTGGTGGCAGCTAATGTTAGCCTTGTTGACGAAAGAATGATTTCTCTGATGTGCGAGCAGTTCCAGATTAGTGGGTGTGGCTTGCGGAACTGTGCAAGTGGTGCATTGGCTGTCGTTGTCGTCTTCTTTGGTAGTTCTGGCTCCACTTCTTCTCCAGAGGTCTGTGGTGCTGGTTTTGCCACACCTCTCTCCTCTCTCTTCTGGGCAATAACTTAAGATCCTTGAACCTAGGATCTAGAGCGATTGCTACCTTTAACCACCACAGGTTTGAGTTACTCTTTCGCCAGTTGAGGTCCACCCACTTTTCACTGCACAGGTCCGCCCACAACACAGGCCCACCATGCCATTTTCCATGTCCTGCCATTTCCATGCCATTTTCCATGTCCATTTTCCAATTCCATATTCCCCTGCATGGACCTGTCCCTCCATCTCTCCCCCAAGACTACCCCCGCTCAACCACCCTCCTGAACTTTTGATGTCTTGTATTTGGTTTTATGTTGGGCGTCAGGAGCCGAGGGATATGTCACGTCTTTTTTTGGTTCATGTTTCATGTCAGTCATGTTTCATGTGTTGTCATGTGATTCCCTGTGTTAGTCATGTGATCCTGCTATGTGTTCCCCATGTTATGTTGTCATTGGTTCATTGTTTCATTGTAAACATGAGTTCCTGTGTCTTATCATTAGTCTATATTTAAGCCCTCATGTTTGCCTTGTTACTTTGTGGAGGATCCATTTGCAGCATTTTTTAGAATAATCAAAACAGGCAGGGTCCAACAGTGGCAAACAGAACATAGAAGGCAAGGCTGAGACAAACCAGGCAAACCAGAGTTGAGGCAGGCAGAAAGGCACGCGTTGTGGCCAAGACCGGTCTCGACTACTACAACACTATCGAATACTGTAAAGATTCTGTCAGTTAAGAGGAGACCGTCTAAGCCCACTAATCCAGTGTTGCCTGGGATCCACTTCTGTTGAAAGTCCAGTCACTGATTCTGTTCCGAGCATTCCATCTGAATACCGGGAGTTTCAGGACGTGTTCAGTAAACAGGTGGCCACCACACTTCCGCCTCATCGACCTTGGGATTGCGCCATGGAGTTACTACCTGGGGCTGCCCTACTGCGAGGGAAAATTTATCCCTTGTCCATTCCAGAACATAAGGCCATGGAGGAGTATGTGGAGGAGGCTTTACAACAGGGGTATCGTCAGTGTCTGACTCTGATCTGTCTGCTGGGCCATGCCATGTGTGATACAGCAGGACCGGAAAGAGTAATGATTAATTCATCTCTCGAGTTCAAGTTCGGCCGGGTCCGAGTCTTTTGTTCTTCCTCTCAGTGCCATAGAGACTATGCTATCAGTACCGGAAAAAGAAATGATTAGTTCATTTTATTCAAGTCTTCGGATTTGAGTCCTTCGTACGTGACGTGACCGCTGGTATCTCGCATCAAATACAACAGTGAGATACGTATTAATGACTGCATCTGAATGTATATTGTTTTATATTTAGGAATTAATATACAAAATATGTGTAATTAACATTATCTGAAAAATAAAAGTTCCATCTTATTATTGTCCCTGGCCATCTCTTTTCAATATTTTGCATCTGTGGTGTGTTTTATTATATATTATACAAATAAATAACTACTATTATATTATACATTATCTACATGCTTGTTTGTAAAAAGTTTATGAGTATGCTATTCAATACGGTGACAATTCATGTGACAAAAGAACGAAGGACTCAAACCCAAAGACTTGAGAGATGAACTAATCATTTCTCTTTCCGGTACTGCCATGACAGAAAGAACAAAAGACTCGGATCCGGCCGAACCTGAACTCTAGACTCAAGAGATGAACTAATCATTTCTCTTTCCGGTATTGCCAGCATAGTCTCTATGGGACTGACAGGAAGAACGAAAGACTAGGACCCGCCCGAACCCGAAGACTCAAGAGATGAACTAATCATCTGTTTCCAGTACAAATTCAGAACCCATATGCTGCGCAATGCGCATGCGCGGTTAACA
The DNA here is from genome assembly GCF_016745375.1 of Pimephales promelas. Next base: position 17,854,383 of record NW_024121765.1, read on the forward strand.
CAAAATGAACGAATCACTCTCTGAGACAACTTGGTAGTCCCGAGTCTTATTAAAGATTCGTTCAAAATAAACAAACCACTCATGAACGACACATCACTATCCATGTCTCCTTGTTAAAGCCTTACATAGCACCCCTTTCACCTTGGCCCATAGAACGCCCCCTCCTCCTCCAGTGGACCCCTCAGAGTACATGGCATACCAGGTTTGCAATCTCCTAGACTCCCGTCGTCCTATCTCGTTCAGACGGCGATAATACACTCGCGTTTCGGAGTCGGGATAGACGGAATTGTCATTTGCATGGGCCAGCATTGCATCATGAGTAACTACAGTTTACCATTTGCACGTCTTAAGTCTTACCAGTTTAAACATTCACACGATCTTGAACTGTCCGGTAGGCTACTTGCGTGCTGTCTGAGAGTTGTTTTTTTATGCACACATACAAACCACCTCACAAGCTCGTGGGTAACAACAGTTATTTTTCGTGGATTATATCACTTTAACAGTCAAAAACATGGGAAAATTATGTCAATTTCGGTCTTGGTGAGTATCCACTAAACACAGTCGGTTATGTCTTAAATAAGCATTCATTGCACGTGGCCGTATAATGTTAGTGGCTACAGGATCTGTGCATGAGCTCTTACAGTGACAGCAGCCATGGTCTGTCATTAATTTGGTTGTCAAAACAACAAAACACAGCTTTCATTTTAAGGAATCAAGATTAATATCCTGTATTTTAATTTAGTTCTCAGGACTAAAACATTACCCAGTGTTATTTTACAGTTGATTACTTTATTCAGTCTCTGTAGTACTATTTCTGAATAGGCCTACTGGTTTCAGACCTAAGCAAAAACTTTTCTCTTAGTACCTAAAGATAGGTATCTTTATTCTATTGTACTTTTGTGCTACTTTTTTCAATTTAATTCAAAGATTGAAATTAAGCTTCCCTGTGTTGCATAAATTCTTAAGAACAAAATTACCCCATTGTAAAAATGCAATGAGTGAGAAAATGCAATGAGTGAGCATACATTTTAGCAGATAAATGTAATTAAAAAAAGTCTAAACTCCCCCCTCAGTTTATGATTTGTTTTGTGCCTTTAAACATGCTTCAGTCCAATTCAAATTCCTCTATTTCTTCTTGAATGTCTTTCCTCTATGCGTTTAATTTGTCTACAGCAGACTCTTTAGAGTTAAACATTATTAAATTATAATATTTTGACAATTGGTCCTTTTCACTTCTTTTTCCAATTATTTCCTCTATTAATGACAGTTTGTGAATGTACATAATATCTATAGACCTGGAAGACATAAAACTTTTAAGCTGAATATTTAAAAAAAAAATGTTTTGAGGGAATCTGGTGTTTATCACACAATTCTTGAAATGTAAGAAGTATTCCATCCATATCCAAGTATTTAATACCTTTACTAATAATACTAATACCTTTAGTTTTCCATAGTTTAAATCCTCCATCCTTATATTTATTGTTAGACAAGTTTCTAAATGGTCTTGATGAATGTGAAGGGGTCATGTTTGCCTTCTTGTTCTATAGTGTTGTAATTTCTTATAAATTACAACATTTATAAATGTTGTAAGCTATTGCATTTTGCAGAAAATCTTAAATAAATGTGTTGATTAAATGTAAACAGAGCAATAAGATAAACTTATTTGCTCTGTTTACATAGTTTCACCTATTGGTTATTTACTGGTACTACTGCCTTAACAATGACTGCCTTAACAATCCCATGGATAAGATGAGGATAATTTAATAGCATTTAATAGAGCCGTGTAATGATGTATGAGGGGAGGGGGGTGTCTCAAAAAAAAGGTAAAATATGAAAAAAAAATGTAAAAAGGTCTCAGCAGGGATACAGTTAACAATTAGCATAGAAGACAGTGATTTCTAGAATTAACTCTAATTAAAAATAAATAAACCGTGGGTGTTTTTAATGTTATCAAGTGGGCATCAGAAGTAGCCTGACGCTTCTCAATCAACAAACATTCTGTTGTTCCTTTATGAAATTTGATGTTGTAAAAAGTGCATTCGCAGAAGTAGAAAATAATACTTAGCCTAAAGACTAAATTATAGCCAACATACAAAGGTACTCATAATAAATAATTATGATGATAATATAATGAATATGAAATTCCAAAGTCCATTCAAGTGAGGCTAAAAATGAATATGATAGCTTACATTATTAAATCAATATCAACTTATGCCTCGGGATGTCACATTAGTGCATTTTATTTGTTCTGTCATCCTTTATTCTGAAACATTTAGGCTTTTTAAGAAGTCTTGATGATTGTGGCGGCCAAATTGATGGTCATAACTTGTAAATTAAATAAAATACAAATACCTTGGTCATAAATTTTAATATATATGTGTGTGTGTGTGTGTGTGTGTGTAGCTACAGATATTTGTTAATGTGTTTTTTGTTTTTTTGTTTGTTTGTTCGTTTGTTTGTTTTTTTGTTTTGTTTTTGGATTTGTTGACTAAAAGTTTTAGGTTGTATTTTGAAATAAAAATATTTCGGGATGCCCCCCTCATTAAAACACACACATTAGCCTACCGAACAGTGCAACTGCCAGTGGTCTAACTAAGGATAGCCTATTTAAATAAATTATATATTTTCAAAAGACTGTTAAACTCAGGAACCCTCAAAAGTAAATTCTGACCTTACGTCCATGAAACAATTAGCTATACCGCCCAAATAGGACGTCACGGTACACACGCTCACAACAACCTTTATAGCCATATCAAAAGTAAAAAGTATTTGGCCTTATAGGCTACGTTTGCTTGCAAGCACTGTATTAAATTGTAAGCGTATCAAAGGCTAACAGTTGTTCTTAAGAAACTGTGTATCGCTATGCCTTTAAACACACACATCGTTCAGATTTCATTCATTTTGTTCTTTCTGGCATTGTGCGCTTCTCTTTAACCTTGTAATGCACATCGATCTTAAGCTGTTGATATGTATTGATAGAACAGTGAAACCAAAAACATCACATTTAAAGCAAGTGTTATATCTGCTTTTAATTAATTTAGTCTTCCTAAATATCAGCATAGGTTATATAATTAAAAAGGAAACCTACCACAGATGTTACTGTTTGTTCTCCACTTGTTTTCTTTTCATGTGATTATTCGTTTGTTTACGCGCTGATCACGTGTGCAAGATGCCAAAAAGTATCAATCCAGTGATCTACAGGCTAGTAAGCTATATTCAGATTTTATAAATAGTCTAGTCCTCTAATATCAGTTTGCCTTTTCGGTTCGCAACAAATTGCTCCTCAACCGACACTAGCTCATTTTCCCACAGCTCCTGCTGCTTCTTCGATGTGAAATGATGCGCATGTATCCAGTCAGGCGCTGAAACACACCCTAGCAGTCAGACACTGCAGTTCATAGGAACGTGAATTCTTGAATGAACGTAGCCTATTTACATATCCTGTTAATCAGTCAAGAAGCTAGCCTATTGAGAGAACAGTCTAAAAAAATCTTGGCGGGAAAAAGTTTGTTAAAGTCACCATGAAATCAAAATATACATTTTTTGTTTTTAATGGAATATTGCAGTTATTATAAATAAATACTTATCCATGCACATCACTATTTTTTAATTCATCATATTGCTCATACAAAATAATTTCCCCTGCCTCTAAAATCCATAAGACTTTTGTTCAACTCTGGAACACAAATGAAGATCTTTTTGATGAAATCTAAGAGCTTTCTGTCCCCCACAGCTACACAACTGATATTTTGACGCTTCAAAAGGTTCATAAAGAGATCCTAAAACTAATCCATATGAATTGAGTGGTTTGTATTATGGACAGATTGAATTTGAGTGAGCAAGTAATGACAGAATTAAAACTTTAAAGAGCCTGACTCCACCCACTAGCAATATTTGAAAAATGCTGAAAAAATGGGCAGACCCCAGCGGGGCCAGGGGGCGTGCACCTGAGACCCGCTGTGAGTGAGAGCTGCTGTCAGACTCTAAAATAGAGCGAGACTGGAGTGACGCAAGTAACTGCCTTTGCAACAGAGCGGCCATTTGAAGTCGAGGACTTTTCTCCCTCACCTTCACCTGAAGTGGATGAGGGTGAATTGTATGTAGACACAGGGCCAAATCCATTCGAGCCGCTGGCTCAAACTGCGGTCTTAACTCCCGCATCGCGACCGGCATCTGATGAGTTTTGTCGTCGAGTTGATCTCAATAGCGCACGCTCTGTGGGCATGTATTCATATTGATATTCTGCCGCTATGTGAAAATTGATATTCTGCCGTATTTTGCTGTCAAAATCCAGCAAAATGCACCGGCTCGTTTGTCGACCCCAGAGGATTAACTTTATCCTAACCATAAATTGTGATTAAAATATCCATGATCACTCACATCAAGACGCCGCTGCGGTGGAGGAGTACATGCAGGACGAGCAGTGTTTGGCACTGCGTGTGGAGCTGTGTGGAGAAGCCCATGTCCACCTCTATTCCGTCACTATCCTGATCACTGTACTAAACTAATATATGATATCCTGATCGTTTTCAATACTCATAAATCCAACTCCTGACTCGCTACAGTAGTTTTGACGGAACCAGATGCTTTTTTAATACCAGGGGCTGCCAAGGGCGTGGTGAGCTCGCACCAAGGGTGTGACAGAGTCGCGTCTGAGAGTTCGCTACGTCAGCAAGTACCCCTACTGCAGGAGCTTTCCGTTTAACCTGAAGAGGGCAGCACTCAGACGTTTTTACACCATATATTTGAAAATCAAAACACTTTATACTCAATTGTCAAAAAATGTACTCGAATCAATGAACAGCATTTATGAGGCTCCATTCTTACAGATCATTAACTAAAAAAAGTTGTTTTGGTGTTTAGTTACCCTTTAAATTTGATGTGACATACAGTAGGTAGACTAGATGTGCTGCCACACTCTTACCTGCAAAAGCTTAGTCATGCTGGTTGGAAGGCCCGCCAATAAAGCATTGCAGTATCCAGCCTTGAAATTACAAGTGCTTGGACTAGTATACTAAATGGAAGGGTCTGATTTTCCTAGTCTGCAAGCCACAACCAGGATGTTGTTAAGATGTGGGTGGAAAAGCTCAGCTGGTTGTCAAATACCCCCAGGTTCCATTCTGTCCTAGATCGCACCAATAGCAAATGACAACAATCCAATGATCCAATCAATTCCTCATGGACAAAATCAAGTTCTGCCTGAGAATGTTTCTAGTTCAAGAAGCCATTTAATAGGGAAGAAAATACTATATCGCAACTTCAGTTTCAAGCCGACTTTAAGGAAATATGCTGATAACACAACCACATCACAGAGACGTCTATTTGATGTGTATTTACATTTGGAAGAGTGTTTGCTCATCTACAGTACATGTTTCCTTTCAGATGTCAAATAGACATTTAGAAAATGTCTTTAAGATGTTAATGATTTAGAATGTATGTTAAACCAACACAGTCTCATGAAGATGCGTATCTATACCACGAGTGTCATTTCTCGTGGCATTTATACGCCAAAAGTGTTTTTTTCGTGTATATGGTACGCACTAAAAAACCCTGGGTTAGGTTTAGGGGGGAGGGGGGTGGGGAGTTTGTGCGTATTATACGCAAAAAAGTGCGTATCATTTGTACGCGAAAATTGCGTGCCATATACACGCAAAAACTGTTTTTGGCATATAAATGCCACGAGAAATGACATTCGTGCCATAGATACGAACTTTCATGAGATCGGGCTGCAGTCTATCAGATAAGCAGCAGATGCTTTCCAGATGAAGTGATCTTTAACAGACATCTTGCAGATATATGTGTGCTATTGGATTAATGCTCAACATGTTCAAAGGTATTTGCATATGCCTGGATGCAATCTTACTTCTTCCATTTTCTAAGAAATTAGTGTTTATACTTGCCTGTCACTCATTATGGGTCAATCAAATATTGATATCTCAAATATCAAAAATTTATTATAATTTGAAAAATCTAGCATTCTCCTTGAGTCAAACATTTTAAACTGATTTTCAGATCAATTACCCCCATTGTTAAGGCTCCCTATTCCTAAACCCCACTAGTAACCCTAAACCTGACCATAGGCTGCGTTTCCCAAAAGAACCATAAGCCTAAGTAGATTGTAGAACCATTGATGGACAAAGCATATGGTCACAATGCTTTTAGGCAGTGTAGCCCTGGGAGTAATCTGGTGTTTGCTGTGTAGGCAAAGATTGTGTATGCCCTCATATACCCATTTGTTTTGCTGTTTCAGAATAGCTTCCCGATTAACTGTAGGCCTATCCCAACTGTATCTAATGCCGCGTTCCAGGCAACCTGTAACTCGTGTTTTTCCAAACTTATACCCGTGAAAGTGCACTGGAACGGCAGTCAAACCCGTGACTTCCCACCCGTGAACTCGTACTAGAACGATGTACTCCCAGTTACGAGTTCTGACGTCACATAGCCCGCTAACATATACAAAACTACAATGACAGGCCCTACGGATGCAGTGTTTCTCCAGGCGGTACTCGGTGAGAAAGAATACACTTTAGGACAATATAACGTTAACTAGTTTTCAGTCCATTGAGTGCAAGGATAAATTATACATTTCCAAATATACAAATAAAGTAAAATAAAAGGTATAACAGCTTATCTTGCCGCATGCACTATTTTTCCTCCTCAGTTTCCCACAAATAAACAAGGAGTAAGCACCTTTGGCGTTAGAAATTATTACAAATGCGCGTGAGCCCCCGTAAGGTCCGCCATGCTGGTTTGTTTACATCTAGGTAGTTTGGCGTGAATGACCTGGAATGCTACAAAGTCATAAGTCGTGGTTTGAAGTCGTGATTTACGTGCTCAAAAACCTTCCTGGAACGCAGCATAATTCTTTGTAGTGCCCGGTGCATTATCACTTGAATTCTACCATTCCCTGTCAACTGAAGCGACCAGTATCATTGACTGAGGGACCACGATCATTGGACTGGAGAAATTCAAAGTTAACTCCTAAAATTCCAATAACAATGAATAACTTTTGCAAAGTCTAATTTAAATTTGAAAGTGCAAGTATTTTCCTTTTAAGAAAGAAGTTCTCAGAGATTTTCTTTACTGAAGCAGGTGGCCAGCATTGGAAGCTGCATATAGCAAAGATTTGTAGGCTCTGTGCACATTTCAATGCTCTAATCCGGCCATTAAGGGAATGTGAGACTTAATTGAATCTCCCCTTACTGAGTGCCGAAATTCAAACCCCCTCAGGAACTGTATGCAGACCTTTCCTGTCAGACGGGAATGCAGGAGGGCTTTTAGTCTTGTGAATATTATTGTCTAAAAGGAGGTCTACATGTCTTGTTTTAAACATTGTGGGATTAATGATGATTCACATTAATGGGTTAACCACCAATTACAGAGATGTGTGTAAAGTAAATGGGTAAAAGAAAGATATCACCGAACTGCATGACCCACAGTAACCAAAAAAACAAACAAAAAAAAAGATTTCTTTGGAAAAGTTCTATGTTTAGAACTCAAATGAAGCTGAATACAATGTTCGAATTGGTAGATGCAATAATCCTAATTTTCATATTAAAAGGCTTGTGTGGTCTGAAGGAGGAGCCTGGAGGAGCTTCAGGATATTTTTTTATAATACTGGCCAAAACAACATAGCCATAAAGCTATGAAGCTCTATAAAAGTGGTTGCCTTGCAGCAAGAAGGTCCCTGGTTCAGGGCTAACATAGAAGGCCTACCGGTATCTACTGTGGATTGCTCAGACTGAGTGAAAAATCATTATCAAGCCAAACCATAGAAATATACTTTTCATTCAGTTTGTTCATGCCGAATACACCAATTTAGAATCATAATTTAGCTACAGTTGTCTTTTTGTGGGTAGACATGCTCACATTAGAGTGGAGGGTGATAAACACCCCAAAATTGAAGAATTTATTTAAAGAAGTTGTCAAAAAGATGTGACAAGATATGGGATAAAGTAAAAAGGGGTGTCTAGCCCCTTTAAAAAAAATGTGAAAGAGCACTTTATGGCAGTACATACATGAATATAGCATACAGCCTCTGCTCTCAATAAATTAATTAATTTATATAATAAGAAAGCGTGATTTCGGCGATTGTAATAAATGTGGACTTTTAGAAAATCTCCATGTGCTTATAAAATGTATAAGGCATAACAACGCTCCATCCCAATAGGTGGCGGAAATGCACCAACAGTTAGTTTCCCAACCGCTATTAGGCCTAGAAGAAGAAGACACGCTACTGCAGTGAATAAGCATTTTAGTTCATTCGTCGGAGTTTTAAGACGTCACTGTGTGCTCAATATTTACTTTCCAAGAAAAATATTTTTGATTATACAGCGTCCACCAACCGAAAAGTTCATTTTATGGTACAGAAACAATGATGAAGATCTTTCTGGAGGGCGTGGAAAAGTTTGTTGTTATCACGTGATAGACCTCTAATGTTTGATAAACTATTTCTTTTTTAACCTCCAGTTTGGTTTTGACGTTTAAAGGTTATTTTCAAAGAATGCCTCAACCTAAATACAGAAAGATTGCTGTATTGGGGTATCGTTCAGTTGGTAAGTGTTTGATACAATTTTGTTGAGTAGGAAGTATTTGATGATATGTGTAGTCGTTAAGTTAGCAGAGTCCTTACAGTTATTTCATTACATTTCATTTGAGCTGTTTACTGGTTTCCAGCCACTTTAAGTTTTATGTATTTACAAATTTACGTATTCATTTAGATGCTGTCAACACGCTTCTAAACGCGCAGCAGCATTTGGCGACATAATGGAAAAACGCATGGTGCTGGCAAGAATTAGCAACGTGCTTCCTCAGTCAGATCACGCGCGATATGCCGACCAATTCTCGAATATCATCAATCGGGCAATTGTAATAACATGAAGGCATGCCGTAATATTGATCTGTAACGCGATGCACTTCCTTTTTAACCAATTATTCGATTAGCTAAAAGATATCGCTTTCCGTTCCACCTTAAATGACCTCACGCTACGTGTCGATGTAAATGGCGCTGTGTCCATAAAGGGATTTAAATCGCTCATTCTCGGTCATTTTCAAGGGTACGTAAAAACACTGTGAAATGGTAAACACTAAACAGTGTAGTGCCCTATCACGTTTTTGGGCTAATACAGAAAGAGTACCCGAATATCACTGTCACGTTTTGAATGGTCTTGTGAAATTGACATGTAACGTTACGATAACAAAGATTAAGCTTTCCTGTTGCATCTTCTCTTGGCAATTTGAGTCTGCGTTTCTCCGTCAAACTTTGAATAATTGTTACGGTACCATTCTGTTTTAATGAGCCTATAAACTTTACATTTGAGATAGTATGAACGAACCAAGGTTTATTTTAGTATCTCCCCGTGTGGATAATTTTCAAGGGTGCGTGTAATACAGTATGAGGGCTGTTACAAAAATGCCAAATTTGAAGAATTATTACAGTGCCATCTCAGAAATCAACATTTCGAAATCAAATGGTTCTAACAATACTGTAAATGTAGATATTTAAAACCACCTTACATGAGATAAATTTGTGTTTATTTTAGCCGTGTTCGGTTTTATGTGGAAACTGTGTATTTGTAGATAAATATCGACTATGCATAGCATAGATCTTATCTTGCACGCCCGTCGACCGGTGAAATCTTGTATATTTGATGTATTGCCTTTTGAAGTGGCTTGTCTTGTGTTGTCGTTTGCAGATTGGTGCCATTAGGTCTGCGAGTTGAGATTAAAGAGATGGGAATTGCAAATACAGTGTTACATGGCAGTAGTTGTATTATGAATAGGGGAAAGCTGCTGAATGTTGCTCAAATGTAATCGATATCGATATTATTATAATTTTGTACTTTGTTTGTTCATTGCGTTTTGAAAAGTGGAATGTGAAGCGCGAATATTGTAACCTATACTTGGAATTTGTCCTCTGTATTTAACCCATCCAAGTTAGTGAACAGACATCCGGAGCAGTGGGCTGCCATTTTTTGCTGTGGCACCTGGGGAGAAATTGGGGGTTAGGTGCCTTGCTCAAGGGCAATTCAATCATTGCCAGCAGTCTTCGGATTACCAGTTTGACTCTCTAACCATTAGGCCACCACTGCCCAACCCTCCATCTATTTACACATATGTGAAGTTCATGGGTTCATTTAAAACGGTACGCTAAAACTTTCAGAAGAAATTGGGCGGAAGGAACAATGAAATGGCAAATTATTTTTTACTATCCCATATTGTATGTTGACTTAAAGGATTAGTTCACCCAAAAATGAAAATTCTGTCAGTATTTACTCACCCTCATGTTGTTCCAACCCTGTAAGACCTTTGTTCATCTTCGGAACACAAATTAAGATATTAAGATCACTCCTGCATACTAGTCCATAGGCTTCTTGAGGGAATGACTTTCTGTCCTCGAAAAGTTATTAAACACATCGTTAAAATTGTCCAAGTGACTACAGGGGCTCAATCTGAAGTTTATCAAACGACGAGAACACTTTTGTGCGCAAAAATAACGACTTTATTTCAACTATTCGTTTATTTCTCCCTCTGCGCGAGTCAGGTTACTAGTTTAATAGCGTAAGCTTCTGTTATTGTACGTCACACGCATCACACACATGACCAGCGTCAGCCAATAGTGAGCCTACGTGTGACGTAGCTTTACGCAATCACACTACGTTAACTGACTACAGGCCCATGGAGAAAGAAGTGAATAGTTGAAATAAAGTCGTTATTTTTGTTTGTTTTTGCGCACAATAAGTATTCTCGTCGTTTGATAGTTAAAATTGAGCCACTGTATTCACTTGGACTATTTTAACGATGTCTTTGATGACTTTTCGATGCCAGCAAGAGTCATTCCCTCAAGATATGGACTAGTATGCAGGAGTGATCTTAATATCTTAAACATCTTAATTTGTGTTCCGAAGTTGAACAAAGGTCTTACGGGGTTGGAACAACATGAGGGTGAGTAAATACTGACAGAATTTTCATTTTTGGGTGAACTAACCCTTTAATGGAATCATACAAAATTGGTATTCGCTTTATGCATTAGGCTGTGTATCAAGCCAGTGTCATATTTAACGCACCCTTGAAAATGACTGAGAAACTTTAACCCCGAATTGGGCAGAGGTTGCAATAGGATGACACATTCCGTATCATCTGTATTTATGAAGTTCATGGGTCCATTAAAAAAAAAAAAGATAAGAAAAAGATTGCTCTGCCTCTGACAGTATCAGTACATTTACATGTGTTGATGGCATACTCTTCACCTGCCTATTCATAATGTGTCTTGATCAGTAAGCAGCTTTCTCAACATGTTTCAATTACTTTAGTTATCAATTCTTTCCATTATAATAAAATAATAATAATATTTAATGTCATTCAACACCCTCAGCTGTCACTGTTTATTTTTAACATTACTTTGAGATAATCATTTTTTATTTATTTTACAACAGGAAAATCCTCCCTCACGATACAGTTTGTAGAAGGACAATTTGTAGATTCCTACGACCCTACTATTGAAAACAGTGAGTACTGAAATACTTTGACCTACCATAGTACTTATATTATTTATGCATTCCATTTTGTAGCTAGCAACTAGTAAATCCTAGTTTTAAGATCATTTTATAATGTAGAAGCATCAAAGACAGTATTGCACAAAAGTATGGGCTGTGGGTTATAGGCTGGTTCTGGCCAGTGTGGTGCCTTGGGCACAATCATTCAGTGAATCATGGGCACTAATGTGGGATAAAGGATGTGAAATAAACCCTGTCCTTTAGTCTGTAGAACTATATATTATAACCAGGTTTGTTTATTATTAGTAGTAATTTGTATTTTTATCGTTTTGCTTGTTTCTTTTGCCTTTTAGTTTATTTTAATGTTTAGGCAAGTTTAATGTGCATTTCATCATGTTATAAGTTCAAATTAATTAATCATTAACAAACATTGTTACATTTTGCTTTATAGATCGTTGGTTATTTTCAAATACTAATTGATTTCAAGAAATTTAAATAAAAAGGAGTAAACTAAATTGTGATATTAGTGTATTTCATCAAGTGATTAGTAATGGTTGCTATTGTTTAGTGACACCTGTCAGCTTAAATTATGAAATATCATGTATGTGTTTCCATAATTTATTATATAGTAATAATTTTATGCCTGCTTGTGTGTTCTCAGTATGGTGACTGAATTGTGGAAATTCATACAGCTACATGACATTTGGTCCCCTTTGTCCCCAATTTAAAATCTTTTTGTTTGTCTTTAAGCTTTTAATAAAATGGTGTCTGTGAATGGCCAGGATTTCAATCTCCAGTTAGTTGACACTGCTGGACAGGTAAGACCCACTACAATTTTTCTATTTAAATCTTTTTCTTTTTTCATCATTTTTCATACCAGTTGTTCCCTTCCCCTTTTCTGTTTAGGATGAGTATTCCATTTTCCCCCAGTCTCATTCTATGGATATTCATGGTTACGTTCTGGTGTACTCTGTCACTTCAATGAAAAGGTCAGAGTTTTTTTTTTTTTTTTTCTTACTTGCATTGTTATTATTCTTTTATGTTTTGTTTTTGTTTTGTTTTCTTTAGTCATACAACTGGAATGTTTAAAGGTTTGGTCTCTTCTGACTATTTCATTTTCTTAAAGTGTAAATTACAGGTTAACCACCACAACCAATTAATGTGTAAATTAAAGTGCACAATATTTATATATTTAAACATAAACGCGGGCGGAAACATAGACATAATAAATGCATAGATGCCCTATTGGCCGCTTTGGAACATTGCTGTGATACGTCAACGCGTCTGCCATTTTGCGGAGGGCAAGACTGCACTGTAATCAAATGCAAGTAAACTGTTTTTCTGGATAAAAACAAAAAATAAATTACATTTATCAACTGATTTCAGTGGTTTTGTTCGTGGTGTATAAAAAATACTGTCTCTAGTTATTTAAAATCTTGATAGTTAGACTTGTGAAACATATTTTTATTAAGGAAATGTCGAAGCTCAGGCTTGTCATTTAGGCATCTGGCATTTTATTCTTGTAAAAGAATTGTGAAGATATAATTAAATTTTTACATTAAATTTAAATAAAGTTTTCTTATCGTGGAAAAAGCATTTTCTGTGATTGAAACGATTTTAGCAATAACAAATATAATGGATCCTTTATGGTAATGCATATGATATGGTACAACTACAGTGCAATGCAAATAGTAGATATAAGATAAAGTGAGAAGTAATGGTAAACAGTTTAGTCAATAAAATAAACAAACAGTAGGCCCTATACAGCAAATAAAATAGTAATAATTATATAAAAGTACATAATATAATAATACAAATATTGATAATAGCATATAGTTATGAATAGTACAATCGTTTAACAGCATAGCTGTAATAGATTGATAATTGTAAGTGGTATAATATTACAATAATAATAAGAACAGCAAATACAATGTAATATCAATTGCAGAATATAAGCAATTATGAAAAAAATATATGAAACATTACAATATTGATTATTAAACTGACATTAAACAAAAAGATTTGTGTAATTTTATTTTATAATGGCCTACATACAGTGAAGGGAATTAAATAATTTATATATTTTAAAATATTCCCTCATAGGCTATATAAAATAAAATGTCACAACCTTGTCTCTTTTTGTGAGACCAAAGATTGCCAGTTAGATATACACAAGAAGAATGTTTAACCACTAGAGTATAGACATCAGAACCAGCGGCAAGCATCAGAAGGACTAGCCGAGGTAAGGCTGTTTCAGGCGGGGTGCAGAGCGCTGAGCGCCCGGTGAACGCAGCTCTCACAACTCCGAAAACGTCAGATCAAATTTTTAAAATAGGAGCTATCTTTATAAATAATCCACAGATTTTTGCTTTAAAAAACTACATTGTTGACTGAAAAACTATTAAAACTACATTTCGTGACACAATAACAGTAGTATTTTTAAATTCCGCGACTTTTCTCTTCTGAACATTAATATTACTAATTATATCATGCCCAAATACAACTTGTGTCTTGCTTGTGAAAGATGATTTCTCGAGACCAGTTTTCAATTGTGAAGCAATTTGTACAGCCCCAAGCAGCACACGAAACAGGCATTTTTCTCAATTCTTGTTATGAGAAGTATGAGAAAGTTGTCCTCCGCAATATGGTGGTGCCGTTGACGTACGCTCCAGCTGCCAATAGGGCATCTATGTATTTATCGTCTGTGTGCGGGAATGCACTCACTCTGTGTTCGGGTTGAGGGAGAATAAAACGATTCGCGGGACTCCCGCAAAATAGAAATCTATGAATAAAACATAAAAACTAACTAATACTTTATTCATGCTTTTCTGCAATGGATGAATAAAAATGTATTATTATTTTTTTGTTTTTTTAAGGTCAACTAAAACAAAATAGAAATGATTTACAGGCCAGAGTTTCTATTAATAACCTGTTTGCAGCATTGATCGATGTAGCCAATCGCAGACATATGTGTTGATTTCTAGGAACGCAATGACCAATCAGAAACATTTACGATACACTCCCCTCACCACACAACTGACTTTTTGTTCAGTGATGAATTCTGTATGCTGGCAAATCCTCGAATTATAACGAACAAGTGTATAATGAAAGATTCATTGATAATAACAGATGTGTGAGATTGCGATGAACTGATGTCAGCTTTTTAGGAATTATTATGGGAGCGAACTTTGCGTGCAGTCATGCCAAACCATGCATGACTAAGTTAGCCTGCTTGTTTTTATGTTAGAACAGTGTGGTTTGTGTGCTAATGCTTTAATAAGAAATAATTTATCAGGAGCAATTATGCTGATGTGTATGGTGGCGACACTTAGGCCAACTTGAATGTATTTGGAGGTACGGAAAATGCTGACATAAATGCTGCGGGCGGGAGAAAGTAACATAGAAAGTAGTTGAGAACGTAAGTTATAATAATGATCCACGTATTAAAATAATGTTCGTGTTTAAATTGGGCTCGGGCACATAATTACGGTTAATGTGTCGGGCCGGGCTGGGCTCGGACACAACATGCTCGGGTAGGGTCGAGCTTTCATTCCCGAGATCTACCTCGGGTATGCTAAACACTTACAGGCACGAATCAGTCGTTTGTCCTTCGGGAACTTGTGGAGCCTCTTTGCCATTTTTGATGTTTTAATACATCCCGCACAAACACAATAGTTAACCTTTTTTGCTACTTAGGTCTCCAATATAATTGATAGCCTTCTTGCTGTTTAGACTAACAGTAACTCTAAGCTTGGAGCTCCAGGCATAGACAGTTTCCCCTAGCCCTACCCCTTCGCCTTCCCCTTGACCCTTGAAACAGAGTGGCAATGCGTAGGGGTGAAAATATTCCCCTAAGAAATGGGACACCACTACGCCTCCGTTAAACGTCATTATAAGTCGTCGCCAGCGCCTACGTCACAGGAGATGCGCCGATGTTTATCACAACTTCCAAGATGCCGTCGACAGCTGCAGTTATCTCAGTCGCGTGGGTTACAGCTATTTTCTTGCATTTATCTTGTGAAGTTCGCAGGAAACAACGGAGACGACGAAAATATGTTGCAGGACTATCGTTAGCAAACTACAGTAATTTTAGCGATTTTTTTTTTTTTTTTTTTTTTTTTTTTTTTTTTTTTTTTACAAACGTTTCTGTGAAGAAACTGACCGTAAATATGAACACAATGGGCCAATCCCAATTCTACCCCTTACCCCTTCACTTTCCCCTTCCCCTCCGTTTTGTGCGTCCACGTGAAGGGGTAGGGTTGTCCCAATTCTCTTTTGGTTGGAGGGGGAGGGCTAGGGAGAAGGGCCAGATAGCCCTTCAAACGAAGATTTTTCGGGAGCACACTTCAAACGAAGGGGTGTGAGAAGTGTCACTGCTAACCCAGGCTGGCTGCCCAAGCAACAAAGGAGACCCATAAATTTAAGTATTTGTGGCTTTAATAAGTATTGTAACGACAAACAATGATTTGCTTTATGTTACATTCAATATTGTGTTCATATTTACGGTCAGTTTCTTCACAGAAACGTTTGTAAAAAAAATCGCTAAAATTACTGTAGTTTGCTAACGATAGTCCCGCAACATATTTCCGTCGTCTCCGTTGTTTCCTGCGAACTTCACAAGATAAATGCAAGAAAATAGCTGTAACCCACGCGACTGAGATAACTGCAGCTGTCGACGGCATCTTGGAAGTTGTGATAAACATCGGCGCATCTCCTGTGACGTAGGCGCTAGCGACGACTTATAATGACGTTTAACGGAGGCGTAGTGGTGTCCCATTTCTTAGGGGAATATTTTCACCCCTACGCATTGCCACTCTGTTTCAAGGGTCAAGGGGAAGGCGAAGGGGTAGGGCTAGGGGGAAGTGAAGGGGTAAGGGGTAGAATTGGGATTGGCCCAATATTGAATGTACCATAAAGCAAATCATTATTTGTCGTTACAATACTTATTAAAGCCACAAATACTTAAATTTATGTGTCTCCTTTGTCGCTTGGGCAGCCAGCCTGGGTTAGCAGTGACACTTCTCATACCCCTTCGTTTGAAGTGTGCTCCCGAAAAATCTTCGTTTGAAGGGCTATCTGGCCCTTCCCCCTAGCCCTCCCCCTCCAACCAAAAGAGAATTGGGACAACCCTACCCCTTCACATGGACGCGCAAAACGGAGGGGAAGGGGAAAGTGAAGGGGTAAGGGGTAGAATTGGGATTGGCCCTAAAAGCTTGAGTCCATTTTGTGACGTCACGCCCAGGCTAGTGGAAGGGAGGGGGCATGCTTAAAACCACCGTAAAACGTACCAACTTTTCATATTTTATGCAGCATTTTGGTATAAAAAAACAATCGTGGGTGGTTCTTATCTTTATGTTTAGTAAGCACATTATCTTTACATTTATCTTTGTAAAAAATTTAATCTGCAATTTACACTTTAAGTGACAGGTTATTAATGCAATTAAACAAACTTGCATGCTTATGTAATTGCTATTTTTATTTTTTTATTTTGTTCTTCATTCTTGGACTCATCAATATAGGCTACTTGTATGGACAAATGTGATGCATGCACTGATCTATATAATGACAATATATTGTGACATCTATAATGTCATTCTAAATACATCAGTGGATGCATGTGTAATATGACTGATCTGTGGTACTTTCATCCGGTTGTCATCTTTATGCTGTTTCAAACTCTGATATATATATATATATATATATATATATATATATATATATTGTCGTTTACAAATTCTTTGATCATTTAGTAAATGAACAGCTTTAGTCACCTACACTAGTTTCTTAAACACGAAACAAATAACACATAGTTTTGTTCAAATAACCTCTTTGATGCAAAAGTAGTGTGCATGATTTCAAGGCAGCTTACTTAAAACAACAAATACTAATTATTATTAAAATCAAACCCTCAAAGGCTAATAATGAATGACATCTCCAAACAATGGGAAAAACTTTTCCATTTTTAGTGCATTTAAAAATAAAAACATTTGAAATATGACAACATCTTTTTTGTTGTAACCACTGCAACTGCCACACCGTATACTAGACTATAGTATAAATATAACTGCCGAAAATTCTAATAGAATGCTGAAACCATGAACACTGGCTCTGTCAAGACCCCTTTTATTCTGGCATGGTTCTGGTGCAGGTTACTGACTCATGTTCAGGGCTGGAAAAATCGATTCCACTAATACCCAATGGCAGTCTCTGAGCAATGTAATAACATTGCAATGCATTACTCTGTAGGTCTTAATATGTTAAATTGCATGAGATAGAATGAATCTGCGGGTTCAGTTTCAGTCTCAAGCTAGTCCTTCAAGAGATTACTGACAGTTTACCGCCACATCTGCCGGTACACAAGAATGACTTCTGGTATAGTGATCAACATAATACAGAAGTGCTGCTTACACAAACACTGACGCATCATATTTGTTTTTGGACTGGTTATGTAGTCACATAAACGACACGTATATCAACTTTTATATCAGAAGTCTATGGAGAAACAGGGCTGGTTCTAGACTTTATTACTAGGCTTATTTTATTGTGTGTTTTTAAAGCAAAAATAAATAAATATCATATTGTATTAATATTTTGTATTTTTCAAAACCATTGTACTAATTTTCAATACCATTATACTAACACTAGTATTGGCTGAAGAAAAGAATCTGTATTTAACCTTATATTCTGATATGGGTTATTTTTCTTCTGATTGTAAGGGCCTAGATGCTTATTTTAATATTTTTCAGAGGCCAACAAAATGTGTACATAATTTGCTCTGTTTTCAGTTTTGAAGTTGTGCAGGTTCTACATGACAAGCTTCTTGATATGGTTGGAAAGATACAGTAAGTGTGGTTTAAACTCATGAACATATGGTCAAATATGGTCATAAAACATGTAGTCATAAATATTACATATTTACCCAGGGTACCTACTGTTCTAGTTGGGAACAAAAAAGATCTTCACATGGAAAGGTAAGCATAACTTTTTAACTATTCACCTTTAATGACCAAGCACTTAAATCCTATTATATTGCTTTTTTTATGGTGTTAGCTTATTTATTTTTAAATTTTGTAGAACTTTACATTTGTGTCAAACTTGGTAGAATAGTCTCAAATCCCACCACTTTTCAAACATACAGCCATCAGTCTTGACAGGTAGCGCTAAAGCCTTTGATGTTTTTGCAGTAAGACATACTGGATTCCAATATTACCCAGCCAGTCATATTACCTTCCGATCTGCAAACAGGGTTCCCACGCTTCTTGAAATTACTTTAATTTCAGACACATAGCATTCAAGGCCAGGAAAGTCTATGAAAACAAACACAGGTACTTAAGATTAAAGTGAAGATTAAACGTAAAGTAAAATTTGTTGGAGTAGAATGGTGCTATTACAAAAATTAGCCTTTATTGACTGCAAAAGCCGGAAAGGAAAGGGTAAGGAAAGGCAAATTTAATGACGCTTGGTTGGCTCAGTATTGAGCAATTAAAAAATTGGCTTATCAAAATGCCAATGAATAATGCCTAATAAAGTTGTGTTTATAAGTGCGGTGCTGCTTTGTTTACAGAAGTAACTGGGAAAAACAATATATTTCTGCTGTTCCAAAACTTCTAATCTACTGTCCAAATCTACTGTCAGATATTGAAACTACATTTTCATTCAGCACATCTCACATTTTTGTTCAAACCAATGCGAAGATCGCCCCATATTGCTCCATATTTTATGTATGTATGTATGTATATATATATATATAGAGAGAGAGAGAGAGAGATTATTATATTTAATATTTCAAATTAATATGTAGCTATAATCATTTTTAATTTTTTTTCTCATCCTTTTCCTTTAAAGACTGAAATGTTTTAGTTTTTTTATATAAATTCTTTGTTCTATATATATTTTTACAAAATTATTTCTTGTCAAAACTTGTATTATTTTTTGAACTGTTGTTGAAATCGTTGTTTTTTTTTACCTTCATTTTATTGTTTGGGATGTTCCCATAGACTCTAATCTTTGTGCAGGTGTTAAAAAAAGGAAAGCCTTAAAATAGATTAAAAAAAAAAAAATCTGCATATAACCTGTACTGGTGGTTAAAAAATAATTTTGAATATTTTAATGGATAACAATGACCTTATCCATATTATTTTTTTAATTGCAAAATATTATATATAATATTCTCCCTATATTTAAATGTTTTTAATCAAGTAATGGTTCATAAAAAAGAAAACTAAAACCAGTATGAAATAAATAGTAAAAGCAGGAATAAGAAAGGTAAACTGCATCTCTTGTTCACAAGTTCTTACATGTTTATCACATTTCAGACCACTAAATTGTCTTCCAGACTTTAAAACTTTTAGGTTTTCTACCATTTTGTGGTGGAAGGCAAACAATTTCCACTCTGTCATGCTCTCTTTTTTTGTTGTTTTAATTTAGAGTGATTAAACCAGAAGAGGGAAAGAAGCTAGCTGATTCTTGGGGTGCTGCTTTCATGGAGTCCTCTGCTAAGGAAAATCAGGTAACACCTTCTTTGTATCTTGAATAGGAACTTATGCTTGCCCACAGTTAGTTTAACAAAACATTTTCTTGATATGTTTCTGTAATAAGCCTATATTTGTTTTCTGTACAGTTTGGACCCTTGTGTATATGTTCTCCTTCTTAAAATAACTTTCATTTTGCAGACAGCAGTAGAGGTTTTCAAGAGGATTATTCTGGAAATGGAAAAGGTTGATGGAAACGCCCCATCAGAGGAGAAGAAGTGTGCAGTGATGTAAGGCATGCAGTAAACTCACATGCTGAAGTTAAAAGACACATCACCTTGCCTTTAACTATAACGAAGCAGTTCAGAAATAGGTCCTCTCCTGATTAATATCCAGATGCGTCAACGTTATTCCAAAAAATCATATTCAGTGTTGGGAATTAAATATTGATGCTATTTGAAGCTCAAATTACTGTAAAAGGTTTTACTTAAAATCTCCCATCTCTGTAACCTTCAGCTTTGATATGTTGACTGACATTTCATGTTTAATAATCTGACAGGTACTAACCTGTCTACAACTACTATCTCAGCAATACAGTTGGTCTCATTTTTATTTTATTTTTTGCTCTCCCTCTGACACACTTACTTATTTTACTTCTCTTGTATAACCAAAAGAAATAAAATGGGAAGATGATGTAAACAGAGCCCCAAAAAGATCTACTCAAGATGATGTAAACAGAACCCTAAAAAGATCTCTTGCCCACCACCGGTGGTTTTATACATAATCAAGTGACTGCAAGAATTGTATTCTTTCTAAACCTTCAGTATAAAGTAAATATGAGATCGTTAAAACTTTGTTAGAATGCTATTTGTGAGATTTAGCTATTTTATTTTATTTCTTTGCATTTTTGTTGGAATTGTTTTGCTTTGATCCAGAAATGAACTTGGTTACCCGTTTTATGGCATATAAAAGTCCTCATTAAATAAATATTTTTTTTGGGGGGGGGAGATAATGATGAACTTCATACAGACCATTTGCCGTTTGTGAGGACCAGTCAATTCATGATCAACAATTTCCCCCTGTGGTGTCTTATGAGCTTAATCACCAACAATATCTCTGTAGAGCAGTTAAGACTAATACACCGGTTACTAAAAAATGTTGTCAATGCATTTTTGATGTCTTTTGCATCACCCTCTCTTCTTCCTATTTAGTCATTTTTAGGTATATTAATAGTACCGTGACACGAATACCATCATGTAATTTCCTGACCCATATTACATGGAATTAGCATTACTGAAGTCCAAAAGGTCCTTTTAAGATCTGACCTCCTCATTTTCCTGTGAAGTTCAGGGTGCCAGGTTTTTCATTTTTATAATTTTGACAGCCTTCATTATAATTTTAGGGACTTCTGTATATGGAATTTTTGTATGTGGAAAAATAAAACATTTAAAGAATGTTTTCTGTTTATTTGTTGTTTTTCTGTTGCAACTATCTAGAGTTAGTTGGATCTCTCACATCAAAGTTGAAATAGCCAGTCAGGTATGCATTTACCATATGATGTTCATATTCATTTATTAGCCCTTATTGTGTGCTGATGTTGATTTGTTACTTATTGTTGTGTGTCGTATTTGTCTTATTATTACTTTTTAATGTTGTTATTATTTGTGGACTGTAAAAGTCATTTCTTGCTTTATATCTTGATTTTAGGTTGCCATCATAATAACTGGCCAGGGACAACAGATGAAAATTAGCCTGTTGAGCTAACTCTGGCTCATTTACAGTTATTTTACTGTTAATTAATGAGCACTGTCCCTGTAAAATAAACAAATAAATGAAATTAAATTATGTTAATTGCTGCCTAACCACCTTATTACAATGAATCGTTGGAGAATATGGTTTTGTTTTGAGTGTGGTTTTATTTTGTCATACTTCTGTTGTTCGATCCACACTGTGATGGAAGGGTTGCGGTCACCATCTTATGGTGATAGGCGGGAATTCATTCGGTGTGATGCTCACAGTGTTTGGGTATCTATAGCCACAATGGTATCCAGCTGGAGAACCGCAGCAGTTTCAGTCCAGCAACCACAGAGGAGTCAGAGGCAGAGCTTTTTATTATTATTAATTAAACTATTTTCACATGAAAATTGAGCGGATCGATTATCTACAAACTTTTTAAAAAAGTACCTGTACAATGATAAATATGTCAAACTAGTCAATTAATTATTCTACACAATCTATAGTTCATTGTTAGTTCAATGATATCCAAATATACAACTTTTATTTTAAATAAATGAATAGCTTATACTAAAATATGTTACCATATTGTAGTTTACCATTTGACTGTATTATGTGATATTACTTCCCGTGTTCATGTAGTTACAAATAATACTTATAGACAGGATGTGACATATAGCCTTGAGCAAGTAAATGGTGCATTTCTCTATATGAAAACCAATGATATAAAAAATATATAATATAAACAGCTATAATTTAAAAAAAAACCATGGAAACAAAAAAGAATTCAACTTAAAACACAAAAAAACTTAGATTTTAAGCTTTTCATTGCCTTTCTGCATGTGATTAAATTAACATCTGTGAAAATTGCTGTAATTTGCAAGAGACAACTGCGCTGTAGCGAAGGTCGAGGAGACAACTGCACTGTACCGGAGGTCGAGGAGACCCTTCTGCAGCCGGCATCCCGTAATGACATGGGTGTGGGGGGGAGGGGAGCAAGCGGTGGGGGCAGAGCAGGAGGCCTTCCGAGTCTTGGGGCTGGACCAGGTCCAAGTGAGCCGGTTTAAGGTGGTCAATGGAGATTTGGTCCGGTTTGCCACCCCTGTCCGCCACAAAATGTACATCCCCCGTCTCCAAAACCCAGAATGGGCCCTCGTAGGGCGGGCATAGCGGTCCCCTGTGGGCATCATGGCAAATGAAAACATAGTCAGCTGTCTGAAGACCAGCAGGAATGTGAGACTGCGGGAGGCCGTGACAGGAAGTAGGGACAGGTGCGGAAAGCCTCGCATTGTCTAGTAGAGTAGACCACTGAAGAGTAGCGGACCAGGGAACCATGGTGCTAGGGAAAAACCCTGGCACCCGTAGCAGCTGTTCATAAACAAGCTCCGTGGATGAGAACTGAAGGTCCTCCTTTGGTGCAGTCCTGATGCCCAACATCACTCACGGGATCTTGTCGACCCAATTGTTGTCTTTAAGGCTGGCAAGCAGGGCAGCCTTCATCGACCTATGAAAACGTTCACAGAGTCCGTTAGCCTGCGGATGATATGCAGTCGTGCAGTGGAGTTTCACTCCTAAGGCTCTGTGCGACAGAATCCCACAGCTTAGACGTGAACCGCATGCCTTGGTCAGAAGATATGTCCGAAGGGGGTGCCGAAACGGGCAACCCAGGTGCCAATAAATGGCCATGTCGACAGACGCCACTGACATCAGTGGCACAGCCCCTGGCCATTGGGTGGTCCTGTCAACCAGGGTTAAAAGAAGTGTGAAACCGCGAGAGAAGGGCAGAGGACCGGCCAGTTCCAAGTTTACATAGTCAAAACATCTCTCCGGAACCAGGAACTTCTCTAGCCAGGCTTTAGTGTGGTAGTGTACTTTGGCACTCAACACAGATGTTAACCCATTCCCTAACATCCTTCTTGAGGCCGTGCCAAACAAACTTTGCTGCAACAAGTCTCTGTGATGCTTTGAAACATGGGTGGGAGAGACCATGTATGGCATCAAGACCTTGTTGTTTCCATCCCGAGGGAACAACCGGCCGAAGACTACCTGTGGAGATGTCACACAGCAGCACGGTGACGGCATCGTCAAAAACCACGTCCTCAATCTGCAGCCCTGTAGTCAAGGTCTTCAGGAGTTGCACATCCAGGTCTGTTGTCTGAAGCCCCGTTCACACCGCCAGCGACACGCAGTGACAAAGTGACAAGATCCCATTCATTTCAATGGAGCGCTGGTGACATCCAGCGACATGAGCGACAGTGAGCGTTGGCGACAGAATGTGGGCGTGTCAAGCGACAAAAGTTGAGAATTTTCAACTTTATGCAAATGATAAGCGATTTTCGCGAGCGACAACCAATAGGAAAGAAGACTTTCAGTGGAGCTCACGTCACCGTCTTGAGTGCAGGCAAGACAGAAAGAGTTTGAGGACGATTTCACTGTTTTATGATTTGACTGTAACCACATGCATGGATAATAAAACTATGCATAGAAAAGAAACTGTCGACAGTCTCAGAGAGTTTAATTCATACATTTAACGTTATAGTTCGACTGTTGTAATTTTATGATGCACGTTTAGCACTGCTGCAGTTCATTTTACAACTTCCCCTGCATTACATTGACTATTAGGCACAAGAAAATGGATTATTTGTCAAATTCGAATGACGTTGTAATAATTTATGTCAGTATGAGTGAGTTTAATTTGTTCATTGATCGATCGTTGATCTATTAAATGATTTAATCCACTGAACACTTCTGTGGTAATATAAAAACACTCTCCCAACAGCATACGGTTTCTTTTTAGCCTTAAAAGTCATTTATTTCCAGTCAAATTAAAATTATATAGTTGTTGTGATGGTCTTTTATATAGATATGGCCAGACGTGCAGTCTACCAATAACATCAGAGCGACAGCACTAAGAACGCCCAAAAGAGACATCACAGTACAGAGCCTAGTGACACACAGCGACAAAGTCGCTGGTGGTGTGAACGGGCCTTGAGTCGCCGCCATGTGGTTGTAATCCAGACCAAGATAGACTGCCCCTGCCACAGCCCGTGATAGGCAGTCCGCCATGCAGTTGTTCTTACTGGCAACGTGCTGCAAGTGTGTGGTAAACTCTGAAATGTAGGATAGATGCCGTTGCTGGAGGGGGACCATGGCTCAGCCACCTTGGCCATGGCTAAAGTCAGTGGCTCGTAGGTAGAAGCCCAGCAGCTCTCGGTCGAAAGTGCTGTACTTCCGCTCACAGGGACGCAGCTGACGACTAAAGAAAGCCAGCAGCTGTCAGGCCCCGCCTACTGTCGTTTGAACCTTTCTGGATCCGCCATCAAATTGATAAGTTTAATTATATCAAGTGCTGTGAGAAAAGGCTATAAATCTCTACCTCCAGCATCTTCACTCGCAATATAGCCTACTAGCCAAGACTCCTCAAAGTGTACAGATGTGACATAATGACTTAAAGACTTGCTAGAATCTCCCGCAGAAATTCACCAGTACCACTGGAATTAAAAATATTATAAGCTTATCGTTTTGAATCAAGCTAAGGCAAGCAGATAGTTTTGAACATAGTTTTGGCTGGTTATGTATTTTCTCAAATATGTATTTTGGATCATTTTTAACTAAAAAAAACTACGGACTGCAGCTTTAAGTTTTCCCGGAACATACAATGACGTCACTAAACAGTGACAGCACAACTGTAAGAACATCATTCACAAGTTGATCAGTGATGTTCTCTCACAGATGAGGTCATTGCCTTTTCCACTACACTAATTTCCAATTCTGACTGATTTAACTATCCTAAACTTATTAGCAGTTGAATCTGTTCAACAGCCCTTAAAATGCCAGAGGGAAATGCTGGTATCGCCATATTTTTTAAATTTCTGTACCAACTTGTACCGAAATGACTTGTACTTGACAAAACTAATGCTTACCGTCTTCAATGAAACAGGACATACAGCAAAATATCAACAGTTACTATATAATATATTTAAATGGATGATTCATAATATATTTAAAAATGGTCTGAATTATAAAGTTATCATTACTGAAACAGAATTTCCCTTTCAAGGTAGGTTTCTCGACAATGCCTTGTTAGCTGAAGCTTTGGGGAAACTTCTTTCTTCGGAAATGCTGAAGCCTGACTAAATCACGCTATAGGCTTTATGTCGAGCGTCACGTGACCAAACCGGAAAACAGGTCTCATCGCATCCGCTTGTCAGAGAAAGTGTTTACGGCCGTAAGACCTGACTACGATATCTATGGATTTTTAAGGTAATCAGCTAACCTAGTTCACTTTGTTATTGGCGTTTTATTCCATTTAAATATCTAAAAGTTACTGTGAAGAAGAAAAAATATAAAACGTTTAAAAATCAATCTGCACATGTGAGGGACATTGGTTATGCTAATCTTTGCTCGCTCCATTTAAGTTATCTTGAGTAAAACCGCAAAAAATTTCATGAAGCACATACAAAAGACCTGGACCGGAAGCGATCCGACCTGTTTCACAGAATGCAGAAGTAAAATGTGCATAGAGCCTATTTCAATAGCGGTAACGCTTCCTTTTACAATCCAGTTACCCATGTAAATACTATATACTTATTTTAGTAACTACAATTACTGGGTAATAACTAGTACTAACCCTGAACCTACCCCTGTTCCATGTACTTACCTTATATTAGCCAGTACTTTCTAGGTAAGTACACTGTAAGTACTGTACTGTAAAAGGAAGTGTTACCGCAATAGCCAATGGCGCTCAAGTGAGGGATGGGTCCTACCTGTTGCCTAGTGCACTATTGCCTCAGTACAGTGCACTATTGACTGTTTTCCTCGACGCGCCCATTTCCAGGTCCGGTCTCTTTGGCCCGGCGGTGAAGTGTTTTTCTGAGAGGTTTACTGAAGTGCAGAAGTCGTCCCAAGCTATGAGACACTTTATGCTGAAGCGCTCAAGCTCCACATCGAGTAGGCCCAGAACCACACCGCCTTCTCCTCAGCCTAATAAGCCAGAGAAGCAGGCCCTACCCTGTGGCTGATACCCACTGGCACTCGCGGCCAGCTAAGCGGTACCCTCTGCTCGTACAGCCCCCAACCATAGACAAAAAAATAAATGGAAACAGCGACCCCATAGGCTTTAACAGAGAAAAGTTAAGTCAATTAGAATCAACCACTTCCTGATTGCCAAGCTGAATCTGAATCTTTCCCTTCCAAATCTTGCAGAGCCTGTGAGCATGAGTAGGAGCTGTCCATGAGCTAGCAGCAGGATCAACTTTATGACTCTCTATGGGCTTCTAAATAAATAAGTGTGAAGTCCACACACTCTCTATGGGCTTCTCCCTTGACTATATGCCTCCACGTCCCGCCGATTGCCCGCGAGTTTCTCCTCCAGTCTATATGTTAATTTCTCTACTGTGCGACAGTGTCGTGTGTTATGAAGCAATCGTTAGCCTATTTTTACAAAAAAAATGCATCTCCGCGGCCATAACATAAGACACAATGTAATGAAGCCTTTTATACATTTTCGTGTTTCATTAGAAATAAAAAATGGAAATATGTAGTCTGTAAACGCCTCAGATGTAAAGTTATTCGCTGTCAAAGTGATGCCAAAATGAATGGGAGTCAAGATTGTGTCACACCCAAGATTGTGTTGGACCCTAGGCCTCCGAAGACCTCCTAGCAACAGGAGTGAAAAGGGAGGGCTCGAGTCTCACGCTCCGGTGGCCAACCTAGGGGGAGCTTGGCACTCTGCTACCACGGCAAGTATTTATACTTATTGCCGTTTAAACTCTTAGATTTGGGGATTGAGTAAATTATACATGGTGGTGAGGGGCCAAAAAGTATTTAGTCAGCCACTGATTGTGCAATGTCTCCTACTAAAATAATGAGAGAGGTCTGTAATTTTCATCATAGGTACACTTCTTTAACTATGAGAGACAAAATGAAAAAGTAAATTATGTTGGAAAGTAAGTATTTGGTCAATAACAAAAGTTCAACTCAATACTTTGTAACATAACCTTTGTTGGCAATGACAGAGGTCAAACATTTCCTGTAAGTCTTCACCAGGTTTGCTCACACTGTAGCTGGTATTTTGGCCCATTCCTCCATGCAGATCTCCTCTAAGAGCAGTGATGTTTCGGGGCTGTCGCTGGGCAACACAGACTTTCAACTCCCTCCACAAATTTTCTATGGGGTTGAGGTCTGGAGACTGGCTAGGCCACTCCAGGACCTTTTTACGGAGCCACTCCTTCATTGCCCAGACGGTGTGTTTGGGATCATTGTCATGCTGGAAGATCCAGCCACGTTTCATCTTCAAGCCTCTCACTGGGGCTGTTTACACCTGGCCACTTCATGCGTTTTCTCCTATCGGATAGCTATCTGATTTATCAAAACGATTCCATTTACACCTGGTCACATAAATGTGTTTTTGCAAAACGGATATAAATCCGATCTTCAATTCCCGCGCTATATGCGGATTTAATGAAGTGCACGTCACCGAAAGCAACAGATATGAGCTGCATTTTATTGATCATCGGCTAATTTCAAAATCAGCAAAGACAGCAATAAGAGAGAGCGGCAACAGAACTTTTCTTTACTTTTAATGAAGATGGTAGTGTTAATCGTCTGCGACTTACTTTCACTTTGATTTGCGATAGATTGCGGCGCGTTGGCTTGATAGGCGTTCAGCTGCTCATCTGAAATGATGCGCGTCGCAGTAGCGTCGTCATATCTGACTAAAATAGCACGACATATAGCCTGTAACACGCTCTCACACGTTTATTTTTTTAGCATTTTTGGGAGTAGTAACATTTACATATGTGGTTTCAAGAACCAGATGTATTTACACTTGTCCAGTTTCGTCTGGAATGCGGCCCAGACCACCTCCTGAAGTGGTTTGAGCGATCGGATTCAAAACCGTCTCGAATGCGTTTCGGGGGGCATTTGGTCTTTTCACGATCGGATAGCTATCCGACCACAGAAAACACATGAAGTGGCCAGGTGTAAACAGCCCCACTGATGGAAGGAGGTTTTGGCTTAAAATCTCACAATGCCCCCGTTCATTCTTCCCTCAACACGGATCAGTTTTCCTGTCCCCTTTGCAGAAAAACAGCCTCAAAGCATGATGTTTCCTCCCCCATGCTTCACAGTACGTATGGTGTTCTTGGGATGCAACTTTGCATTCTTCTTCCTCCAAACACGACGAGTTGAGTTTTTACCAAAATGTTCTATTTTGGTTTCACCTGACCACATGATATTCTTCCAATCCTCTTCTGGATCATCCATATGCTCTCCGGCATACTTCTGACGGGCTTGGACATGTACTGGCTTAAGCAGGGGGACACGCCAGGCACTGCAGGATTTGAGTGTTACTTATGGTTACTTACTTTGGTCTCAGCTCTCTGCAGGTAATTCGTCAGGTCCCTCCGTGTAGTTCTGTGATTTTTGCTCACAGTTCTCATGATCATTTTGACCCTACGGGATGAGATCTTGCGTGGAGCCCCAGATCGAGGGAGATTATCAGTGGTCTTGTATGTTGTCCATTTTCTAACAATTGCTCCCACAGTTGATTTTTTCACACCAAACTGCTTGCCTATTGTAGATTCACTCTTCCCAGCCTGGTGCTGGTCTACAATTTTCTTCCTGGAGTCCTTCGACAGCTCTTTGATCTTGGCCATGGTTGAGTTTGGAGTGTGACTGAGGCTGTGGCCAGGTGTCTTTTATAGAGATATGGAGGGTGAGATATGGAGTGTCTTTTAGAGAGAGTGGAGGACAGAAGAGCTTCTTGAAGAAGCTGTTACAGGTCTGTGAGAACCAGAAATCTTGCTGGTTTGTGGGAGACCAAATACTTATCCACCATAATTTACAAATAAATTCTTTAAAAATCCTACAATGTGATTTCCTGGATTTTTTTCTCATTTTGTCTCTCATAGTTGAAGTGTACCTATGATGAAAATTACAGGCCTCTCTCATTATTCTAAGTAGGAGAACTTGCACAATCAGTGGATGACTAAATACTTTTTGGCCCCACTGTATATGTACCCCAAAGCGTCAATTAGTGACGCAATGTCGAGAGACCTACCTCAAAAGGGAATGTCTCATGTTACTGTACATAACCATGGTTCCCTGAGGAAAGCACATGCACACAAGTTGAGTGCACATGCACTATAGTTTGGTTATTGCAGTTGCAATAGCATATGAGTTTATTTACTTACTCAATGTAAATTAGACATTATAACGTTTTTCTAAACATGGAAACGTACCCGTTTCAGTAATAATAGTCACTACTGATGTGTACACAATCTGACGAGACAATTTTACATTATGGAGAAATATAAAGAGATCTGCTTACCAGCCATCTTGAAGGTTGGCACATGCTTTGCTTAATTCTTAATAAATTTATTTTAAAATGTTGTGTGTAAACGGTCCTTAAAGTTGTTGTGGAGGATGGCAACATCAATCAAGGACACTTCATTTTACCCACTCTAGTTTCATTATTATTACATATGAATATCCAGTCTGTCACTTTTCTGTCATTTGAAAACATCTAGTAGAACATCCATTTATTTATTTTTTTCAGAATATTTTCATTTGATCTCTTTTTAAATTACAACATAACAATTCTAAAAAATGTTTGTTGTTGTTTTTTGTTTCTTTTACTACGTTTCATATTTAAAATGATTAGTGCCGCAGTTTTAATGGTTTTGTAAGAATGATCCAAGTAAATATTTACACTCAACTCAAGGATTATAAGGAACACCATCCTAATACTGTTTGACCCTAGCCTGACTTCGTCATACTCATATTCTAGTGGGAATATGAGTCTGAATCTGCTCCGTAGGGCTTTGATTATGAGGCGTGTCTTAACCGAACCAGGAAAAAAAACAACCTTGGACTCATTTGGATAGTCAGACAGACCTGCAACCAATCAGAGCAATGCAGTAACTCAACAATTTTGCATAGCGCAGTTTTTAACTACAAAATTGCTTAAATTACCTTTCTTTCTCATTCTGACATGGTTTATTGGTTATTGTTGGTTTATGGTTATTCTGGAGTTCAGGAGATTGTCTTGACCACACCCCTAAATGCACTGAAGCAACTGCCATGTGATTGGTTGATTAGATAATTGCAATAATGAGAAATTGAACAGGTGTTCCTAATAATCCTTTAGGTGAGGATATTGACCATTTTGAAAGATGTAAACAAAACTGGTCCAGAAGCACTTCCTGTTTAGGTTTTTTTAACACTACGTAAAAGATGGGATAACCAACAGAACATATGAAGAGTTCAGATGCAAAAGCCTCTAAATGCCATTTGAAATTTTCTTCTTTAATGATGATTTTTATCAAACTTGTATATTTAAGTTCAGTGATTTCACTTAAATAACAATTAATAGGTAATTATCATTGCCATTTAAGTGAAATCACTGAACTTAAATATACAAGCTTGATAAAAATTATCGTTATAGAAGAAATTTTCAAATGGCATTTAGAGATTTTTGCATCTGAACTCTTCATATAAAACTGAATCAAAAAGTTAAACAAACATCTTTAAGATTTTTTTTTTACATGTGAAAAAAAGTTCACATGAAGAGTTCAGATGCAAAAGCCTCTAAATGCCATTTGAAATTTTCTTCTTTAATGATTTTTATCAAACTTGTAAATTTAAGTTCAGTAATTTCACTTAAATAACAATTAATAGGTAATTATCATTGCCATTTAAGTGAAATTACTGAACTTAAATATACAAGTTTGATAAAAATCATCATTAAAGAAGAAAATTTCAAATGGCATTTAGAGGCGTTTGCATCTGAACTCTTCACATGTTTTTAATATATTAAACTGTTCTCATGTAAATAACAAATATGATGGCAAGATGTCCAAGAACATGTGGCTGTAAAGCAATGCTTTGGCTTATTGACATATTGTATGAAACACTACCCTGATAATATCAACTTGTTTACAGTGCCACCTAGTGTATAATACGTACCGGTAGGTTTAATTTTCTTTTTAATTACTTTCACAACATAATTACTTCTACATATACTATAGCTACTATAGATGCATACTATATAACTTAACAGATTTTCTGCGGTCATGCTTGACCCTGTAAATTCAACAACAAACCACAACCCAAGCACAAACCACAACCAAATCACACTCATGAATTTACAAGGAAGAATTATTTTAGCCTGTATTTTGCCCAACACCGGAAGTTGCTAGAGTACAGAAGGACAATATTCTGTCACAAAATAACAAAAAGAGAAACAACAAGACATGATCTTAAAATCGAAAAGTTGCACAAAATTATGCAGCCATGCATGAAATCAGAATGTTTATTTTTATTTTATTTTTACCATTTATCTCCTTAAAATCGAAAGGCACAATAAAAGGCCCTGAGGTAAAGAGGCCACAATGGTTTTATGTCCAAAATACCAAACATTCCATGTTTCAATCCTTGAATTCAAGTGCCACCTTATAGCCATTCATGTAGGTACAGGAAATCAACATCTGTAATACACTGCCAAGGCAAATCAGTTATTTTGAGGCATTTTACCAAAAAGAAAAAAATCATTCACAAGAAAAACAAAGTTTTGTCTGATAATAAAACGACTTGGCTTCAGAAAACGTAAGTGCAGGACACGGACTGCTGCTTTTAATAGTTCTGATAAAATTAATTTTTACTATTGTGTCTACTTGACTGATACAGTTTAAAAATAATCTAGAGTGAACAAAAAATGAATTCAATTAATAACACACTCATTAAATAATCAAAAGTTAAGTTTTGTTAATTAAAAGAACAATGACATTGTCTTAAATTATCAATGCCCAAACTGTTGTCATTCCTAAAAATACCACAAATCAACTGAGTCTTTAGGCTTAGTTCAAATCTTGAACTCTGCATAAGGTCTTTGCAGTCTTTAGAACAATTTTTACAGAATAATTTTACAATAATTTCTTTTAAGTGTATAAGACAGTCAGCAACTAAAATAAAACAAGCGTTTAAAATGGAGGAGCAAGACCCTCTTTCTGAGTGAATTTTTTTCCCCCTCAACTACAATTACCTTTTTGTTCCTTGAAGTACAGTTTTTCATTGTTAAGCTTGGAGCTAATTTTCCCTTTTCTGCCTGGATCTCATAAACCCCTCTCTAATTTCCCCATTACAGTACGAATGTGCAACAATCAAAATAAGTAATTAAGTAAAAGAGAGGGTAAAGAAAAATAAAATTGAAGCATTAAAATCTAAATTAGAAAAATCAACAAATGGACATATTATTTGGTCTGTAGAAAAGACAAACTCAAAAAGTAAAGGGTAAGTAAAGGAAAAAAAGTAAAAGATAAACAGACAGTTTAATGTAGCCCTGTATTTAGATTTGGCACTTTTCCTTTTTTAGCAAGTAGAGAATTGCATCAGAATAATAAGAGCGAGAAAAGAGGAAGAAAATAGATGGAAAAGAAGGGGATGAAGAAGGATTTACTGTACAGCTACACCAATAAATGAGGTATACTCCCGAAGTGGTAGATATGGTGCCACATCAAGGTGCAGTAGGAGGAAAAAAGACAATGACATGAAAAGTCCTGAGGGTGTGTAAAAGAGCTGAGTGAACATTATGGGTGCAACAAAGGAAGGCTCAGATAATTGCGTTGGTGCCACGAAAGCCGACCCCACGGGCAAACTGCTCCAGCAGGCCTGAGATGGCACCGGAAGGGCTTGGAGATGACGATTTAAGTCCTACTGTAGAGCTATAGGCTGAAAGGAAAAGCTCCCTCACTGCCTCCAACCTCACCTGCCTTTCAGGTACAAATGTGCACCTAGAAAACAAGGAAAGAGAAGAAAACACAGAAACTGCATCATATTCTCTCCCTTCACTTAATGACCACATTTTTGTGCCTTCCTCCCAACACAAAACACAGTTCAATATGTACAAAAAAACCCTTCATGTATTTTGAAATCCTACGATACCAGAAATTAACATAACAGCCGTTACATTTCTGGCATATTTAAAGTTTTATACCAGCTGTCATGTTTCCATAAACAGAATAAGTGATGTTAAAACTACACCACAATAAAACAAAATACATATAACAATAACATCTTTCTGCTATAATGGCAGTATTAAGGGTGTGTTTGGTAGAACCTTTCATTCCCTACTAAGGCATTGCTTATGCCATATGGAATAAAGGATATATCTGATGTATAAAATTCACTCGCTGAATATATCCGAATATATCTACTTCCATACTGGTAGGTGAAAAACACTAACAGTATATGAGCTGTGTGGTATGTCTGAATTCATAGTACTCATAAAACAGCAGGTGAAAAGTACCTGGTGACCTGATACTTAGGGCGAAATCTTGAAGTGTGCATACTATAGAAACTTTACTAACCCATGAGGCCATAGGAGAGGATTTGTGAATGGAGATGAAGAGATGCAACTGACAACGTAGGTCACATGACAATGACAACATGGTGGATGTAGTTAGTACGTCCGAATTTCATTCATACTATACAGACCATACTTTTTTAATCATCACAAAGTAAGTTTCAACCAAATGTATGATTAATGATTAGCTGCAAGCATAGGATCATCGAGCATAGAATAGGCTACCAAAATATTAAAATTCTGTATATTACTCATCCTCGTGTCGTGTTATTTCAAACCAGACTTCCATTTCAAAACACAACTGAAGATATTTGAAAACTCAGTGATTTCTGTCCCTTCATTCCACCAATTGACACTTCATAAAGTTCATAAAGAGATTGTAAAAGAATCGCGTTGAATCAAGTGGTTTAATCGAAGTCTTCTGAAGAGACATAAGAAAGAAAGATCTCTTTAAATGATGAACAGATAATATTTTGGTCTTTATTCACACATAAACATTGATTAGTGCACTAAGAGCATATCAAATATGGTAAAAAGAAGCTTAACTGTACTTGCTTGATGCACAAAAACAAACCTCTTTTGTTCATTCATTCTTAAGCTTAAATGTGCTTGTGTGACAAGCAGAAACAAACTTCATTGACAAATCAGCAGTTTGAATCGTCAGTGTTTTGGGTGAATGGAGGGAGGGAGAGAATCTCTAACTTCATTAAAAATATCTTTGTATTTCGAGATTAACAAAGTCGTATGGGTTTGAAATGAGGGTGAGTAAATTATGACTGAATTTTCATTTTTGGTTGAACACTTCAAATGCACTTGAATGGCACAAAATTAATGTAAACAGTTATGTGTTAAGGGATTGTAAACAGACGTGACAAAAATCTTATACGTCAGAATATACCTGTACATTAGATATCAGACCTGCCGCTGTCTATGATGTCATTAATACAGGGTTCGTACAGACTCTATAAAATGAAATTCCAAGACTTTCAAGGACTTTTCAAGCACTATTTTTTGGATTTCAAGGACTTCAATCAGCACGTATCAAACAATGTCTTTATTATATATATATTTTTTTTTTATTTTTATTTTAGCTTCATAGAGATCAATCCATTGACCAGTGCAGCCAGGCATGGAAAATTCCCTTAACCATTGAAAATGATTTTTTTTTTCAATGAATATGAGATTGACCTGAAGAATGAAAGTATACTTATAAACTTAATATAATGCTCATAGCCATTAGAAATAGCTCTATATCTAAGACGGGCTGCAGTGTTGATTTAGCATGAAACAATTGTATTTTTTCAACAACAACAAAAAACTAAATATTTTTAATTAGAGATGCATCGATATCACTTTTTGCAGAACAGGCCCGATACAGCTACCATAACCGGTCCCTGAATTTTCACTACATCTGTAATTTCTAAATGTATTAGTAGATAAACCAAAAGAATATAAATCATATTAGTTGGCTTAATTTGTTCAACAAATATATATTTCTTTCAATTATGTTCATGCAATTTTTCATTATTTTCAGAAATATAAAGTAATCAAATGTGAAAATAATTGCATATTCATTACTGGATAAATTAAATAAAGACGGATCTTTTTGTAAAGTTGAAAACGGTAGCCTATCTAGTCAAGAGCAGTGAGTAATTTATTTGTCCATTTTTTGATTAACATTAAAACAGCAGTGGGTTTATTAAACTGCTGTCCCTTTAAAGGCCCTTTCACACCGGATGCGTAACGGAAAAGCGAAACGAAAAAGCGAATAGTTCGCGTGAGAATATTTCGCGTCAAAACCATTCACATCAGCCGCGACGCGAATTTGCGACGTTCAGAACTTCAACATTCCAAAACATTCGCGCCGATGAAAGCAGACCTGATTTTCATCAGAAAACGTAGGCTACTCTATACTTATTATTATAGCCTATAGGTGAATAAATATAGATTTTATATTAGATGTCTTTTTGAAGTGATGTTAACATGATGCTTTAATAGGCTTAATAAAAAAAAAAAATCCCAATCTATAGCACATTTTCAAATAAGCACATAAGTCCATTAGGAAAGATAAAGATGAATGCGTTCTTACCGGATTCGATCAGTGCATTTTGAATTTATATTGTTTGTCTGATGATCTGGCAGCTTCGATTGGACCTTCTTTTTAATTATGTGCATGTCAGTAACTCGCAGTAACTACTGGCAGGTGGAGCTCACTTTCACCAGTTCACTTTAGGTCCACAGTTGCCTGGTTCCTTGTCCACGCAGCATTCATCAGAAACACTCTCTCCACGAAGAGTTTGTTTGTTTGTGATGGCTCCATTAACGTCTGTGCTGTGCATTTTCTGTTTTCTTATTACATTTTTTTAAATTTTAGAATTGTTATTTAAAGGACGATTAAATAAAAGGATGCAGACAAAAAAAATGCGGTACAGTGCTATGACTTGCGGGACGTGGCACATAGCTTCTTCATCACTATCATTATCATTCAGTGAAGACAAGCTTTTTATTTTATTTAAAAGCAGAAAAGAAGGTTTGGGGCACCCACTACCAGAGCTAGAAACATATGGCAGAAGGTGAGCTGTCCCATTCATCAGGACTACGTTTACATGCAATCAAATAAACACTTTTAGTAAACGTATTGAAGGCTCAAATGGACTGAAAAGCCTTGTAAACACCCGGTTGGGCTCGATACGAACGAACGAGCACAACGTCCCACCAGTCCTTGTTTCAGATATTCATTCACAGACTCGACACACAAGCAATCAGAAGGTCCGTCCGTCATTGCTGCGGTCACGTCACCTTTGTTTCCCTGTATATGATTGGCTGAAGCCTTTTCTTTCGCCTCAAAAATCGACATCGAAGCGAAAAAAATAAAAGTCGTTTTTTCGCCGCAGCAGATTCGCGTTCGGTGTGGAAGCACTCATTACACAAACAGCTGATCAAAAAATAAAACCATCGCGCGAATTATTCGCGCGTCAAAATCGCGTTCAGTGTGAAAGGGCCTTAAGACTGAACGCACGGACCCCATTTGAACATTGCTATACATTCACATTCAGATATAACTGACTTTGTTTACTAGGATACTCTCCAAGACAGGCGTTTTTACATCATTTTGTATGAATTCGTCCGTACAGGTGCAAGACGTGAAAGACAATTTAATTCAGTATTCGCGCGTTGAGAAGGTTGTGGGGCGCGCGCTGATGTTTGCATTCATGGAACTTCTTGACCGGCGAACATCCAGTAACAATGTAGGGAGTCACTCATTATACATAAATAAGTTAACAGTTCATGTTTTACTTACATATACGATTGAGTTTTCATCCAAATAACACGTGCTGAGTGAACGATCAGCAATCAAGAGCATTCAACAGAACTGCGCTCTCTCATCAGTTAACGTTAATAATAGGCTACATCACATGCCTTGTTTTATTTTCATTGCCATTGGCATCCGACTGAACTACAAAGCCTTCCACTGATGTCCGTTAAAAGGGATGTGCTCGACCAGCTCGCGCATTTGTGCCGCTGCGCGCTCAATCCAATGCGCGTTTTTCTCTTATCAACTCGCGCACCAGTTATGCATTACTATAGACACGCTGCCTGGTAGGCCTAACGGTTTTTGGTATCCGAGCATTTTTACGAGTACATGAACTCTGAATCGGTGCATCCCTATTTCTAATAATTCAAGCACTTTTCAAGTACCTCTTCAAAAATATAGCTGTTTTCAAGGGATTTCAAGGTCTTAAATTTCAAAAAGTCAAATTCAAGTACAAACCCAATTCCATAAAAGTTGGGACACTGTACAAATTGTGAATAAAAACAGAATGCAATGATGTGGAAGTTTCAAATTTCAATATTATATTTAGAATACAACATAGACGACATATCAAATGTTGAAAGTGAGACATTTTGAATTGCCATGCCAAATATTGTCTCCTTTTGGATTTCATGAGAGCTACAAATTCCAAAAAAGTTGGGACAGGTAGCAATAAGAGGCCAGAAAAGTTAAATGTACATATAAGGAACAGCTGGAGGACCAATTTGCAACTTATTAGGTCAATTGGCAACATGATTGGGTATAAAAAGAGCCTCTCAGAGTGGCAGTGTCTCTCAGAAGTCAAGATGGGCAGAGGATCACCAATTCCCCCAATGCTGAGGCAAAAAATAGTGGAGCAATATCAGAAAGAGAAAAGAGAGTTTCTCAGAGAAAAATTGCAAAGAGTTTGAAGTTATCACCATCAACAGTGCATAATATCATCCAAAGATTCAGAGAATCTGGAACAATCTCTGTGCATAAGGGTCAAGGCCGGAAAACCATACTGAATGCCCGTGATCTTCGGGCCCTTAGACGGCACTGCATCACACACAGGAATGCTACTGTAATGGAAATCACAACATGGGCTCAAGAACACTTCCAGAAAACATTATCAGTGAACACAATCCACCGTGCCATTCACCGTTGCCGGCTAAAGCTCTATAGGTCAAAAAAGAAGCCATATCTAAACGGGAACCAGAAGCGCAGGCATTTTCTCTGGGCCAAGGCTCATTTAAAGTGGACTCTAGCAAAGTGGAAAACTGTTCTGTGGTCAGACGAATCAAAATTTGAAGTTCTTTTTGGAAAACTGGGACGCCATGTCATCCGGACTAAAGAGGACAAGGACAACCCAAGTTGTTATCAGTGCTCAGTTCAGAAGCCTGCATCTCTGATGGTATGGGGTTGCATGAGTGCGTGTGGCATGGGCAGCTTACACATCTGGAAAGGCACCATCAATGCTGAAAGGTATATCCAAGTTCTAGAACAACATATGCTCCCATCCAGACATCGTCTCTTTCAGGGAAGACCTTGTATTTTCCAACAAGACAATGCCAAACCACATACTGCATCAATTACAACATCATGGCTGCGTAGAAGAAGGATCCGGGTACTGAAATGGCCAGCCTGCAGTCCAGATCTTTCACCCATAGAAAACATTTGGCGCATCATAATGAGGAAGATGCAACAAAGAAGACCTAAGACAGTTGAGCAGCTAGAAGCCTTTATTAGACAAGAATAGGACAACATTCCTATTCCTAAACTTGAGAAACTTGTCTCCTCAGTCCCCAGACGTTTGCAGACTGTTATTAAAAGAAGAGGGGATGCCACACAGTGGTAAAAATGGCCTTGTCCCAACTTTTTTGAGATGTGTTGATGCCATGAAATTTAAAATCAACTTATTTTTCCCTTAAAATTATGCATTTTCTCAGTTTAAACATTTGATATGTCATCTATGTTGTATTCTAAATATAATATTGAAATTTGAAACTTCCACATCATTGCATTCTGTTTTTATTAACAATTTGTACAGTGTCCCAACTTTTATGGAATTGGGTTTGTACTTCAAGCACTTTAAGCACCTTGTACGAACCCTGTTAATAATAAATCACCAATAATGCTGAGAAAATAAATAAATAACTCACTGCTTTTCTCTAAAACTTTACTAGCTGTAATATCCCCTCTACAGTTAGATACTTGAAACATTCTTTGTTTATTTCGTGTAATGTGGTTTTTTTTTTTTTTTTTGGCTATTCTTTATGACTGATTTCCTTGTATGTTTTGAAGTTAACCACATCACTACATGCTGTTGTTTTATTTTACTCTTTCTTTATTATTTTAGTAGTACATTCAAAATGAAATTTATTTATACAATACTCCTTAAAAAAACTAGTTAGGTTAAAGATTCAGTGAAGTAAGATCAGTTTTCTTTCAAAATCAAGGTGTGTGAAAACTAATGAAAGACCAAGAATTTCTCTTTTGGATTTAACAAAAATGTTCACATCTTCCAATGATGAATCTGGCTTGGGAGCCTATTCCCATCATGAAAATCATGACTCATAATATCTTTTTTGTTTTTTTTGTTTTTTGTAAATATAATGCATTGCTATTTTAATCTCCTTATTAAAACTTTGTCAATTTGCTTACATGCCAAAAACAACAGCATTTTTGGCATGTAAACAAATTGACAAAGTTTTAATAGAGAAGCACATAAAGTTTGGAACAAGTATTTCTGATTTCTGTTAAACTACACAGCCTCAACCGGCTGGGTCTGATGAAGCAGAACGATAAAAATGGATGAAACAAAAGAGAATGAGGGAAAGGATGGCTATTTGTATACAGCTATTGTAAACACCTTTTTACTTAAAGTGACTTAAAATCTAGTGCACAAATCAAAGTGGTAAACAGCAGGACAGGTAGCGGAGAATACAAAAATACAGTGAATAGGAAGGGTTGGAGTGTGAATGAGACTTACATTCGTCCGGTGGGACCCTCATCCTGGAAGCTGAATGGAAAGGGAGACTCTGAGGGCACTGGGGGAAGATCATGGATGCTCCCACATCCTGAGACAATCTGCCAACTGCCATAATCTGTGGATAGCGAGGAGCCTGATCGAGCATACTCGACTATTGGTCTGTGATTGAGAGAGACATTCAAAGTATTAAAAGATTAATAGAGCAAGAAAAAAATATATAGTTAGAAAAGATAGGTAATTTTGGCCCATAGGGTTGGTCCAATAAAAAAATGTTTGGCTCTTTGGTACTTAAAATTATTATTAAAGTGTGTATGTGTCGACAAATTTCAAATGGATCATTCCAAATGATATAATCACTATAGACCATTTTGCAAGATGTAAACAACACTGGTCCAGAAACACTTCCTGTTTCAGTTTGTAACTGTTTTCTTTATTTCACATGTAAAGAAAACATCTTAAAGATGTTTGTTTAACTTTTTGATTAAGATTTATATGTTCTGTTGGTTGCATTTTATCCCAGCTTTAATGTAGTGTTAAAAAACTGAAACAGGAAGTGCTTCTGGACCAGTGTTGTTTACATCTTCAAAATGGTCTATAAATGTTATCATTCACACCTTTTGATCACTAAACTGCTAATTTAAACTACGTTAAGTTCAAGAACAGGAATTGGTTCTTCACTTAGTTCACGTTTGGGTTCACAAATGGGTCTAAATTGGTTTGTTTACAGAAGAATAATTGTAAAAATATCTTAAGGTGGTTTCATCAAGTGTGTACACTGAAAGACAAATTGGTTGGTATAAGTCCTTCCAAACACAGACAAAACAAATTCATCAAGTTTTAAGCAAAACAAAACACAAGCGCTAGAAAATAAACTTTACAAGTACCCACCTCCTTCCTGGTACAGCTAATGGGGTGCTTCCCGTCGGCCGTGTGAGATTTTGATCTGAGTGGTTGGATGAGGAAGAGCTTGAGGACTTAAAGGACCCCAGAGGACTGG
Organism: Pimephales promelas; assembly: GCF_016745375.1. Next base: position 17,895,728 of record NW_024121765.1, read on the forward strand.
CCTCAGATATAACATTAGGTATTCGGTCCTCTGAAGTGATCGGTCGGTTCCAAAGCATAGAATTAGAAGACAATGGCATGCCCTTCCTCCTGTGATAAACACTAAATAAGTCAACAGCATTTAAAACAATTATTTAATCATATACAATGTGACAAAGAAACTAAAACATATTTAGTTAATTCGGCATTACTTACCGCTAGTTCATGTAACTAATGAATTAACTAATGTTACAAATGAGACCTTAATGTAAAGTGTTTTGCATCCGTTTTTCCCTCCACTCCTGAGGTTGCGCCTAATATTTCCCCAATTTCTATGGCTAGATATGTTGGCTATATATGTATGCTCACAGTAGAGTGATGCTCTCCCTCGACCGAGTGAAGCAGACCAGAAAACAGTGCGCACATATCTTATGATTGCACACAATCCTGATCTTGCCAGTAATGTGTCTTACACAGGTTTGTGGCATTTAATATTAAGGTGCCATTAAAGCCCGGAACACACCAAGCCAACGGTCGGCCGCCTGGCGAATTTTGTGCGTTGGCCAACTAAGTGTGATACGCACGGTTCCGTGCCATTGGCTGAAAATAGTCCTCATCAGCTTTGGTTCGCCCGATTCAACATGTTGAATCGGAATCGGGCCGTTGGGGAAAGAGAGAACTCTGATTGGCTGTTCAGCTCAGTGAAAGAGTCAGTGCATGAGAATAAAAGCAAAACAGCAAGCAAAGAAGTCAAAACGGAAAAGATAGAAGGCTGTTCTTATGTTACGTCTTCTTACCTGAGTGTTCCTTGGCGAATATTTCAATGTTAACATGAGTGGAGTGGAATAAAGAAATGGTTTAGCAGGACTGATAATCAAAACGGTAAGCACGCGCTGCTTTGTTTACGGTGTGTGTCTGCAGCCGGCAGCGTCGGTTTTCCTTTTTGAATGACGAATATATAGACTAATATATCTGCAGAAATAGACAATTGGCTCATTAAACGCAAGCGCAGAACGCACATTCTAGCTGACAGTCGGCTGCAGTTCTCTCGGTGTGTTCAAGTGCAGCTTTTTACCTCAACGAGAGCGGACGAGAGGCGACAACACAATCAGCTTTCATCAGCGCTAGTTTGTTGGCGTCGGCTTGGTGTGTTCCGGGCTTTATTAATGGTGCTTATTTTATCAGCCCTACCCGCTAGAAGCCTGTGGTCCAGTGGTAATCAGGTCTGTAGCTTCTGCATGTAGACTGGAAGGAGCAGATGTATCTTCTGTGATGAGAGAAAAATCACTGCTCAGACTTGTCACACTACCCCGATCTCTGGACTCTGAGAGAGATAGAGAGAAAGAGAGATAGAGAGAAAGAAAGAAAGAAAGAAAGAAAGAAAGAAAGAAAGAAAGAAAGAAAGAAAGAAAGAAAGAAAGAAAGAAAGAAAGAAAGAAAGAAAGAAAGAAAGAAAGAAAGAAAGAAAGAAAGAAAGAGAGAAAGAAAGAGAGAAAGAAAGAAAGAAAGAAAGAAAGAAAGAAAGAAAGAAAGAAAGAAAGAAAGAAAGAAAGAAAGAAAGAAAGAAAGAAAGAAAGAAAGAAAGAAAGAAAGAAAGAAAGAAAGACGATAAAATAGCAAGCCATATATTATAAAGTCTGTAGTCTATTTAAAAAACAATCCTGCTGGGACAACAAGCAGGATAATCTACTATTGGTTATGTATACTAGACATCATAGTATATCATAGTATACATAAAGCTTTGTGAACCTGCTGCTTGGCCATTGTAGTCAGAATATTCACTGAATCACACATTTTAATTAAAAGCTATTCTGAAACTTCAGTAATTTAGGAAAACAGGACTTACTTAACTGGCAGAGGTCATCAACTGTGAAGTCAGCATCTTTGAAATGAGAATTTTTTCTTCTGTTAAGAGTTATAGAAAAGAGAAAAAGAAAAGTACAATTATACACCCACAAGGTGCAATTATTTGGGTGCATTGAGAAATGGAATAAATATTGCCCTCGTTTCTGAATTTAGCACAACAGAATAAGTTTTTCATCAATTTGGTATTTCAAACTTTATTTATGAAACAATCACAGAACCTATGGTGAACTTACAGTCTGCCTTATTAGTGGAATTTCACCACATTTTGAGTGCAATACAATTGGAATGTATTTGCTAAAAAAATTCATCTATTTTTGCAGTGTGGGAATAATACAACATTTCATAATTTTTACTAGTTAGACAAACAATCTGGGAGGAACTTGATTTTTATTTAAAAAATGATCTAATCTAAAGTTGTGAAAAGTTGGCCATTTGATTTAGAGGTACACACACATTTAGAGGAAGAGAAGCCTTTTCGTTATTAGGCTGGAGCAAATCTCACACATATGGAATTTTGTAATACATAATTTGTGATATTATGCAATGATGCCTATAAGAACGGATGGTCCTGCAGATATGCCAAATTCAAAGTTCAACATGTTTTTGATAATTACTGACCTATGTACTCCAAATAATCTTTTTCTTTGACTTAAGCAAAAATCCATAGATTAGTTTGTAAAATTAAGTTTAGAAAATAATAATAAAAAAAGATGACCTCAAGAAACACTAATGTAAAAGCAAGGTTGTTCAGAGTGAGGGCTTATAATATGTGGTTTTGATTTTGTTTTTTTGTTTTTTTTTGGAGGAAATACAATTGGAGAGAGACTATAATTCCAATGATACAATACTCTATGATAAACACTTGAGAAATATAGTCCAAAATGCTTTTTTGCCAAATTGAAATAAATCCAGATATTGATTTATGGAGTGCACTGTTTAAGTTGAGATCATGCAAAAAACCTTATAGTGCAAACATACTTTATGCCATCTTAAATATTTTCTAAAAGTTTTAACCAACACCTCTGGTTCTTAAGGCAAAGTTCATCTGCGGTAAATAAAACAATTTTGCGTGAAAGTAAAAAAAAAAAAAAAAAAAAAAAAAAAAAAAAAAAAAAAATCGAATTCTTTTTTTTTTTCTACAAATTTTCCACAGACCCCCAAGAGTTAAATAAGTCAAACACATTTTGTTTCCAATTGAGCTTGTCTAAGAGCATCTTAAATTGGGGTGGGCAACTCTTTCGTAAGAAAAAAAATGGATGCACAATGTGAGCAGGGGCCTCATTTATAAACGTTGCGTACGCACAAAAGAAGGCGTACGCCGCTCTCTACGCAATAGTTGGTATTTATAAAAAGCAAACTTGATGGTAAAATGTGCGGTCCTTCACACAAGCTCTGACCCAGGCGTACGCACAAAAACGGGTGAAATGAGAAATGGCGACACCGTCAGCAGTTGGAAAAAACACGTGAAAGTGTGTGAAACTGTAGACGGTTGTGTAAAATAAATGGCAATACTGCCTCTCATAAATAACACGAAGACTTCACAAAGCAAGTCTTACAATTAACAGCCTAAATTACACTGAACACCCGTTTGATTGATCTGTGACAGAAATGCAAATTAACACATATTTCCAAAAAGAAAGTAAAATATTTTCTGCTATAATATTGGTATGCAATTCATCCTCATAAATAAGATGGTAAACAGAACGAAATAATGTACAAAACTGATATTCTCGCCAATATGTCTGTCTAACGGAGCATATATAGCAATTAGATAGTCAATCAGATAGATGGATAATTAGGGAGATATATAGATAGATCGATAAATATTATTTGTCCACTGGGGAAAGTTGTTTTCATAGTAAAAATGTCTTCAATCTACGAAATCATGGTATTCATGCATATGCCTTTAATTTTATTTTGATAAAATAACGTAGACGTGTCTCAACCATTCAGAAAGCTGCAAGAAATTAGGCTACATTTGCGCTGAACTATTTCCCATTGCCAAGTAGATTATAACATCCGTAGCTTGTCAGATGCAGAATGAAATGGATGTAAATAAAATGCCCCATCACAATGCGTATAATGACGCACAGTGGCTGATCTTGAGCTCTTAGAAGATGTGGCGATTAAATGGAAGGATTCGGAGTGAACGCATCATCTTCACAACAAAAGGTGTGGAAAAATATATTATTTATTCAAGAATTCCCTCATTATGCAGTTTATTTCAGTTAGGACAGTCTTGATTTCGCCCAACTCCTTGGCCACCTCTCTAATTGAATTAATGACTACACGCTTTTTTGCCTCGACTTTGATGTCCAACCATTTATTTTTTATTTCGGCCACAGTCCGAGGTTGTGAGGCTACAGCATTTACGGCGTCTGCAACCTTTTGCCACTCAAGTGCCTTTTTAGCATTAGTAATGCCCACACTGTGCCCTCCAAACAACATTTTTCTCCTCTTTTCCACCTCGCCAACGATAACTTCTACTTCACATTGAGTGAAGTTACATTTTTTTTTATTTCCTCTCTGTGTTTAACATGATTTCGCAATTCATGAATATTAACTTTTGGGCGTTTCACGGACTATTTATGGGCAACTATGGGCGTGACATGAAGCCGCAAAAGCTGCGCCACATTTAGAATTGATTGTGATTTATGAAGGGAAAAATGCGTAGGATGTGCGTGCGCACAGTTTTATAAATCCGAATATTTCTGTGTGTACGCACGTCCTATGTTTCATCTGTACGCCACTTCTGACGCAAATCCTATGCAAAGTTTTATAAATGAGGCCCCAGATGTTTTGGCTTAGAGCCACCTACAGGTTAAAAAATTTAACTTTTTTTCATAGAACTTGACTGCACTTTTTTATTTTGTCTGTAGTGACATCACTATATGACAAAATTCTGGCCCTCGAGATCTTAGTTGAGCTTAGCTCAAACTAATCAAACACACTTGAACAAGTGAATCAAAGTCTTCAGGATTACTAAAAAGCTAGGCAGATGAGTTCGATTAGGTTTGGAGCCAAACAGGAAAGTGGATCTCGAAGGCCAGAATTTTGTTATAAAGTGATGGCACTACAGATAAAATAAAAGTGCAGCCAAAACATCTACTCACATTGTGCATCTTTTCTTTCTTTTTTTCAAAATCAAGGTGAGAACCAACCTGTGTTTGCATGTATAAAATAGATACAATGTTTGCATGTTTAAAATAGAAAAGGTTAAAAGCCTACATTTAAAAAATAAAGAAGCTTATTGTTTCTATTTAGATTCAAAGACTATCAAATTGCTCTATTCTAAATATACTCATGAGACACACAAAAATTATTCTTATATATTTAAAATCATAAGTCAGATAAGCTTACCTTTGTTTCTTTTTGACTGAAAATGTCTCACAAACAATATGCTTCAGAAAATTGAAGCAGAAAAAGAAAATCTAGGAGAGAGAATATCAAAACTTAAATTCTTTTCATACAAAATAAAATGATGAATAAAACAACACTCTTGACTTATATGTGCTATAAACACACAAATAAGCACCTATATCATTCTCACACATGAACAATGACAAACACCACACCACACTATAATTACCATGTGAATCACATAGACTCTATTACGTTCAAAAGTAACAGACAATTTCATGGTGTAGGTTTATAATAAGTGAAGTCTCACCTCCTCTCCCTTAGAGAGCCGGTCAGGCAACATGTGACTAGTGAAAAAGACAACAACAAAAATCAGTGACAATATACTTATATTGTATTGCAAATTTAATTTTATATTCATGTTGTTGAGCAAAATGTGAAAATCAGATATATATGTGGTTAACATTACTTGAAGATGCTTTTGTGTTTTGTGATTATTGCTTGCAAATTGAAAACTAGTTTATATACAGTATATAACTAAAATAAACATTTGAAATGAATCAAAGGGAACACTTGGTGCCATGCAGCTTTTGGGGTTTCCAACAAAATAAAGTCATAAAGCTGCTATATAGTTATCACATAATATACAGAGTCACATGACAGACTGTACCTCCTGCCAAGAGATTAATGAAAATGTTAAAGAACTCTTTCAGTATATCAGAACTTCTTGCAGTGTTAGTTGTATGCACTTACTAATATTAGGGTTAGTGTGATCATGCATTCAATGAGTTTAGTACTTTAGTACCATTAAATGTTACCTTGTGTGAATTATTTTATAATTTAGAGAAATTAAAGAATTAGAAAGAAAATAACTGCCATCTTATTCCAGTCATTTAATATTGATACATTCCAAAACACAGATGTGTAAGTCAAACAGGAATAAGACTAACCCAAAAAGAAACCAGTCATATGCGATAGTCAGGTAAAGGATCTCAGACGGCTCCAGACTGGCATGAATGGCACCGTCCTATGAAAATGCAAAATGCTCTTAAAACTTAATAATTGCCAAACATTAGCCACAACACAAAGAATTGTAAGGACAGGAAGGGGGGAAGAAGAAATGAGGGTAGTTAGCACGGTGGGGTGAATAAAGTTATAAAATGAGGTCAGATGTAATGAGAGACAGAAGAATACTCACCGCCCACAAAGAGAGTCTAAGCAGGGACACAAAGAGGGGTGTCCTGTCCCAGCCTGATATACAGTGCACCAGTAAACCGTTCTCGTCTACAACAAACAAAATCCCACAACAGACAAATTAGTTATCTAAAACTATAGAGACGAGTTAAACCTAACGTACAGTTTGGTGAGGATGTGTGCAAGTATAATAGTTTACCATCAGAGTTGATGATGTGTAGAAGCAGTTTCAGGTAGTTCTGAGTCTGCTGCACCAGGTCCCATGACTGAAAAACACAAAGGCCATAATTCAATTTAAGAACATAAATCTGTGGATCAACATCCTGCAATCGTCATTAACATTTTGTGTTAACCATTAAGCTGCACTGTTTATGATAACAATGACATTTTTCAAACTTTTCATTTCATTTTGTGGAGACACCTAAAAGCTAAACATTGAAAATATTCATTCTCAAATTATCCGAAAAGTATTACTGTAGTTTGCATTTTGAATGTGAAACCTTCCTGCACAGTTTACATACAGCTTGTGCCATTTTCTTAAACCCAAACAATTCCTGTGTTTCCATCTAAAAGAGAAGGAGCTCTGAGAACCTGGTATTCACTCCAGTTCATGTTGAGGTTTCTTGTAAAGCAATCAGGGATTGTCAAAGGAGCATCCACATAGTCCTACACACACACACAAAATCAACTTTAAGTAAGTAAAATCAACTTTATTCAATCTTGCCAAGTATGCAGACATTTGAAAGTGACTTGTACTTGGTATGGACCTGATTCCAGTTGAAGACAAGTCCTTCTGCTGTGTAATCTCTGTCTTTATATTCCCTGAAGAATTCACATCCTGAAAACAAGCACATGAGTGTACTACTATTAAAACTATAGTACAATGTACTGATTACTGCCATTTAATATGAAGAATAGAATAAAACATGTTCCTTAAAATGAAATCAGCATGAGCATTAAGTCAGGCAAGATCTACACCTGGATAAGGCACAGAGAGTAGGGTGAAGTCAGCATAGCGTTGGGCTTTGTCCACCTTTTCTGAGGAAGTCACACTGAAGGCAAACAAAAATGTAAAGAGAGTAAGAGATCATTGAGAAAGACAACACAAAACAACGTCATAATGAACAGAGACCAGGGTCCAAAATTAACTCCTGCAGAGTGCCAAAAGTGGGTAAATTCTCCATTTGGCCAGGAAAATGCTGAATTTCACATTGTCTTATGACATTCAGTAATTGTTAAATACCATTGAAATCTTTATTTTTATTTATATCATTAATTCTTTAAGTTAATCTAAATTTATTCTGAAATTATTCTTATATGCTCTATATTGTGTGCCAAAGAGATTAAACATAAATGTTAAAATATAAACTTTACACTGGTAGGCAAAAAGTTCATTTTGGACCCTGAAATTTTGGGTGTGAATGGCCTACATTATTTATGGCACATGCCCTTCAAAAATGGCACATAATTAACAAAAGCATGAATTTAACAGGAAGTTCACTCACTTGAGGCCAAACTTGACCTTCTTCTTCTCCACCATGAGGTCACAAATGTAGTGTATAGACAAATACTTCAACAGCTTAATATCAGAGCCCCTAACCTTATCAAACAACTGTGAATCATTCCTGTAGAGTGAGAAAAAGAAAGAACGAAAGAAAGAAAGAAAGAAAGAAAAAAAGAAAGAAAATTCTCACAAAATCAGTTAATAATTAGAAAATTTGGCTCCTTGTAAGATTGTGTTCCTTGCCAGTTTATCTTACCCAACTGCACAGTCATCCTCCAGAACCTCTTCAGAATCACCCAATGTGTCATCTGAACCGCCTGAAATAGTTTGAGATTAAACCTAATGCAATCCAACAAGTAACTTTTACAGCAACATCTATACTGGCCTAGTTTACGCTCAGTCAATTCTCAATACCAGCAGGAAAAAAATGTTTAAGAAGATATTTTAAAGAATGTTGGTAATCAAACAGTTTATGTTAGCCATTGAATTCCATAGTAGAAAAGAATTACTATAAGTCAATGGCTACCGTCAACTGTCAACAATTCTGACATGGTCCCCTGACATGTTTTTTTTTTATTTATTTTTTTATAATGTTTCCTGGGTTTCCTGGGTATAATGATAGTATGTTTTTTAGATCAAAAATAGTCATAATTTAGAAATAAAAGGCATTTTTCCTAGCCTAATTTTAGCCTCTGATTCGAACGCTCTGTTTGAAGGGGCGTGTCTGCTGTGGGATTCAATGCAACCGCCCACTGCTGTGATTGGCTGACATGCTTGCATATGAAATAGCTACATATTACATGTGAAACTCTCTTGAATACTTTTACTACAGCTATTATACGTTTTTACTATTACAGATATCGAGATTACTGAATCCTGAGATGTTTTTGAAGTATTTCTCATCACATAAAATGTTGCTGTGATGAGCAGCAGATGACAGTCTGTCGATCGCGAGAATGAAGATCTTATTGTAACGCAGTTTCTGCACTCTCTGCTTTCATCAATGCAGACATGATGATGTACACAGTAAGAGCTTCGTTGTGCAGTGTAACGCAGTTTCTGTTCTCTCTAAAGTCCAGAACTCGTCCGCTCTCATGGAGGTAAAAAGCTCACCGAGAGAACTGCAGCCGACTGTCAGCTAGAATGGGCGTTCTGCACCTGCGTTTAATGAGCCAACCGTCTATTTCTGCAGATATATTAGTCTATATTCGTCATTCAAAAAGGAAAACCGACGCTGCCGGCTACAAATACACTTATCGTAAACAAAGCAGCGCGTGCTTACTGTTTAGAATATCAATCCTGCTAAACACTTTCTTTAAATAAGATTATTTTCATCCTACTTAAAGAAACAATGTGAAGTTGATATTTTAGACACTGGCTTGTACTGATGCATAAACAGTATCGAACGATTTTGAGAGACAGTTTAACTTACCTGTCTCCTGCCTGTTTGGACCACACAAAACTTTGGGAGTTGAGTCGGCGCATTTCCAGAGAAAATAAAATTAACTCATTGTTTCTCCAGAGGCTCGGATGAAGGAACTAAAAAATACTTTTGTGTTCATTTGTACATCCGAACACTGAGCAACCGCCATGCTTCGCTCGTTTGCAAGCCATGATATTTCTTGAGGAAAAACTCAAATCTCAAAGTTATCTCTCTAGGAAAAAATAAAATCGCGCCTGCGCGTGTTCGTACTTCCTGTTCCTAGCTTGTTTTCTCATGGTCGGGCCAAATTCACTGGGCGGGCAAAGCAGAGAAAGGGGAGTAACCTTTTTAACCAGTTCAGACGGATGCAGAGAAGAGAAAATAGCCAAAGCTCGGTTTACACCGATTGAAAATTCTAGACACGAGGGGACCAAATACAGTCTAGGGGAACTCATATTAATGTTAAAAAAACGTCATAAAATGAAAATTTCATGTCAGGGGACCTTTAAAATATCTTCTTTTGTGTTCAAAATCAGAATTTAGTAGTATGATATTTTGCTAGATTAAAAATAAAACAATTCAGATGAAATGGCATTTTGGTCAAAAGACGTTGACTAAAACTAAATCAAAATGTGCTGTCAAAATTAAAAGTCTGCGAGGATTCACTCAGACAGGACACATTCTGCCTGTACTATCAGCGATGATCTCAGATCATTATCTAGTCTTTTGTATACTCCATTTAGCCAAGGTTGCAAAACAAACTCCATGTTACAAATATGGTAGAAAAATCACTTCTACCACTAAGGATTGCTTTATAAATAGTCTTTCTGATCAGTTTCTTTTCCTTGGCAAACCAGCAGATAGCTTAGAAGAAATCGATGTTGCAACAAAAACTATTGACTCTCTCTTTTCCAGCACTTTAGACACGGTTGCTCCTTTGCACTTAAAGCAACACCAAGGATCTTTTCCTCTTTGGACACCCTACAGGTGGAAGCGGAATTGTCCATTACCGCTGTCGTAAATAATTTAGCCTACCACAGCCTACTGTTGCACACGCATGCTCGCTGTTTATCCAGCACCGGCTTTGGAATCGACAATGCCCACAGACAATTTGAGGAAGTGGTGGGTGAAGTGACGTATGGCGTAAAGCAGTCGAATTTTGTAGTTCTTTTTGTGCTCCGGTTACTACTCGAAACCCGAAGTTACATAGTGCAAGTAAAAGCGATCAGGCTATGGCAGACGTGGGGGCAGTTCTTCTCTGGTCAATGAATGAACAGTGTATGATTATGATTCAGGCAGCATTATAGGTCAGAAGTCAGATTGGATTGGAACAATCAGAATATTAGAATGTCAGTAAAGAACATGTCCACTAGACAATCCCCTTTGAAGGCCTCGTCAACATGACAGCCATCGGCACAGATCCTCAGCAAAGACCCACAAGAACCAGACAGGTCCTCCACACAGACCCTATTACCAGCTTTGGCTCCATACCGACATGATGAATCCGGGCTTCAAGCAAAAATGACTGGATGAATATTTGAATCCTACCAATCCTGATCTGAAACTTGTGATGCAGCTTGAATCATACTGTTTGGTCGTTTGTCAGAAGATGAAATGAACAAATTTAAAAATTTGATGATAAAAATTATCTTAACAACGGAAGTGAATCAACACTGAACTGACTGACAATCACTGTAAATCTATATGTTCTAAAGTGCTATTTAAATAAAAGTGGCTTGACTTGCATCCCAATTGTTGGGAAAATATCTTTTGCATTGAATCAAAGCTCATAATATTTTTAGCATCTTGCAGCATGCGTCAACTTGCGTCAACATCTTGCATCTGTCAACTTTTGACACATCATTTTGATGCTGGTACAGCTTGTTTTGGAAAGAGGAACAAACACAGAGCTGTCTTAATAACTAATACAGAGTATGTTGTGTGTACCTGAAAAAATGTAGTTGTATCCAGTACGTCCATAAAGTTCGCCCCAACCTGCTAGTGTGGAGGATCGACACACATGCTACAACAGAGGAGAAAAAAATAAAGAGTAAGGTTGAAACAACAAAAAAAGAAACACAAGACCCTGGTAAAGTTAAAGGAGGCTTAAAGCTTGTTGTCAGCTCCCAGTAAATTATCCCAAACTTTTAAAGTCAAAGGCTGATAGTCCAGAACACTTCAGTACTGAAGATCCTGACAGGTTATCCTGACAGGTTACACAACTTAAAATTGAATCTGTTATTGACACTTTGATTTGTCTACTATTAATACATAGTTCCCACAGGCAAAAAAATTGTCACGTGACCTCCCCGGAGACGCCACCTTTGAGGGCAAAACCGCTGTGTTTACCATAGGCGTTTACAACTTTTTATCAGAGAATGTCGTTTTACAAACAAATATTTATGTCTGTTTATATTGTTATGCAAATCATGAAAAGACAAAGTGTAATAGATTATAAAGAGACTATTAAAACAAGACATAGAGAGGTGCAATGCGAAAATTTCATTCATAAATGGTGTGTATCCTTATGCAACAAAAGAAGCACTGAGCACCGATTATGCAACTTTGCCTCAGATACAGTATTTTCATGTGTACAATTATCTGGTATTGGTGAGCAGTTTTTACACATGTGAACAATTCCAAGCCTGGAAATCACTGGAGGTGTACGATCAGATTGACGTGGGGTTGGTTTGGTGACGTTTGCTCAAGTGCAATCAATGGAAAAGTAACTTAAGTCATCATAGCGAAGTAGCATGATGCTAATCTGTCTATTAAAAAGCCATAGCCTGCACAACTTAATTCCTATGTTCCCCAGTCACCGGTGATTTCTGTAATATGCATGTACTTGCGAGCGTCATGGTTCGGTGCATGAATATTAAAATAAATAACTCGCGTGCAATTTAATTAATGTAATAAATGAGGAACTACATTATACGCGGGATCTTTAGGGACATAATCTGAGATTGCAATGCTGGAATGTGAGATCAAACAGTGGAAACAATGTTGTTTTGTATGTTTTTAATACCTCGTCATTTTGTTCATACAGGACATTATTCAAACTGCAACGTGTTAACTTATATTTATTTACACTCGCAATAAAACACAACATTGTGCTTTTGTCAAACAAATTCGTGCGTGTTTTGAGTGAGTTTCTTTCCTGTTTATGCTCGCCAGCCATAATCTTCATCGTTGTTCGGACAAAAGCTTAGTCTTCTCACATCCATATGGAGTCTAATGACGGGTATAGTGTAAAATCCCGATTTAACTGAACCTCCGGCACGATTTTATCATCCATTGACTCAGCAGGAGATGACCATTTTCACTTTATAGCACGAAACTCATTTCACTTCGTTCAACTCGTATTGCTTCTTCTTATGTTTTGCCCTAAGCAATGGCGCCGGGTCGGCAAATGCCCGTATGTTGTGACGTCATGTGGGAACTATGTATATATTTAAATTTCTAAAATGGGCAAGTCCTACAAGGATAACATAGTTTATTGAAGCAGCATGAACATGCAACACGAAGCAGCAACAAAAAGCATCTGGTGGTCAAAAAAATACTATGAGGAAAACCTGTTGAGTGAAAATTAGCCCATTTGACATTTCAAGATAGTTACCTTTCCATTGTAGAGGATGACAGGACAGACAAATCTCCCTCTACAACGAGCCATCTTACTACGGTTGACCAAATCCTGCAATTTACTGATCTGCACTGTACTCTCAAAGCTGAGCAAAAATGAAGAAAAAGAAGAAAAGAACATTAAAAAAAAAAGTTACAATACAATGGTGACAGACCAAAATATTGGCTGATATTATATCATTCGATCAACCAAGAAATTTGCCCACCTGGCCAATTAACAGTAGTTTCAACATTATGCCAAAAAGGGTATGGCTTCAAATTTCATTTCAGATATAACATAAAAACACAAATTTAAAAAGTAACAAATAATAATTAAATCCAAAACATTAAACATATTTAATATACTCTACTTTCCTGCAATGATGAAAACCTGCAGCTTAAAAAAAAAAAAGTTAAAATGTCTTTTAACATTAAGTATTGTCGTAACAATTATTAATTGTTTTAATTTAACAAGTATTAATTGTTTATTTGTTTTGATGCATTTATCATCTAGTCTGTAATGTGATCCTTAAAAAAGACTTCCCAGACAGCTCCCCACTGTCCTTTTAAGTAAAAGGGCAAAAAGCTAATAATCAAAACAAAATCTGTCTATCTATCATCAAAAGTGTGATTTACATTTAAAAAAAATTACAGCTTAAAAAAAATTAAAAGTGAATTTTAATTTCTGAAATTCTGAAACATATGTTAAAGCAGAACTTAGCTACTTGGTTGTTAAGAAAGTAATGTTGTCACATAATATGGCATTGATACAATAACAAGCATTAGAAGTAGTGTTGACAAGCTGTGCATGTCAGTTTTCTGATTATAGAACATAGTCAGGGTATACGCCACATTGAATTTCATGTGGATGAAAACAAGGCAGGGAGGGATAGACTAGTCTTTACCATGGTATGCGCTGTATACATTTATAGATACATGTATTTATCACAACTTTCAAACTGTTTTATAGTTTTTGGCTACTGAAAAGTATTTGGAAAGATGTTTTGTCAGCTAAGCAATCAGTGTGTTGTTAAAAACAGTGCAATCCATTGAACACACTGTACTTCTATTCCTCACAGCCATGTTTTCATTCCTGTTGAAAAGTAAATATAGCGCTACCCTGACTAAGGTCTATGGTCGATGTTCAAGACCTCACACAACAGCCAACAATGATAAATTACATTTCCATTGAAATCTCATACTGAAATTATTAAATGAAATATTAAGGAATTGTCTCTAAACAACTCATTAAAACTGAGATTTTCATATTTTTTATTTAATATTTGACATGCATAGTGAAACCATAGCGCACACACCATTAAGTGTGCGAAAACATGACCCATTTATGTAATTTAATCAGTCATTTTATTCAATTAGTTACTCCTGCATGGAGGCTTCTATAAACATTAAGATATATATGCCATTGGCATAGCAAATAATATATAATCATACCACACTGATAATCTTCTTCTTTATGACTAAAAATCAAACTATCTTTTAAGAATTTTACAGAGAAATAATGGCAAAATATAAATATAAAAAGAGGAATGCACTGATACCACTTTTTCCAGAACAAGGCAGATACTGATACATTAATTTTGTATCTTTCATTTAAAGCCACAATATGTATTTTTTCTGCTTTAAAAATAGCAAAAATAACTGTATCTATGTTATATATTTCTGTTAGATGTGTACTTACATTATCCCGACAGTTTCCACCAAATTTCAAATACGGAGAAATGTATAGTTTAATTCGAAGACACGGGACGTTTCTTTATTTCCGTTTCGTCGCCCGTCTATGGCGTCATATAACCTTTGACTCCTCTATTTTCTCTAACTTCCTTGCGGAACCCGGCGAAACCGCCAAACACAAAGGGGAACACTGAACTACCACCAATAAAGCAAAGAACATGACGAAGAAAAAAAAGTAAGTACGTATTTTTATGTGTGTAAATCACGTGCCCGCTGAGCGCTCACTCTTAACAGACACTCTGTCCCCGGTGCTGCTCGCGCATAAAGCGTTCCCCGTTCACAGTAACCGGGTCGTCTCATTCAAAACAGCCAACTGTTGCTGTTAGCGAGCCACGCACATTGAATACTCATTTGAGTCAGGCTGCGAATGTACGTGCCCGCTTCAGCGCGCTCATGCTTACTAAATAAACGCCTCACCTCCGGCGCCACGCACTCGACATTCCCTTTAGCCTTTAGCACATAGTGGATGAATAACGCAAACCCAGTCAAACGTTTGACTGCAGTATCTTATGTGCTTTATAATCCGGTGCGCCCTATATATGAAAAATGTTCTAAAATAGGTCATTCATTGAAGGAGCGTAATATTAATATTTATATTCGTCTGTATTATAGTTCTGGACCACGATTACGCTTTGCCTGCACGTTCTGCTGCTACAGCCAGCTCATTAGCTAAAGCTCAAACGTACCCGAAAAATATGACCCGAGAAGGGTTTGGGACAGGAGAAGCATGACACAGGTAAACATTGGGGTTGCATTTAAAGCTTCTTGACAAGCTAAATCTACAGAGAGATGCCGTATAACCGTATATTTTGTGAAACGATGATGTCATGTCATGAGCTGAGCTGGTTGTCATTGACAGCGACAACAACTCCCGTGAGCCCACGCTCTTTCCCGACGTCATCAAAGTACGTCTTTTGTTATTATTTTAAACGAGTGACCCCTGGTGGCCAAAAATCGCATACTGTACGTTTAATAGCATAGATTGTATAGCTATCTGATTTATCAAAAGGATTCCATTTACACCTGGTAACATAAATGTGTTTTTGCAAAACGGATATAGTAAATCCGATCTTCAATTCCCGCAGCAGATTTATTGGAGTGTACGTCACCGAATTTACTGCATTTTATTGATCATCAGCTAATTTCAAAATCACAGACATCAATAAGAGAGAGCATTAACAGAACTAGTAAGATCATTTCGTTTCTTTACTTTTAATGAAGATGATTGTGTGTTAAAGGGTCATTCCACCTCTGGAAGATGAATGTGTATTTAAAATGGGTAATTTATGTAGAAAAATGTGAAATTATTTTTGAATTTGGAGCTTTCTAGACTGAGAAAAGTATTTTTGGCTCATGTGGAGGAAAGTCAACAACTCCCAGAATGCACTTGCTTCGCTGACCTAGGAGGCCACGCACACAGAGCGCAGTAGTTAAACAACAGTCTAGGCTAATGTTACTAGTCAGCCTCCGTGACGAGTCTGCCCGAAAATGTGTTTCGAGATCGCCCAAAATGTCCAGGATTCAGCTTTTGCGTTCAACAGTCGCCATTCATCATGATTACTGTGGCGAGCAGGACGAGTGAGGGCCGTGTGGAGAATGACGCGAGGCCGGTGGTGTGTAATAAATATTAATATATAATAAATAAAAAATAAATATTTAATTTGTTTTACATTCCATTAATTCAATACTTCATTGACATCCTTCTCTGACTATTCTGGTCTCTGTTTGCTCTGTTGTTGGTGTTACTTTGTCACAAGCTCTGTAATGTACACGCGGCGTGTATCGGTGGTTGGTATCGGAGCATTTTGGAGTACGAGTACACGAGCGCAGTATTGGGCGTGATATCGATAATGGTTTCGGTATCGGTGCATCCCTAATGTTGCTTGTTAAAATTCACTTTTCCCCAATATTACTAGTTTTACTATTATGTCTACTGTGCATCTTCAGGAGACTAACAGACATAAAGATGTTATTACCTCTCTTTATTATTGTCTGAAGATTCATATTCCAGAAACACGATCTTCCGTGGGTAGTGACCACACACCTCCCCATTGGTGTTGTGGATGATGCTATACTTGTAGTCCCGGTCAAAGAGCTCCAGATAGCGCTTCTCTATTCTTTCGATCTGAAAATACATATAAAATACATCAAGCTTTTAAAGGCTTTTTAAAAAACTTTTCACACAGCAAAACAATTGGTTATCAGACGAAGCAAGTTCAAACACTCTAATTTTAGTAAGAATAATAAAACTAAAGTATTTAACTTTTTTGAATGCTGGAATTGAATCATAAATCAGCAGCAAAAACTAAATGGTAAATAAAATGAGATTCAGTCCTCTTCATAAGCCCTCTTATATACTTGTGTTTGTATTGTATATTTGCGTTTCCTTAAATTATGACTTCTTCTCATCACTCATTTACAAGAACGTTACACCATTGTAAAGCATTCACACTGATTTTGGCCTGTAGGGCCATAGTGAGTGCAAATTCATTTATTCCATTAATTTATTGCTTGGTTTCTGAACTGTGTGTAGCCTGAACCTATTAACTAAACTTAAACTGAAGTGACGCTTTAACAGTTCTGGGTCAAACAGGGTAACTTTGGTGTCAATTATGAAATGCTGATGCTATGAGAATACTTTCAAAAAGACAAGCTGACTATGTTACAATGGAATTTTTAACTACGTTAAGTACGATAATGAAGTTGTTCAATACGGTTTAGCCATCTTTATTTAGCAATAATCAATGCTAAAACAACACATTTACATTTGCAGAAAAGCGTTAATAAAAGAGTTAATGCGCGTTCGTGACTCTCCTGTTCGAACTTTATCAAAATCTCCTGTTTATCAAAATGAACTAATCTTTTTTCGTGTTTGGTTCATTCAACGAACGAAATGAATGAACTGACTCAGGAAAAGATTCCTTCATTTTGATGAACAAGTTCGAACAGGAGAGTCACGAACGCGCATCACAGAAGGAGAACATTTTTTTTTTTAATCAAGTTTTAACTTATAAAACTTAAACTACATTATTATTATTTTTAACTGAGCGATCGTTTCGCTTGATAAGACCCTTAGTCATCATCTGGAATCGTTTAAAGCCCTTTGAACAGTTTGCACTGAAACTGTCTTCTGGACCTTGCACCATTTGGTTACCAGAAAAGTGCATTATATGGAGAAAAATCCTGGAATGTTTTCATCAAAAACCTTAATTTCTTTTTGACTGAAGAAAGAAAGACATGGACATCTTGGATGACATGGGGGTGAGTAAATTATCAGCAAAAGTTTTTTTTTTTAAAGTGAACTACTCCTTTAACTACTGTACTGTGAAATATTTGTTACAAGTGTAGTGGGATCCGATAACACATCTGAACACCAGCATCCTCCTCACATCCATATTTTGCAAGTTAGCAAAAAATGTAGAAACGAAATTATAGAAAAACGTGTATAAAGTTTTTTTCTCTCTCTCTGCTTTAACAGTGATTATGGAAAAACAAAAAAACAGACTGACTCATGAAACCAGTTTCCCTTTGGAAGTTCCTTACAGTCACATGAGCTGCTTCAAGTTGCAGCTGCCAACCTAGATAATATTTACTGTCCTGATTTTTATACATGATTACTATTATAATTAATATTAACAATGTGTAATTTATGTTGTAACATTTTCAAATTCAAAATCATTCATTTTATTTATTTATGTATTTGTTTAGTTGCTTATAATTCATTTAAAAATGTAAAAACGTTTTTAAAAAAATCATATTTAAACCAACATGAATACATGGACTACATTTATAAGAATGTGGGATGTGCTTTTCTTAATCAAGTCAGTGACCCATTTAATACCTGATGTGCATTATGGGAAAGAACTGAATGATGTTTGACGTTTTCGGTCTTACCCATGGGGTGGCCTCCTTCGCTCTGAACTGGCTCTTAGCGAACTCACAGATCAGATCGGTTATCTCCTCGCTCCTGCTAGCCATCATCGAGCAGGCGCCGTCACCCCCCTTCTGCTCGATTCGAACCCGCCCTTCCTTAAATAGCGCAGCTCCCTGGGACCGAGAGGATCCTCCAGGCCATCCCTTCAGGACAAGCTTCTTCCTCACTGCCCGCTTTAAGGCGCCGGGGCCGGAGCCGGAGCCGCGTCCCGAGTTCAGGGTCCTGGCGAGATTATCCCCCTCCACAGCACTGGTGATCAAAATAGCCCGTTACCAACGGTACTATAAGACACGAGGAAGACTTCACGACTTCTTACCGCTATTAACGTTATTTCTCCAATCGGCAAAAATTGTGTTGTCCGTTTATAATGAAACCCCAGCTTTGGTTTGACTTTTATTTTTAGAGCTCACATTAGAAAACCGCATCCCACAAACTAAGTAATGTCGACACCGGCCACCAAAACAATCTCAGGAAATCCGTGCGACAAGTCTTCAACTTAATTTTGATATGGAGACAAATAATTCATTGTTCTTTACAACGCCAAAACGTTAGATAAACGTAAAAGCATATAAAAGAACGGTTTTGTAATATTGCAATGAAATCTATCCGTGTTTGGATATACCCAAGGAACTTTAACCAGAGCCAGTAGTAAACAGGAAACTGACGTGATCATGTGATCAAGACTTCCTGCAATGTGACGTCAAGCGTCGCTGAGCTACATCTATGGAGCTATCTGTCACATTAATAATTATCAGCCAAGGCTTTGTGTTGGTGAGGCGATTAGTCATGGGTTTTGAAAGCTCTTCATGGTCATTTCTTCCAAGATCGTTTGCTTTTGTTTTTATCCACATGTAGAAATAATTAAATTCATCTAGATTCGAGAGAAACATTTATATATTTAATAATATTACATTTATTTTCAATCATATTGACTATTCTGACCTTATTAGAAGAAATTATATTTCATCCTTTTTTTGTTGTTATTTTATTTTAGATTTTTTTTTTTTTTTATGGGACCAATGGTGGCATTCTGGTGCTTGATTGACACCTTCTCGTTTGCATGTTGCACCAAGTAAAAATAATTACTGAGCTACATTCAAAAATTATTAAATGGTTTGATGGAAAACTTTTTTTTTAATTTCCCCAACATTGTTTTTTATTTATTAAATTATTTATATCCTCTCACATTTAATTATTTATATATTTGTACGCAGGAATATGTGTATTTATGTATTTATTTATGTATTCATTTGCACATTTATTTATTTGTTATCTATGTAGAATTTTTTTTTTTGCTTTATTTAGCCTATTTATTTATTCACATATTTTTTTATTGTTTTTGCAGGTTTAGTCCTTCATACACGGTTGAATGGGGTTGATGTCTGGCATACCCGGCGCTATGGGCGGGCCTTAGGGGGCCGGGCCCACCTACCGAGTGCCTGTGCCCCCCCTGTGCCCCCCTCTCCATGCAATTTGCATTTAATAAATTATTTTAAAAAATAATAATAATGTATTGAATAACTCATGCGGAGATTCCACTCCCAAAAACGTCGACTTCAGCTGTATTAAGTGGGACAGTTATTTTTATTACTCTTCTTAAGTTGCACCAGCCCTGACACAATGCTAAATCATAAAACAGATATGTACAATAACATTACGATGTCCTTTAATCGATTTAAATAGTTATTGATTTAGGTTTATGTGGTTGTTCAATTACGCCTTTATATTTGTATTGAATTTGAATGTAAATGGTCCAGGGGTAGAACTTTTGCCAAGCGTGCCAGAGGTTCTGGGTTCTAATAAAAAAAAATTTCATCAAAACTGATTATGTTTATCAGTGGTTGTATATCAGGCAGAGACAAAACATCTTCAGAACATTTTGTGTTTTAATTTCACCGGAATGAATAGAGTCTCTCCACAACGGATTGCGCGTCCGAGTGAAGAAAAAAAAACACATTAGCCTATCCGCGTCAGCGGCAACGAGCATTTGAACAGTTGATTTAAAAAACACATTTCTGCGCTAGATCGTCTCTTATTTAAAAAATCAACGAAACGAATGCTCTGCTAGTTAACTGAAGATGTTTTGTTTATTTGTATTGGTACATTCGTGCCGGGATATGTTTCAAAAGTGGTGGGTACAACATCGACGATGGGGACATCCCACCCGCAAATTACGCCTGGTACTTGAAATCGGCGTGAAACTGTTGTTGTAGCAATAGTTGTTTTTTGTCCTATAGAAAAATTTATTGGATGTCATAATTAGGCCCCCCCTACAATATTAATGCCCGTCCATTGGTTTGTTTCTGCAGCCGGCTCTGATGTCTGGTTCAAAATTATGACAAATATTATGTAATCATGGATCGCGGTTGTGGGGGGTACTTTGTGTCTGTTACAAATATGACATATAGAAATATTATGACCATGTCCGATTAATTAAAAAAACGCAATGATATTCCTAATTGATAATGACAATTCACTACGCCCATTGAACCAATTAACAAAAGCATTGGAAGAATAACAGTTTATAATCCAGTTTAACACTGCTGTTTAGGCAGCGATCAAAATAAGTAGGCTATTTAAAAAAATAAATAAATAATTAAATGATTCTAAATTATCCATCAAAATGGGCCTATAGAAAGAGCAATAGAAGATGTTTTAGCCCCCTTATTATTTGAATTTTAACTGTAAAAACTTACACCCACTGCAGGTCCAAATCACTCTTTGTGGTAACAAAATCACTAATCCACAACAATATGTTATTTCAGGCTCTAGTGCTTGTGAATAGCTTTTCTCAATTCTTCTCAGACAAATTGAAGTCAATCACTGAATCCATCACCAAAAACACTCTCATAGTGTATCAAATGTTCATTTAATGGACATTTAAATGAACAGGTACTTTTCTCAGGATTCCTCTGCCAGTTCTGATGTTCTCCCTCCCTGTGCGGAAGCCCGTCTTATGGCTTCTTCCTCATGAGTGGAGAACCTGATTCTGGTTCTGAGGAAGTGGATGTGCTCAGCAGCGAAGGTGGAGACTTTGAAGATGACTCGCCACTCCATGTCCGCATATGAGGAGCTGGCAGAGGTTGTTTCAAAGACAGGAAGCACTCATTCAGTTTGCTTTTCACCTCTTGACAGGGCTTTCCTTCTTAATGTCCCGATTTCGCTTTTTGGCCTGTTCTACGACGCCGTCAGAACAGTCGTCGGCAGATTTCAGGAGGTGAAGAAGCAGTCTGCTGCCTTTAAGCAGTACCTTCCTTGCTGCTCAAAAGCGAAAAGTCTGCCCCCAGTGGAAAGCCGCAGCCATTAACCAGCTCCTCACTCATGCACAGACAGGCAGGCACAAAAAGAGAGCACCACGTTGAGAGCCCCCCTCAAGAAGCTTGGGGGTATAAAAGGGTTCAGGAAAAAGGTCCAAGCTGCCATAGGGTCTCTTTGGGCTGTCCCCCCGGGTAGCGCTCGTGTCTGCACATCGAGAATCTTTTTCGATTGTTTCCTGCCGGTGAAGCGCTTCAGGGGATTGAGAACGAATCTCAAACGAGACTCGAAATCAATCTTGAGAGGCTGGTTCCCTTGGTAGAATATTTCGAGGCATGGCCAAACCTACTTAAAATTTCTCCTTGGGTCCTGCATACGATACAGAAGAGTACAGACTGCAGCTCAATTTCCACTCCCACCGAAATTCAACGGGGCAGTATGGACTTTGGTCGATGGACACTGAGGGCAGCTCATATTCCAGGAGCATGCAATCAGATAGCAGATGCTCTTTTCAGGGATCAAATACATCCAGGAGAATGGAGGCTCCATCCAGAGGTAGTGCAGGAGATCTGGCTACGGTTTGGAAGAAGTGGATCTTTTTGCTTCAGAGATGACCACCCACTGTCGCTTATGGTTCGCAAGGACAGAAGTGTCCAGCCCCCTGGGCCAGGATGCGCTGTCTCACGAATGGCCGAACTGCCTGCTCTATGCGTTTCCACCTATCCCTCTGTTATGGGAGACGTTGCACAGGATCTCCCTGTACAAGCACAGAGTGTTGCTCGTGGCACCACGTTGGCCAGCCAGGCCGTGGTTTCCTTTATTGCTGAGACTTCTGAAAGGCAATCCATGGAAGCTCCCCCCCCAGGAAGGACCTCCTCTCTCAGCTGGAGGCCAGTGTCTGGCACCCGGACCCGACTCATCTGCAGCTTTGGGTCTGGCCATTGGGTTAGCTTCTTCCCTGGAGCATTGTGACCCTGCTGTTATTCACACCATCTCTAATGCTAGAGCTTCTTCCACCCGACAGATTTATGCTTCCCGTTGGAAGCTTTTTTCTGCATGGTGTGAGGAACGGGGGCTCGTTCCTGCAACATGCGATATTCCAAGTATCTTAAGCTTTCTTCAACATTTACTGGAGCAAGGAAAAGCAGCTTCCACGTTGAAAGTGTACGTTGCTGCAATTTCTGCATATCATGTTCCAGTTGGTGGCTCTTCTCTTGGCTCTCACAGTCTTGTCTGCAGTTTTCTGAAGGGTGCACGCCATCTGAACCCTGCTCGGAATCCTCATTTTCCGGTGTGGGATTTGTCACTCGTGCTTGCATTCCTGTGTTCACCCCAATTTGAGCCCTTGCAAAGCATTGACATTAAATGGTTGTCCTTGAAGACTTCTTTTTTGTTAGCTATTGCTACTGCGAAACGAGTCAGTGAGTTGCACGCATTGTCTGTTAGTGAACCGTGCTTGCGTTGGTTACCGGATGACTCTGGGGTGGTTCTGCGACCCAACCCTTCTTTTCTTCCGAAGGTCCTTCTTCCTCAGTTCATAAATCAGCACATTGAACTGGCCTCTTTTCAGACTTCTTCTGGGTCTGACTCAAGTGCCCAACTTTTGTGTCCTGTTCGGGCATTGAAGTGTTATGTGAACTCTACTGTTCAACTTAGACAGTCAGACCAGTTATTTGTCTGCTATGGTGGTGTGAAGAAAGGTGCTCCAGTGTCGAAGCAGAGATTGTCGAACTGGATAGTAGAGACCATTACGCTGGCTTACAAGGCAGCAGGGAGACCACTGCCCTGGAAACTAACTTGTCATTCCACTAGGGCCATTTCATCTTCATGGGCTGTTTTTAGAGGAGTTTCCCTGGTGGACATCTGCACTGCCGCTACCTGGGCTTCTCCATGCACGTTTGCCCGGTTCTATAAGGTCAACATCGCTGCTCATCATGCCGTTAGTTCTGCGGTTCTTCTTGAGCAGCCTTGATTCATCAGGTGGGTGGCATTCCTCATGACTATGTTGGTATGTGCCATCCATAGTGTTTACAGTCAATTTGTGCTCAATTTGTCTAGATCAATAATAGTGTGAGTCGTGTCGTTTTAATGAGTCGTGAATGTTGAACAACAATAATCAGGGGCGTCTGCAATCTTTGCCATCAAATGGGTTAAGAAAAATGCAAGGGAAACATATTCAAATAGTGTACAAAAGTTTATTTACAACACACTTTACAGAACAGACACTGTCAATTGTCAACTATTTAAGTAACGCATCAAACCCTCACGGACATCCCTGCCCTGCTCCTCTGGAGCCTGTGCCAGTGCCAGCACACTGCAGAAGGTCATTCCCATCCACTCTCATAGGCCTCTCCGTGACTCTCACAAAGGTCATGTCAGTACCATAGATTTCACAAGCTCGACCGCACAGTAATTTCTTTTCATAAGGCAATGCCATCTTCCTTTTAAAGAGTAACTAAACACTTAACCAACTTTTTTTAGTTAATGATCTGTAAGAATGGATCTTTATTAATACCAGTCATTGATTCGAGTAACTTTTTTGGCATTTGTTTATAAAGTGTTCTATTTCTACAATATATGGTGTAAAAACGTCTTAGTGCTGCCCTCTTCAGGTTGAACGGTGGCTACTGCAGTTGAATTTTCCTATTGGATGTTTGCGGTGGTACGTGACACAGTGGTTGTTGGTGACATAGGCAAGTTCCATACAAAGAGATGCATCTCAGGTGCACGCCCCCCTCCGCTGGGCTCTGCCCACTTTTCCAGCATTTTCCAAATATTGCCAGTGGGTGGAGTCAGGCTCTGACCAGGGGTTTAGTTACCCTTTAATCTACCAAATGCATTTTCAACGACTACACGTGTTCTGGAAATCTTCATGTTGTAGACCTGCTGTTCCACTGTCAGCCGTCCAGTGTCAATGAATGGTTTTAAGAGCCAGTTCTGCAAGGGATAGGCAGAGTCTCCTAGGATGTAGAAGCCAAGCTAACATGCAGACATACCCCACCAATGTTTCTGGTGTTAGCTGGTATGTGGTTTCCACGGCTTGCTAAATCCCACATTGTGGACAGTCTAAAAACCCGAGCATTATACAGGCTTCCAGGCAGTCCTGTGAAAACATTCCTGAAAAGTCCCTTTCCATCCACAACTGTTGTGTCTGCTGAGTTAATGTGTAGCCACTAGATGGCAGGAGAGGAGAGAGAAAAGAGGAGAGTAGTAAAGAGAAGAAAAAGAATACACACTCGTGTCTGTGCTTGCTTCTTTATTTTGATACAAGAGATATAAAACATCACAATTGGCGACGAGGATGTCGATTACAGTTCCTTTACCAGCTCCATTCCTGCCATGCCCTGGCGAGCCTGCACTTACTTTTACCGTATGGCTCAAAATGTTTGAAAACTACCTACTTGTGATCGATGCTACTGGTGACGCATGGCCGGAAGAAAGAAAGCGAGCTGTTCTATTACATGCCTTGGGCACAGAAGGACAAAGACTGTTTTATACCTTACCAGACACGGGCAATACTTATACGACGGCTGTCACTGCACTGAAAAGGTATTTCATTCCTGCAGTTAATGTTGTCGCAGAGAGACACAAATTTAGGCAAAGGACACAGCGGGCTGATGAATCCATGAATCAGTTCCTGGCTGCTTTACGGGAGCTTGCGGTCGCGTGTGATTTCGGAGAGATGGAAGAACAAATGTTACGTGACCAGCTCGTGGAGCGAGCAGCCAATTTACGCGTTCGGGACAGACTTTTGCTTGAACCCGACCTCACGCTGAATAAGGCTGTCTCAATAGCAGTGCAAATGGAGACTGCATTTAGGAATTCCGAGCTACTTTCTGATACTTCACAAGTGCGGGCCATACAGAGTCAACGGAACGTTAAACGAAGGGACAGTAAGACTATACCTTCCCCATCATCAGATCGCTCAGCCGCGAACGCGAGACAGCGGCGTAACAAACCTACATGTCCAGCGATCAAAGCAGTCTGCAATTCATGTGGAAAAATTGGGCACTTTGCCAAAGTTTGCCGATCATCACAGAAACAGGTGCGTGAGATTGTTATACCAGAGCTCACTGTATTATACATGAATGATCCTAAGACAGTGACAGACAAAATCCTCTGTTCAGTGCAAATTAAAACAAAGGATGGACATTGTCAACCAGTGGAGTTAATTGTAGACACGGGCTCATCAGTATCCATATTGCCCGAGAGCATTTACCGTAAACACTTTGCTTCATGCACCCTCAATCCAGCGACAGTAAAATTAGTTTCTTATTCCAAGGAGATTATTCCAGTGCTGGGCTGTTTCTCTACAGACGTCTTCCATGATGGTAGTACTGCAATGGGCACGTTCTATATAGTAAAGTCAGGCTCACCTTTGCTGGGAATGGATCTGCTTAAGGCACTTCACTGCCGTATTGAAGGCGATGCTGTGATTACACATGAGAATTCGGAAATATTGCCTGTGCATACTGTAGGATGCGCAAGCGGATTTGTGCACAAAGTGAAAGTGAAAGAAGGTTTCATTCCTGTTCAGCAAAAATTGAGAAGATTGCCATTGTCAGTCAGGCAAGCAGTTTCTGATGAACTGAAACACCTGTTGGAGCAGGACATAATTGAACGGGTGGATGCATCTCCGTGGGTCTCCCCAATTGTGGTGACACAAAAAAAGGGGGGTGGAATTCGCATGTGCATTGATTTAAGGGAGCCAAATAAGGCTATAGTTGTTGATAGCCACCCCTTGCCCCATATAGAGGAACTGTTGGCAGAGCTGCGTGGGGCAACAGTGTTCTCTACCATAGACTTGGCCTCAGCATACCACCAGGTTCCATTGCACCCGGAAAGTCGGGATTTAACGGCGTTTATTACCCAGGATGGACTGTTCCGTTATAAACGTATCCCGTATGGACTGGCTTCAGCCGCGCCTGCTTTCCAGAAGATGATGACAGTGATATTACACGGATTGCCAGGTGTTCAAGCATATTTGGATGACCTAATTGTTTACGCCGAAACAGAGGGAATCCATGACACTCGTTTAAAAGCCGTACTTCACTGTCTGAACAAGGCTGGTCTGAAACTAAACATGCAGAAATGTAAATTTAAGCTGCAAACCTTGAAATTTTTGGGGCACACGATTTCTAAAGAGGGATTACACCCAGATGCTGATAATGTAGCTGCTGTCGTGCATGCACCTGCTCCCCATGACATAGCCTCACTGCGCTCATTCCTGGGCCTAACGTCTTGGTATAGTAAATTCCTGCCTGATTACGCAACAGTGGTTGAACCCCTGCGTGAAGTTTTGAGAACCTCCACTGACGTGAACTTCTTCTGGACTGATAAGGCTGATCAAAGTTTTGCCACCCTGAAGACGCTTCTATCAAAGAGCCCCATTCTAGCTCTATTTGATCCCCGATTGCCAACTTACGTGAGCACTGATGCTTCTAATTACGGTGTGGGAGGAGTCCTTTCTCAGTTACATGCTGATGGTACGGAGCGCATTGTGGCATTTGCCTCCCGAACTCTTTCTTCAGCTGAAAGGAAGTACTCGACTGTGGAGAGAGAAGCACTGGCTTGTGTGTGGAGTGTTGAAAAATGGAGGACGTATCTCTGGGGTAGACATTTCGTTCTGCGCACTGACCACCAAGCCCTTACAACGCTTCTTACTTCAAAAGGCACTGGTAGAGCTGGCATGCGAATTGCTAGGTGGTCGGCCCGTCTGTTATGCTATTCCTATGATGTTGCATTCCGCCCTGGGAGATACAACACAACAGCAGACTGTCTGTCTCGACTTCCCTTACCGGAGACGAGTGAATCAACAGATGAACCAGAAATGGTCGCCACTGTTTCTCACTTACTCGCCTTGTCAGTCTCTAAGTTTTCGTCTGCATCGGAGAGCTGCCTCCAGTTAGCTCAACTTCGTGCACAGATCAAGAACGGCTGGCCTAAAAACAAGAAGTCAGTGACACAAGAACTGGAACCTTACTTTCATATCAGACATGAGCTTTCTGTGGAGGGTCCTCTCATTATGCGGGGGGATCATTGCCTTGTAGTTCCATTGTCTCTGCGTACAAGACTTGTGAATTTAGCTCACGAAGGACACCAAGGAATTGTGCGGACAAAACAAAGACTTCGCGAGCTGTACTGGTGGCCGAAAATGGGCAGAAGTGTAGAAACTCTGATTGCCTCATGTTTGACATGTCAGCTGAATGACAAAACGGCCAAGCCTGCACCTGCACCTCTCATACCTGTGGAATTACCTAACGGTCCATGGGAAAAGGTAGCCATCGATATTGTGGGACCGTTTGAGACGGCTACATGGGATTGCCGCTACGCCATAACACTGGTAGACTACTACAGTAAGTGGCCAGAAGTAGCTTTTGCATCACAAGTGACAACAGAGGTCATAACAACTTTCCTGGACACCATCTTCAGTAGAGAAGGTAATCCACATTGCTTAGTGTCTGATAATGGCTCACAACTAACATCTACTGCTTTTGCTGATTTTCTGAAGGAACGCAACATTCAGCATTTGTACTCCAGCGTATATTACCCTCAGGCCAATGGGGCAGTAGAACGCTTTAATAAAGTGTTGAAACAATGCATCCAATCTGCAATTCAGGAAAAGAAGTCCTGGAAGGCAGCTGTGACACAGTTCTTGCATAATTTCCGAGCGACGCCACATGCTACCACAGGGGCTACACCTTTCGAACTCCTGCGTGGCCGCAAGATGCGTACAAAACTGGATGTCCTGCCTGTCAGCAGGGAAGTGAAGACACATTTGGAGATTAAAAACACTGTGACACGTAAGCAGCAGAAATACAAAGACTACACTGACAAAAAGAGAGGAGCTAAGGTACCCAAATTCAAGGAAAAGGACTGGGTGCGTATAAAGAAACCAGAGCATGTTCGCAAAGGCTCTACAAGGTACACTGCTCCGTGTTTGGTGAGAAGGAAAGTTGGACCAAATACCTTCCTGTTGGAAGATGGGAAGAAATGGAATGCGTCTCGTCTCACGGGAGTTCCAAATGAGATGTCGATAAGTTTGGGAAAGACTTTTGGGAAAGTAAGCTTACAGCCTAATACTGAGGAAAAGGAACAGCAAACTACCCTCAGAAGAAGTGTGAGAGAGTTTAAACAACCAGCTTGGTTGAAAGACTTTGTGTTAGAAAAATAAATAGATGCAATGGTACTGAAATAGTTCATGATTCAAATACAGTCAATTGTTGTTTAATAGGAGTAGTTAAATGTTATTAAGGCACTCCTTAAAGGAACTACCAGGAGTTAATATACCATTAATTTATAATACTACTGGTTTTATGTAAAGAGATAAGTTGTTTCTTTAAGTAATTCTTTAATTCTGTGTTACTTAGTGGTTGGAATAAAGTATGTTATTATGTTGTAATGTTCTAAGACAGAACCTATCCAAAAGGCTTTAAAAAAAAGGGGGAAATGTTGTGTCTGCTGAGTTAATGTGTAGCCACTAGATGGCAGGAGAGGAGAGAGAAAAGAGGAGAGTAGTAAAGAGAAGAAAAAGAATACACACTCGTGTCTGTGCTTGCTTCTTTATTTTGATACAAGAGATATAAAACATCACAACAACACCTTGAAGGAGTGCCAGCCTTTGCGGTTGAAATAATCACAGTGATAGTCCTGTGGTGCTATGATGGGTATGTGTGATCCATCAATAGCACCAATACACAGTGGGAACCCCCGCATGTTCTTATTGTAGGCAGACATTTCTTTAAACCTCTCCTGATCTGGAAAACGAATTTGTTCTGGTACCAACAACATCTCTGCTGCAGCACAGAAGTCCCGAACACACCGACACACAGTTGAAATGCTAGCTCCAAAAAGATGTCCAACCCTTCTGTACTCAGAGCCTGTTGCAAGCTTCCAAAGTGCAATTGCTACTCTTTTCCTCAGAGGTACACACACGCGGAAGTTTGTGTCCAGTCTCTCCATCACTGGATGCAGTTTGTTGCACAAATGGATAATTGTTTCTTCAGACATTCTAAAGTTTTCCAGCACTGAGTGTTTGTAAAACCAGGAACAATCACATCCCACCCCTCAGAAGCTCGGTTAAATGTCCAAACAGATGGTCTGTGGCGGCGACTTTGCGAAATATGATACATCTGAAATACACAAATGACACATTTTAATATATAATATTGGCAGCAAAATTCATTATATGCTTTGTGACCGTGATATAATGATTGAGACTCTAAACACATTGCTAAGTGCAGGATCAGCTTACCCTTGTGCGCCGTCGGGCAAACCGAGTGATGTCGTTGTCTGCGCTTTGTTGTAAGAGTTCCCAGACTCTTTTGGGGTTTTTTTTTAGCAGTGTTTTGTTTTGCTGCCATCAGCCTCACTTTAAACTAATTTCGCCATCTTGCAGTTAAAAACATCCACATGCAGGCTCTATTGTTCCTGTGTTTTGGGCGCTTGAAATGTGGCGCGTTTATAATGATGTCATGTCAGTAGATGCGGCGTAACTATATCAATCAGTCTATAATCCCACCCACTTTAAAGCGGTTCTATCTGCAGTGGAAAAGCAACCGAGCTAAAGTGAACTGAGCCGTGCCATGCCGAGCCATATCACACAGTGGAAAAGCGAAGCAAGCCGAACCGTGCCTCGCCGAGCCGTACCAGCAGTGGAAAAGCGCCATTCAAGTCCGTAGGCCGTCCCATGTAGCATTTTGGCTCAGCAGCGCCCCCTTTGTACCCTGGAAGCGGTCTTCCACGAAGCCTATATAGATGCAGGCTCCACGCACTTTAACTACCCAGGAATCCTTGCGAAATGCCATTCATAAAACGGATGGGATTTCGTTCAAGACTGTAAACATGGCTGAGAAGAGAATATTTAATCCCGGATTCCCACCAACTGCAGAACGGCTGCGAATCAGCTCCACTGCGTGACGGATCACTGCTTCGCCGTCCTTCGATACCTACCAGATACGAATTTGTTGCGGAACGGCTGCGGCCATGACTGATAGCTGAAGTCACAAGGACACACGATATCTCGCGAATTTACGTTTGATATAACAGGATGTAGTTTCTATAAACAGAACCACAAAACCAGCAAAAGTTTGTTTCCATTCAGAGGAGTACAGGGGAAACAACTATGTGCTGACCTGCTGATCTGATCTCCCTTTTTTGTGGACATTATTGTGATTCTAGTACAATATTTATAATTAAATATAATCAACTTAAAAAATGCTAAATGTTTATTTGGGTTCCTTTTTGAATGTATTGGGAAAGTAGTAGGCTGTGTAAATAAAGTGTTCTTGTTGGAAAAGGGAAAACTATATATTTTTATTTTTGGAAATTAAGTTTTATTTAGTTTCTGTGCTCGAGTTAAACTAAACTCTGCATATCTTCTCCAGAGGGATGCGGGAGCTGGGACGGAGTCAGAACGCAGCCGTTCCGGAGTCAGAAAATACACGCATTGACTTTAATGGAAACCTATTGACTCCGCCGCCGTTCCTGAGCGGATCCGTAACTGTTTCGCAGTTGGTGGAAATTGGAGGTTAGTGTAAATATCATTATGGTTTTTATATCACATAGGTGTACATTTTACCTGTTGTTACTTACAGTTTACACAAGCATTATCGACCAGTGGTTGATATCTCAAACATAATAATAGCGCGTTAAATAATACGATTGCATTCATTACATAAATAGAACCGAATGTCATGCCTTTACTGAGTCATACAAACATAGTATGAATATTGAAACCTATACATTTTTCGGTAACACTTTAGAATACTGTATCTTACTTACTGCAGAATTAATAAGGAATTATTGACGAACTAATAGGTAATTCTTCATTAACTCTTCACTACTGTTAACTACTAAGGAAGATGTGTTAACTAGTATGTAATATAATTTTATGATTGTGTTAAGTATCAGTTAGTTAATCAATAACTAATGAATTCTGTCACCTCCTGAAGAACTACTACTAATTATCTACTAAGGTTCAAGAAAAATAACTAAGAAGTAACTACTGAACTGTCATATTCAAGTCTGTGTTCCCCTGTCTCCTCTCATGTTTTCAGTTCCCCATTAGTTTGATTAGTCTTCCCAGGTGTTTCTCGTTAACCACACCCCCTTGTTATCTTGTCTAGCTAGTTTTCCGCTGTATTTATACCCCTGTAGTTTAGTTGTTCCTTGTCAGTCGTTGATGTTCCTGTCTTGCTGTTCCGTGTTCCTGATCTGAGTTTCTGGTTAAGTTACATGTTTTTATTTCATTAAATAAGTTCTGCACATGGATTCTCTCTCCACTTCATTCCTTGCCCTACGTGACAGAACGACTGACCACCTATGAATCCAGCAGGACTTCAGGAAAATCTGCAGCTAAGTAGGTTCCCTCGCCTGATCTGAATCCCCAGGATGGCTGCTGCTATGCCTGATTGGTCTGAGTACCTGCGCATCCTGTCGGATGTGCGGGCTCAACTAGATCTTTGCACCCTGCCAGATATTCGTGTTATGCGAGATATCAACATCAGCCCCGCCGAGACCGCGCTCACCGTCAGCACCGTCGAGCCTGAATCCTCCTCACCGCTGGTTCCGTCCAGTCCTTCAGAGCCTAAACTTCCCTCATCGCGGATTCCGTCCAGCCTTCCCGAATCTGAACTCCCCTCACCGCTGGTTCCGTCCAGTCCACCCGAGCATGAACTCTCCTCACCGCTGGTTCCGTCCAGTCCTCCCGAGCATGAACTCTCTTCACCGCTGGTTCCATCCAGCCTTCCCGAATCTGAAATCCCCTCACTGCTGGTTCCGACCAGTCCCGTCCAGCCAACGCCAGTGACCGTCCAGCCAGCACCGGTGACCGTCCAGCCAGCACTGGTGACCGTCCAGCCAGAGCCCGTGATCGTCCAGCCAGAGCCCGTGACCGTCCAGCCAGAGCCCGAGACCGTCCAGCCCGAGACCGTCCAGCCAGAGCCAGTGACCGTCCAGCCCGAGACCGTCCAGCCCGAGACCGTCCACTCCCCGTCTGCTTCTAATCCGGGGACTCAGCCCAAATATTTTTTGGGGGGGGGCCCAGTGTACCAGACACGGCCGCCCGAAGGGCCCTCACCGCCGTGGCCGCCCGAGGGCCCTCACCGCCGAGGCCGCCCGAGGGGTCTTCACCGCCGAGGCCGCCCGAGGGGTCTTCACCGCCGTGGACGCCCGAGGGGTCTTCACCGCCGAGGCCGCCCGAGGGGTCTTCACCGCCGTGGCCGCCCGAGGGGTCTTCACCGCCGAGGCCGCCCGAGGGGTCTTCACCGCCGTGGCCGCCCGAGGGGTCTTCACCGCCGAGGCCGCCCGAGGGGTCTTCACCGCCGAGGCCGCCCGAGGGGTCTTCACCGCCGAGGCCGCCCGAGGGGTCTTCACCGCCGTGGCCGCCCGAGGGGTCTTCACCGCCGAGGCCGCCCGAGGGGTCTTCACCGCCGTGGCCGCCCGAGGGGTCTTCACCGCCGAGGCCGCCCGAGGGGTTTTCACCGCCGAGGCCGCCCGAGGGGTCTTCACCGCCGAGGCCGCCTGCATGGCCTGATCCGCCCTTTGTCGCCCATGCTCCACGATCCAGGCCCGCCTTGCTATATCCCGGTATTGGTTCCCAGTGCGGGTCTGGCCCTCCGTCCCTCCCCCGAGACCACCTCCGCTTCACCACCCTCCTGTACTGTTGTGTTTTTTGAGCGTCTGGAATCCGCTCCTTAGGTGGGGGGCTATGTCATATTCAAGTCTGTGTTCCCCTGTCTCCTCTCATGTTTTCAGTTCCCCATTAGTTTGATTAGTCTTCCCAGGTGTTTCTTGTTAACCACACCCCCTTGTTATCTTGTCTAGCTAGTTTTCCGCTGTATTTATACCCCTGTAATTTAGTTGTTCCTTGTCAGTCGTTGATGTTCCTGTCTTGCTGTTCCGTGTTCCTGATCTGAGTTTCTGGTTAAGTTACATGTTTTTATTTCATTAAATAAGTTCTGCACATGGATTCTCTCTCCACTTCATTCCTTGCCCTACGTGACATGAACAGTCATAAAACTAACCTCAGATTATTTGTATATTTTATATACAGTACTGTGTGTGTCTGTTTTCCTCAGCATAGAATACCAATGAGTAAATTCATGTATTTGAGGCAACGACTGAGGGAAACTGAAAATATAGGGAACTTATTAGTAATTAATAAATAAGTATCAAATAATTCTGCAGGAATTACTTAGAAGCTGGAACAGTATTCTAAAGTGAAAATATAGGGAACCCATTAGCAATTAATAAAGAATTATCAAATAATTATCCAGGAATTAGGCTACTTATATCCTGAAACAGTCTTCTAAAGTGAAAATATAAGGAACTTATTAGTAATTAATACTGTAAAAAACTTTTAAATAGTTCTTCAGGAATTACTTAGAAGCTGTAACAGTATTCTAAAGTGAAAATACAGGGAACCCATTAGTAATTAATAAAGAATTATCAAATAATTATCCAGGAATTAGGCTACTTATAATCTGAAACAGTCTTCTAAAGTGAAAATATAAGAAACTTATTAGTAATTAATAAATAACTTTTAAATAGTTCTTCAGGAATTACTTAGAAGCTGTAACAGTATTCTAAAGTGAAAATACAGGGAACCTATTAGTAATTAATAAATAATTATCAAATAATTATCTAGGAATTAGGCTACTTATAACCTGAAACAGTCTTCTAAACTAAAAATATAAGGAACTTATTAGTAATTAATAAATAATTATTAGATAGTCCTTCTGGAATTACTTAGAAGCTGGAACAGTATTCTAAAGTGAAAATACAGGGAACCCATTAGTAATTAATAAAGAATTATCAAATAATTATCTAGGAATTTGGCTACTTATAACCTGAAACAGTCTTCTAAAGTAAAAATATAAGGAACTTATTAGTAATTAATAAATAATTATTAGATAGTCCTTCAGAAATTACTTAGAACCTGAAACAGTATTCTAAAGTGACAATATAGGGAACCCATTAGTAATTAATAAAGAATTATACTTCTGACTCAAATCAAACTTACTGTAAACCTTACTGTAAACTTACTAAAACCTTATAATAATAAGGTATGATATACATGATATGTTTTTGCTTATTTGCAGATCATAGCCTATAGGTAAATGTCTGCACTTATCTTTCTTATTAGTGCTGAAGAATGACAAACTGACTAGTATGACTGTTAATTAGTAGTTACTTCATAGTTATTTTTCTTGAACCTTAATCAATAGATAATTAATAGTAGTTCTTCAGGAGGTATGACAGAATTCATTAGCTATTGATTAACTAACTGATCCTTAACACAATCATAAAATTATATTACATACTGATTAGTTAACACAACTTCCTTCGTAGTTAACAGTAGTGACTTAAGTGTTAATAAAGAATTACCTATTAGTTCTTCATTAATTCCTTATTAGTTATGCAGTAAGTAAGATACAGTATTCTAAAGTGTTACTTTTTCTTATACTCATTATGTATTATTATGGACAAATGTATTTATCATTTACACAACCATGACATCTATTCTAATGCCCAGGTTGCATATACAATTATAGAAAAGCAGGCATGTGTAGTTCACATGGACATATAGATTTAGGAAAATAAAATAAATCCTGTTTTCCATGTTAAAGACTGTAATTTTTTTAAATAATATTTGTGATATTTTTCTAATAAAGGGACTGATGAGATGACCTTCAAGTTTATTCAGCTCCGTCTGAGCACAAAAATATGATTGCTCCGCATGAAAGGACATCTTGCAAAAACAATTGCAAACAAACTTTTTCAATTGAACTTAGGATAAAACTGATCTTGAATATATTTAATTGATCTTGACTATATCAGGATGAAAATCTCTTACTCCTGGCCTTGGCCTGTACATACTCTTCAGTTTTATACCCAAAGAGTAAAGAAAGAAAATACATAATTAGTAATACTGCATTCGGCTGGTTAACAGCATAAAGCATTAATTCTATTACAGTGGTTCTAAATCCTGATCCTTATGACCCACTCTGCACATTTTGTATCCCTGCATCCATATGTCCATACTATCACTGTTAAATAGCATGTGAGATTAGAATAAGTGAAAAAAAAAACTCTTTTTATTTTATTCTGTCTGAATAAAAATGCTGTACAAAGAAAAAAAGTATTTGAATTCCATAAGTAATAAATTCATGATTTATTGTTGGTACCATATTCCACAGATATAATAAATTGGTAAGGGTTCATGCTGAAAGCACATAAATGATGAATAAACACATTTGTATTTTTCTCTATCGTTGATTGCATCCGTTCCTGCCATAGGATATAAAATAAACCGAGCCATACAACAGTAATGTGGTCTATAATATGGAAACAATTTCATCTACTTTGTATTGACGCATGTTAAAGGGGCGTGTATACTTATTGAAATTTCTGCAATCACCCAAATCGTGTACGCGCGTTCATGGGGAGCTCTGACTGAACCAGAGCCGTTTTGAACATCACCAACCGTGTGCGCGCTGCAAAAATAGCCAACGGGAAAACGGAGACGCGGTGGTTTTGATTAAACCGGGAAACGAAGTGCTCTTCTGAATGAAAATCAGATGTTTGTTTTTTTAGGTTATTTTTACGACAATGTGCGACGCCGACGCCTCTTGCTGATGTTCCAGCTTTCATTTGATCTGCTCTCGCTCGTCTGCGGAAGATCCGTAATTGAGATCTTGACAGCATTACAGCCGATGAGAGGTGCACCGGATATGCTATTTATACCCAGACACATTGAGCAGCAATAATGCGAATTGTCGATATTGTCATAGACATTTACTTTGCCATGTAATCTCAATCGTTTCGCCTGCATTCTTGCACGGAGAGCGGAGGTGGAAAGGAACAGAACGGGGTTTTTTTTCATTCACCGAATGCATTATCAAAACGCTCCAATCAATGATTTTTGTTTTTTGATCCTTGTTTCATGATCAATTCTGATGTGACAAGGACGTACTGTATCTGGTAGGCTAATCAAATCAAGGAAGGACACCGTTTACCTCTTTACTACTTCAATCAGACAAATCTTTATTTATCTCCAGTGAGTGGACTCGCGGCAGAAGCGCATTTCTGAGGGTACCGGTGGGGTAGATAGGGGGAGATAGAGACGCCGGAAATAGCAGAAACAAATCACAGGAGAGTAGACGGTTGGGAGCAAGCGAGAAAAAAAATGCTACCTTCGCAAGAAGCCTCAAAGATTTACCATGACAACTATATGCGTAACTCTCGAGCCATCGGTGTACTGTGGGCCATCTTCACCATCTGCTTCGCTACCATCAACGTGGTAGTCTTCATCCAACCATACTGGATCGGGGACAGCGTGAGTACACCACATGCCGGTTATTTCGGGTTGTTCCATTACTGCGTGGGCGACGGTAACTCGAACCGGGAGCTGATTTGCCAGGGAACATTTTCCGACTTCAGTTCCATCCCGTCCGGCGCGTTTAAGGCGGCCTCTTTCTTCGTGCTGCTGTCCATGGTGCTCATTTTGAGCTGCATCGGCTGTATGGCGCTCTTCTTCTTCTGCAACACCGCCACCGTCTACAAAACCTGCGCTTGGATGCAGTTGCTTTGCGGTGAGTATTTTTTTTTTTTATTACTGACGGTTTTTGTTGGGAATAGATACATCTTGGATACGGCATGTATATTTTCCTCAAACCCGATGTAAACGGTTGTTGTAAGAAATGATATGCTTGTTTATTTGCATTGAGCTCATTGTGGGAGCCTGTGTTTTCATGGGGTTCAATAAAGCTGCCTTCTAGATCATGCCTTCTAGATCTGAGCTAGAGCAGAGGAAAATGTTGTGTGTGTTTGTGTGTGTGTGTGTGTGTGTGTGTGTGATATTAATATTACAATATGTACTGTTGGTTATTTCTCACCTTTCTCCCAACAGAACAAACAACAATCAATAAATCACTGTGTTGAACCTCTTTTCATGTTTGCAGTAATTAATTTTTAATAATTTCAATAATTAATAATTAATTTCTGTTAATTTCCACATGGCAGTGTTATAATTTGCTCTAAGACAATAAATCTTCTATTACTATTTTATGTTCCATGGAATTGGTCATTTAACATTGTGAAAAAAAGTATAAGCCTGTGCACCATGCTGATTGTCGTGTTCTGAACATTTGTTGTGTTAAGCTATTTCAATTACTTTTATTTGAGTTGTTCATTGCAAACAGCTGAAAGTCTGTACAATAGGGTTTCAGCATCAGCCATAAGTATATTCATCTGATCTGGGTCCAAGGTTTTGTTTGAAGAACATCACTTAAACAAACCGATTTGAACAAATCGATCCTGTGGATGAAGTGGATAGCTGTTTTGGTGTTAGTATCCAACTTCCTTGATCATCAGAGTAAATTGATTTTTTAAGCTATGGCAAATAATTCAAGATATAACATTTTAATTGACAGCAGTGGTCCTTGAGGCAAAGTTGTTCAGAGTGAGGATGCAAATCATATGGTATTAATTATGTGTGACAAATGCTTTGTCACATGTTGCATGTATAACATGTGGCAAATACATACATTTATATATACAGTACATATGCATGTATAACATGATATGGTATTGACTTGCACATTAGTTGTTCTTGAATGTACCATCTGAACCATCAGTTTGTCCTACTCTTTAGGTCATATAACAGTAAGATTAAAGCATTTAAAAATGGTATATTCTTTACTCCAATTATTTAACACCACAGTTTGACATTTAGATTTCCCCCCAAACTGATTAGAAATACATCATGTGAAAGTTTCTGACTATACAAATCATGTGAATATTTTTTGAGGCAAGGGACATTCCAACTTATTGGTCAATTCTTTGTTGCTAAACAATTATATTCAGCTTTCAGAAAAGGTAGTTAAGGTACTTTTTAATGTACTTTTTATCCCACAATTCTAAAATTTTTCCAAGTTTAGTTCTCACTATTCAGACTCCCATAGTTTATCAATAAATAATAAAAGGTAATTGTGACATTTTAATCTCACAATTATGACTTTTTTTTCTCGCAGTGAGTTTATAACTTGAAATCCAGACTTTTTGTATCTCAGAATTGTTAGATATTAACTTGCAATTATTTTGTGGCAGAAACAAGCTTCCATACTCCCAGGTGACTTTGGTTCCTACCGATATAAACTTCCAATTATTTTTTATTTTGTGGTGGAAACAAGCTTCCAGACTCTCAGGTGACTTTGGTTCATACCAAGGATTTTTTCCTCAAAAAAAATCCTGTTGCATTTGGTAGCTGTTTGATCACTGGGGTAACTTGAGTTGAGATGCAACTTCATGAATGTAAAATCTTCATGAAACTGATCAGGGTGAGTAAGAACTAAGCCTGATCTTGAATTATCTGAGAAATAGGTCTGACTGTCAAATGGGTAGCCCAAGGCAATTCTGTAGTGTAGTACATATTGTCATGTACGTAGTTATATTGTCAAGCTACATCATTCTAAGCATATCAATAAATATTAAATAAACCTAAATAAACCAAAAAATCAATAAACCTTTATTTCTAAAGACTATTAAACACTGAAAATGGAAAACATTTTAAATGAACAAAACAACCAAAAACAATAAAAGCAATTGACTCTCTGTTAGCAAAAAATGCACTTGAATAAATACCAAAAACAATAAATAAAATGGATGAAAACAAAACCCAACCTCACCCTATGATAAATGATTTGTTATTAAAGCAATAGCACACCAACCACTGTTAATTTAACATAAAAGCAAGCAGGCTACATGCCATGGTTTGGCATGACTGCTGGTGTGTGGTGAGCGTTCTGGCGCAATATGGCTGCCGTCGCATCATCCAGGTGGATGCTGCACATTGGTGGTGGTTGAGGAGATCCCCCCCTTCTATGTGAAGCGCTTTGAGTGTCCAGAAAAGCGCTATATAAATGTAACGAATTATTATTATTATTATTATGACTGAATGTGTGCAAAATGCGCTCCCTTAATAATTCCTAAAAAGCTGACAGTTCGTCACAATCTCACACATCTCTGTTATTATCAATGAAGCTGACTGCACAATGAATCTTTCATAATATCCACACTTTGTTTGTTATAATTCGAGGATTTGCCAGCATACAGAATTCAGCACTGAACAAAAATTCAGTTTTGAGCGGTGACGGAAGTCTATCTTAAATGCTTCTGATTGGCCTTTGTGTTCCTAGAAATCAACATGTATGTCTGTGATAGGCTACATCGCTCAATGCTGCAAACATGTTATGAATAGAAACTCTGGCCTGTAAATAGTTTCTATTTTGTTTTAGTTGTTCTTGTTGCTTTTCAGCAATAGATTAACACAAATCAATTAGTTTGTATATGTTTTATTCCTATATATTTCTAGTTTGCAGGAGTCCCGCAAATCGTTTTATTCTCCCGCATTTTGCACAGTGTGCACACACAGAGTGCATATACCGCCCGCACTCACACTCGACCATCAAATCTAGTGCCGCATCACACTCTATTGCGTTGTGAGTGCACGTCTCTAGATCAAGGGTCCAGCCCGGCCCGGCCAGAGTATAGTGTCGGAAAATATCGGCCCGCGGGTCGGGTCAAGTTCAGAGAATCTAAGCTCTAGTTCATGCTAAGGAACCGAAAGTTGTTATCCAGTCTCTTTGGTAGAGAGAGAGATGAGGAAAACAAACAAGCATGCAAATGGAAATTATCGCACCAGAAAAATGATCAAGCTTTTATATTTACATTTAAGAGTCATTAAATCATGTTTAATTTTGACTCCTCTGTGCATGCTCTTTGAGGTGAACTGAGGATGGACCCCCTAAACCTGCACTATATGACTGATAGACAACAACAACGGTTTGACCAAAAAATATAAAAATTGAAAATACTGTGGAAACAAAGACACCTACATCTTGGATGCCCTTGAGGTAAGCTAAAACATATCAAAAATTAATTTCAAAGTGAACTATCCCTTTAACGCAGACATTTTCCCACTCTAGCAAACGCACTCCGAACAGTAATATATAAGATTTACAGCTTTTCCAACATCACCGGTTGGCTTCGTAAACTGTTCAGCAGTAAATACAATAATAATGTGTCAGCGAGTACAGCTACCACAATCTTCACGGGGAAGAAAGTGAGAATGATGTAGCAGTGGGCTGCAGCGAGTTATCGCTGAAACGATTGGTGGTGCTGCACGGTCTGTCATCCCTGCTCCCATAGTGAGATACCGAACGGTTGTTAGAAAGAGAACTGCGATTCTATGTATACATTTTTTTTTTCACAATACATATTGCTTTACAGCAACTTTACTAAAATTAATTATGTTTTTGCTTTTATCAATCATGTGATATGAATTATTTGTGACAAACACGTAGGAGTATAGAGCTATATACACTCCTCACTGCTGTGTGTGTGTGCACTTGGATGGGTGAAATGCAGAGCACAAATCCCGAGTACACGTACAATATTGGCTACACTTCACGTCACTTCACTTTGTCATTGTCACGTATAGTCTGTTATGGTTTCTTTTTCCCTGTGTTCCGTTTCTGCCTCCCTGGGTAGTTTCTCTGGCTGTTAATTAGATCCATATCAGTCAGTCATGTTCAGTATTACATCAGAGTGAACTGACGAATTGGGATCTCAAATCTCAATCACATTTGAGTATAAAAGAAACAAGCCAATGTACATTGGGGAGTGAGATTTGCATCGCAAACCATGCTCTGTGAAGCAAGTGTGAATAGAAGTGTGCTGAACTCACCCATTCAGCTTTTGCTTGGGAGCCGAGCGTTTCGCTGGATTCTGCTCTGCAATCATTGTTCAATCATCAAGTGTGTACAATGAACCAGGAAGAAGCGCTTTAGAGAGTGTTGGTGTGTCGGCGGTGGTTGCTTCTAATTGAGCTTAATTTTAATCCATTGCAGTTATCCTAAAAGAGTATTTCACATGCTGCAGTGCTGACTGCCTTAAGTGGGTCTTGCACGCCATGTAGCGACCGTGCCTGCAGTGCGCTTCAGCACTTAGAGAGCTTTTTCCCAAAAAAGAGCAAGTTGATGGCGAGCGTCTTTTTAAAGACACGGGTTGTCACTGCAACCTAGCGCATCATTCACCACTCTGGATAGCCATGCTTTGCTCGGGCAGAAGTACCCCGTGGCTAAACCTTGCAGAGGTGCAAGATGTCGACAAAGTGCGCTTTCTTTATAGACCCCTTTTCAGTTGGTAAACATGGTGATGTTTTTTTGTGGGCGGAGCTTAGGTGGAGGCAGAACGATCCCTCTGGCTGCTTCACTAACGCTAGTTAGCAAGGATTGTTAGCTTGTTTTTTAACAATGACTGGAGAAAATCTGATATTATCTTAATGTGTAAGGTCACTCAGTGTCCAGGACCGCGATTGTTATTTCCAAAAGTTTTCTTTAATAGACGGAACCAGATTGGCTGACCTGTAGCCGCCTACACACTCACTCAATGCATGGATGATCTGACAGGATTGACGTACGTTACCTCGGTTGAGTGGCCTGACTTCTACACCTACCTTATAGAGAAACCGATCGTAAAGAGAAACTGAGGGCATTTAAATCTTTAGATGCCTATATGGTCCTGTACAAGACTTGTGTGTATGATCCGCAGTTCTGCAGAGCCAGCGCCGAGACCATGATGATGTAAACAGTGACATTACAGTGCGATTTTAATAATGTGAAAATTTCTAGAAATAAAAGTTCCAGATACAGCATATTCATTTTTCATCAATTCTTGCACCAAACAACACAACAAGATGACATAATAGATAATAATAGTAACAATAATTTAAGCTCCTTATTATGTAGCCGAATCTGTGCTGTTTTGTATTGGCCGTCTCCAGTTTTCACTTTGTTTTGCCTCCAGCTAGCGCCATGACGTAACTGTGACGTTGGCGCAAAAAGGGTCTATATTCCCATCTCACAAGGTGGCCTTTTCAGCAACACTGTCGGACATGCCAAGGGCGTCCGTCTCCCTGTGGTAAAAAAAAGCAAGTGTTCAGAGTCACGCCAGTGACTGTTTTGTCGATGAGGCCTTCACAGGGCTCTATTTGGTGTCTAGTTGAGACAATCTCTGCTGACACTTCAGGGATGCATTGTGGTCATGTTAAGATAACTACCTAGGGTTGTGTTTGTTTTCTTCTTAGAGAGTTGAAAAATAAGCAGATCTAGCAGTTTTTAAGGCTTTTCTGTACGCAATTGTGCTCTCTCTCCATGATATTCGAAAAAAAATTTGTTTTCTTCCAGTAGTTGTCCATTTTCTAGCTGTTCTCTCAAGGGCCAGAGCTCTTGCAGCTCTTTGTACCACAGTATCGGACTATTTTCTTTAATCTTCTTTAAGCGCAAAGGAACAACTGTGCCTAAAGTGCTGGAAAGGAGAGAGTCTGAAGTTTCTGTCGCAATATCGAGTTCTTCTAAGCTATATGGGATGCTGAGGAGATCAAACTGATCAGATTCAGTAATATTATTAGTGGCAGAAGTGATAGTTCTAACATATTTGTAACATGGAGTCGGCTTTGCAGCCTTGGCTAAATTAAGTATACACAAGACTAAATAATGATCTGAGA
This sequence comes from Pimephales promelas, assembly GCF_016745375.1. The sequence continues at coordinate 17,939,183 of NW_024121765.1, forward strand.
TGTCATCACTGTGCTGCAGAATTTTAACGCATTGACATTGATTCCATGTGACAATATTAGATCTAATGTATGACAATGAGTGGGTCCTGACTCCTGACACGATGTCAAACTCCAGTAGAGTTCAGAAGGTCTCTAAATGCTTTTTAATGTTTTGTTTTTTTTAATGTATATTAAAATCACCAACAAATAGGACAAAAAAAAAACTCAGCAAAGATAAAAAATCTGAAAATTCTTCTTTGCTAAAATCTGTATGGTGCCCTGCTGGTGCAGTACCTAGCACAAATGTCAAGCGTGATTTATCATGTACACTAAATAGTGTTAAATTAAGCACCAACACTTCAAAATAATTATATTTGAAACTAGACTTGAGTAATTTTGAAGATTACAGCAACAACACCCCCTTTTCCTTTCAGACGTGGCTAGTTTTTATAACAGTAATCTTGGGGGTGGACTCATTTAAAGTAATGTAATTAGCCAGGTTTCTGTCAAACACAACACATCTAGATTATAATCTGTAATTATATAATTAACAATAAGTGCTTTTGAAGTAAGGGATTGAATATTCTGCAGCCTGAGCTTTGTAGTTTGTTCATCTGTATTATATCTATTTTTTGTTTGTTCTTTTTTAACATCAATAACATTTTTACCGTTAAATGGGTTTGTGAGTTTTTTGTATTTCCTAATTCGGGGAACAGACACAGTCTCTGTATAATGATATCTAGGTGAATGGGTCTCTCTGTTTTGGGATTTATCTGACCTCAGTGATGTGAGACAGCTGGCAGACGATCAGTTTAGCCAGTCTTTCTGCTTCCTGACCTGAGCCCCAATCATGTTTGAGCTCTAAGATGTGCCATATTACTAGAAGAGCGGCACCTCTTTTCATCAGGTCAGGTCAGGTCTGCCCCAAAAACTTTTCCAATTGTCTTTGAATTCTATATTATTTTGCGGACACCACTTAGACAGCCAGCCACTGAGTGAGGACAGTTTACTAAGTATCTCATCACTACGGCGAACAGGAAGGGGGCTAGAGCAAATTACAGTGCCTGAAATCGTACTTACGAGTTGGGATGCAGCGATTACCAGATTTCACAATTAACCGTGCTTTAAAACGTCACAGTTAATTAATCGTAAAGACTATGCTTCACCGAGTGTTCTGCACAGAACGGAAATTTTGCAACTAACACAAAACGAAAGCAAAGTTACACCAGCTGCGTGTGCACCAGTGCCGTGCTCATCAGTCACTATGGCAGAGGGACTAAGCAGTGACGTTCTGTTTCCTCTTTTTCCTTCTATAGATCTGAATAAGAGTGACGATGCAAAAAAGAGCTCTATTCGGTACGGTTTTCTGTGCGCACACACCCGACCCGACGCGTGCAGCCGTGCACAATAGACACATACAGCGCGCGAGTATTGAATTGAGCTCTCTTTCGTGTCTGAATAGACAAATACACACAACATTATGGGCTCTATCTTGCACCCGGCACAAATGACTTTAGACACTGACGCATTTATCATTCCTAATTTTCACCCGCGCAAAGCAGGTTCTTCTCCTCCACAGACGCACGTCGGAAATGAACTTGCGCTCCCTGGGCGGGTCGGCACAAAAAGGAGGCGTGTTTCGGCGCAAACAACCCCTGGTGCTATTTTGCAGCTCTAGAAAACAATTGCGCCAATGACCAGAAAAACTTGGTCTAAAGTCATTGGCGCGTTGCACTGTCCGTTTTGGACAGTATTCATGTAAACTATGTCGGTAATGTCTTAAACAGCTGTGAGTGTATCATGTGCATTAGTGCAGTTGGATCCGCATGTCACTGGAAATGATCCAACATCTTAAAGTGATAGTGGAGAATAAACCTAATGCGGTCTGTGTCCTTAATATTGATCAAGCAACAAAAGAAAAAGAGAAAATCAATATATATCATTTATTGAAATGAAGACTGTTTTACTAGGAAAAGTGGTTTTAATTTGTTTTCTTTTAAAAGAAATACATGGTTAATATTTATCTTACATTTAATTCAATAGATTCAAAGACTTTGTTTATTCTTATTTTCATTGTAATTTATTATCCCTTTACAGTATTATTTATGTTTTTAAAGGGTACATATCATGCTTTTAAATCATTAATTTTTACTTATAAATCATACATTTGTGGTCTATATAAAGCATAACTGCAATGCTTGGGTCTGAATTCCTCATTATTATAGCTCCACAGGCCCCTTTTCTGACCCTTTTCTGATGTGCTTCTGTGAGCAAGTCGTTTTAAAGCGGCCCCTTTAAATAAAAAGGAGTTGCGTCTTTTTTGTTGCGTGAGTTCACAGTCGGTTCAACTCCCTGCGCTCGGCCATTATTGTAGTTTGATAAGAGATATACGATTACTATAGCTTCAAAGAACATTTTTATTCACACGTTAACAAAATGTCAACAACGGAAGACTTGTCCATCAAGCCTTACATATTCGAGCCAGAGCGAGCGAGTTGAAAAAGACGACAACGAACCTGCTGAACAACGTCTTCATATGGATGTATGTATTGCAGTGGTATGTAACTTAAGTTAACTATTTCGTGTTATTAGTGAAAGTCGACTATTTCAATTGTTAAAATAAGCACACTGACAAGATAAATGACTACGGTCTAATCTTACCACTAAAAATCTGTATTGATAATGATAACTTGTAGCATTTAGAAAAGCATCAGAAAACACAGCAGCTAAAATGACCCCTCATTCAGACGAAGTCGATCGGCAAACCCTTCTTTTGTTGAAGTGGAGATTCTTGAAGTGTTTCAGGTCACTACATCCAACGACCGAACATTTTGACTTGCCCTGTCATAGCTTCTGCATCATTGAGTTCGGAGAAAATCGGAGCGAGAAATAATAATGGCGGATTGCTAGAAGTGTTGGACCGGTAGTCGATGTCCTTATTTGGCAATTCCGCTGCAAATACTGTGACGTAATTGTTCAAAAAACGTAATAGAGAACAGAAAAATCTGAACAGGTTGAAAAATATGACCAAAACAGAATATAAAGATATAAACGAAGCACCTGGAGAGAATAATTTCATCTTTTCTGTACTCCAAATATACAACAAAATGCATTTAAGGGCTAAAAAAGTGGATTTTGCATGATATGTCCCCTTTAAGTCAAATACCAACAAGATAGTGTTTTATTGTTTTACCTCAGGTTGAAAATAAATTTAGAACAAACTAAACTCTTAATCATTTTGCGATCTATTTAAATCAAAGAGTTCTGTAGCCTTTGACTTAATTTGTTATTTTTAAAAGGAAAATACTGAATGTTTACAAAGCACTTCTCTATAATTCCAAAGAAAGAGATTGATTATTGTTTGTCATTTTATAATTTTGTACCATGTTGTGGCATAAATAATAAAGAAAATCTAGTGTTGAGTGTTCATGTGATATTATACATTCGTAGTGTTGTGAAAATAATTGATGCATAATAATCGTGATAATCGTTAAATCATGATTATTTCTCAGACAATAATCGTACTTACAAAATCTGTAATCGTTGCATCCCTACTTGCGAGTTCACACACCTCTTTAACATTAATTTTAGTGATTTCTGATTGGCGAATTCGAACATCATTAGTGCCGACGTGAATAATAATCTTAGAGAATTTACGATTAGCATTAGCCAACAAATTTAAATTTGCTTTGATGTCAGGAGCTCTGGCTCCCGATAAACATGTAACTATGGTGGCTGGTGTCTCTATTTTCACGTTCTGTGTAATAGAATCACCAATAACAAGGACACATTCAGCAGAATTAGAGCGTCTCACGGTCACCCAGTTGCCCTGCTGCACGGGCTCTACAGCCGGAACCGAGCATTGTACAGAGTTCACTAAGCTATTCGCATCCAAAGCAGTATCTAAAGCCCTTGCATTCTTACTATCCTCGATTAAAGTTTGGATGCGTGTCTCGTCTGAAGTCTTCTCCATCAGCCTGACTATCTATAAGATAAGATAAAATATACTTTATTGTCACCGAAGGAAAATTCGTTTTGGACTCTGTACCTTCCGCAGTTTTTACAAAGACAATACAAAATACAGAAAAAAAAACAGACGTCTCTCAACACATCCTCTCACAAACATGTTCTCATATACATTAGATAGGTATGTATATAGTAGGCACATTAACACCTTTCATTGGCAGGTTAAAAAAAAGAAAAAAATTACAACCATTATTGATCACAGCTCCCATATCGCACATCCCCGGTGGTATACATATTGCACATCCCAAATATACATATTGCACGTCTCAATGGTATACACATGGTATACATATTGCGCAATAAGGTATGATGGTATATTGCACAACCCCCCTACCCTACAAAATGCAAAACTGACATATTGCACAAACCCAATAAAATACAATACATATTACACAGATGACCTTATGCACAGCTCCACAAATGACCTACAGATTGCACAACTGACATATTGCACACCCCAATAGCCTACAAAATTGCACAGATGACACATTCCACTTAACCTAACCATTACCTAATGACATAATGAACAATCCAACAGCCAATGCATTTACCCCTAGCATATTACATCACCCCCAACCTACTTATTGCACATAGCCTACGTATTAATATTAAGAAGTTTAACGGACATAGGCAAAAGCGCGTTTTTATATCGGTTTAGCCTGCATTTAGGAACTCTGAATCTTCTGCCATAGGGTAAAAGTTCAAATTCTGGGTGAAGAGTGGGTTGATGTGGGTTGGATCGGGTTACCATAACAGGTTGTAATGCCATATTTTAAAATACTCTCTAAAATTGCATGATAGAACAACAATATATATACATGTTTGTTCCATTCCATACAATCTAAGTCTTTGTAAAAAAAAATGCATCCTCTGCTGGAGTCTGGAACAGACAGTATTTACATGGACCTTCCAGGTCAATGCATTATCAATATGTACACCAAGGTTTTTTATAAGAGCTAACCAGAGTAATGGGTACGTTTTTGATCACTATGGACCTATTATTGCCTATGGCTTTTGGGTCAAACTCCCCTGCATTTATCATATGTGTAGTACTCACTGCTGACAGAGAAGGCTATACTATACATGTGAAATGAAGTGCAAGTGACAATAACAGAAGACATTACTCACCGTGTTTGTTCACTGATCCTACTCGCCACAGTTGTTTGATGGACCCGTAAAATTAGGCACTGAAAGGGCAATTGTGGTGCTTTGGCAGGGATCCCAATTCGTCAGGTCACTTCTGACGCAACGTCGAACTTGACTGACTAATAGGGAACCTATAGGTTACTAATGTAACCCCTGTTCCCTGAAGGAGGGAACAGAGACATTAAGTTCCATCACCACAATTGCTGTACCACCACTTAAATGGCTGGGACACCATCTCAGAGCAAAGGTTGAAGGCGTGGGTTTTAGCACGATTGCATTCATACCTTTGCAGGGGTATGGTTTGCGATGTAAATCTCAATCGTCAATGTCCATTGACTTGTTTTGTTTACACTCAAAGGTGATGGGCTCTCAGACGAGATCTGCAGTTTACTTCTGACGTAACGTCTCTGTTCCCTCCTTCAGGGAACGGTGGTTAGATTAGCAATCTAGACATTTTCATACACCTATTACTGTTCTCCCTGATTACATTCCCTTTGTATTTAAGGTTCGAGTTCATTCTGTTCAATGTCAAGTGTCTCTAATGTGGCTGTGTTCGAATTGTTTTCCTGTTATCTTCTCTGTGTTCCTGGTTTGATTAATAATTTAAGACTTAGTGATATTCATTTGTTGTGCGCTCTTTACAGCCACTTCTTGACAGTATTGGGCATAACCCTAATTGTGTGGACATGTCTAATTGTCCACAATAAGCAGTTTAAAGCTGGGCAATAGCATAGTAAAAAAAAAAAGTGGAACTTTCTAGAAAAACCTTTCTAGAAAACCTAACAATAATAAATATTTATTATTTTGTTGTTGTTTTTGTTGTTGTTTGTTATTTCCACTTAGTTTCTGGTCCTTTGTTTGAAATGTTAAATCTTTTAATTTAAGACTTCAGTGTGATGCCTACTGTCATGCCTACTGTACAGGAAATAAGTTACAGCGCTGTTGCTGTTGAGTTTCTTTATTTCCTTCTTATTTTTGTTTAAGATTTTCTTTATTTTTTTCTGTTTTAAGATTTCTTCAGTTTCTCCCGGTGGACTCTCAGGCTGCCATCTCACACAACCTTACTGAGCAGCTGGTCCTTGTCCCACTGTCTTCTGCTGGTGAACTTGAAACCCTTTTTTGCTTTCTGTCTTGAGATAGAGGTGCTATTATTAACATGCTTAGCTAATGTTCACTTAAGCAAAGCTTTGAGGCGTATCCGTCATCATTTAATTCTGTAAGTCAATCTCATTGATCTCATCAATGTCAATCTGTTTGTAGATTTTAGAATGGCATGTTCCTTGTAACATTATATAAATCAATGAGCATTACAATAGTGAATTTAACTTCAAGTGCCTCTTTAAAACAGTAATTATTTTGAATAACCATATTAAAGACACCATTATGAAAATTGACAAATCGTAATATATATATATATATTGAGCTATCAGTGTTGTAGTCGACACCACCTCACTCGAGTCCGAGTCGACACCGAGACCAAAGAGAGTCGAGTCCGAGTCAAGACCGAGTCCAGAGAGAGTTTAGTCCGAGTCGAGTCAGAGACCAGAGACGGTCAAGTCCGAGTCGAGACCGAGACCATTGAGGGTTGATTACCTAATTTACTTTTATTTACTTAGAGAAATCCTTTTTTTACCGAATTTACTTAGAGTTTAAAAAATATGATCAGTTTAGGGTAAAAAGGCCACATAGTAGGTGGTGTTAAAAGTAATTTTATTACAATTTGTCATGCGCAGTTGTGCACTAGAAAATCACCAATTACTGGGCGTGTCAATCAATTTAAAGAAATATTTTATTAACATACATTAATAATCATGAAAAATATTTTGAATTGAACTCGAGTGGACTCGGGAATAATTCCGAGTCCTTAAAAAAAAATGTTCGAGTACGAGTCAATTCCGAGTCCTAATGCACACGAGTCCGTGACAAGACCAAGACCATTAAAATATGGTCTCGAGACCGAGTTCGAGACGAGTCCGAGTCTCGAGTACTACAACACTGTGAGCTATTAATTATAAATAATTTATCCTTCACATTATTTTTTTTACTTATCTGTGCACATGGTGGAGGTTGCTGCAGATGAACTACGCACAGGTTACTGTTGACTGTTGATCGCACAACGGATGTTCTGTACTCAAATGCTGAAGTTCAAAGCGGAAGTCCAAAACTGAATATAAATCAAACAGGCAAAAGTTAAATTTAAGAATGACAACACTGCTGATGTGATCTTATTTCTAGCACTCCTTGTACATGTGAGTTACCGCAGGCACATAATCAACACGTTATCTTATCGGTAGACATATGCATAATTTTATGCTGCTGGTGACTAAGACTAACAACAAACTCTTGCTTGAATATAATTTTGTGTACTGTATATTTATTTTTGTTCTTCCTTGTCATTAATTCAATCATTGCTTTATTTTATTTTTAAGCATTATTTTGCTTCGCTTCAGCTATCCTATGATAAAGAGACATCTACTCTTGCATGTTTGTGCATTTTGGGGGCCGAGAAATAATGGGAGAGTTGTGTTTGTTTGGGATGAAACGAAAATCGCAGAGTGTATGGCCACCAGCATGATGTTATGTTCACTGAAATAAACTTACGCATATTTTCAGTAAACAATGAGCTTAGTAGTTGTATACTGCGAGCATACTTCAAAGTGTACTTTAAAGCTAAAATTGTGCTTCAAGTATTTGACAAGTAAACATCAATAGGTGAGCGCGAGGTACAGCGTAATGCGGGGCTAGTTGTAACACACTTGTTTTAATACTTCCACACATGCTAGCATGACGAAACTTGGTGTATTTACCAGTTTCCATTTCAACACTATATAGAGAAAAAATTGCTCCAAAATTCAGAAATCTTTGTAAGACATCACTGAACATTTATTAAACCATAGCAAAAGTACATTTCTTACTTAATTTTACAAGTACAAGTTAATTTTTTAATCTCTATTTTTTGTGTTTATTTAAAATGAGACAAATCTGATATTATTTTAATCTCCAATCTGTTGTTTAACAGTTGATATAGTTCTTTAATGCTTCACTAACTTGCAGAAGACACTAGCAGGGTTTAAACCCCAGTTGTGTTGTTGGGGCATTTTCTAACACTGTGCTACAATGTGCCCCTATTAGAAATATGCTATTGTATTCTATACTTTTATGAATTCTGTTGAGAAAACAAGAAACATGTAAATAAGGACTGAGAGTCAATGTTCAGAAATTATTAATTATTATTTTGTTTTGAACTATGCTGTATAGTTGTGTTTTCCGGTGTGTTTGTTGTCAAACTCAATTTTTAAACTTTTTTTAATTATTAGAAAATGCCATTATTTTATATGACTAAGTTAATAATTGTATTTTATTAAGAAAATATTTTGGTTTGACTTGTATTCATTCGGTTCACGTGACGTCACTGTAGCTTTGCGGCGCCATCCTTGCGACCGATGGTCACCGTCTCATTAATGCCCAGCCGAAAGAGGAACCCTGAACTGGTATTTTAATCTATAGGCTACTAAAAGAAGAGAGAAGAGAAAATCATTTATTTAAAAGATTTGAAGTCTCATGTTGCTGGTTTGTGGTTAATTATATTTCTTTTAGGCGATAGCCTAGCCTACTCTCAGTTGCCAACATCGACAGAATGTTTTTCTTCATTTTATTTGTTGAATCTGTTTAAATGCACTTTATCATGGTAAGTTATTAGATTTGGGGTTATTTTGAACATACTGTAACTGTCTGTCTGTCTACCTACCTAAATCTAATAAATATTTTCTGAAGTTCATAAAGATTTTGTCTTCGTCACATGTGTTTTAGATGTTATATTTTGTGTAAGTAATGTTAGCTCTGGAGACGATCTCAGCCTTGAAATGCATATTAAAGGACGAACGTTGGTTCTTCCAAAAATGATGATTCTAAAAATGATAAAAATGTGCAAATCCTTAGTTTACTTTCCGTGGAAGACAAAGGGACATTTTTGAATATGTAGCCTAATGGAGACTCATGTCGATGTAATGAAAGTGAATGAGTATCATTAGCCGACTGGGGGCTGTCACGCAAAAAAATAATAATAATAAAAGACAAAAAAAACATAACAAAAGTACCATAAAAGTGATCTAATATGACTCGTCCATTATATTAATATCGTTATTTATTAATATGATAGCTTTATGTGACTAACAAACTGCAATTTAAGTCGTTATATTATAATCACTGAAGAGCTTTACCTCTATGGATTTTAATCGCAGCTAAATCTTTCAAAAAGATTCGACTCGGAAGACTCTTTCATTTCGATATCTGTGATTATTAAACCTTCTCTGTAACTGAACTTCTGTTCTTTCGGACAGATATGGCAGTCTTTTATGATATTGACTGATGTCTCTGACTGTGCTGATGCAGGTCTCTCTCTCAGTGCTGCTGATCTGTTTCGACCTCACTCTGACCGTCACTACGGTCTAATAGGATGATAACCTTCGTTCCGCCTTCTCTCGAGACCATATGTAAACAAAGTCATGCACATGACCCCGGAAGCGGAACGTCACGCACTATAAAAGGCGATTTAACTTCCGGCTCGTTCTTTTACCTTTCTCGCCTAGAGACTCAGTACAGGTAGGAACCGATTTAATATGTATTCACCATTCAATTCATCACCCAAGTGGCGCAGGTGCCTTGTGCCCCTGTGAATTGTGGTTTTTTATATTTGTATATTTATATATGCTATATCACCTGTTCTTGCTGTTTGTGCTTGAATTGTGATTAGTTTATTATTGATATTGATGCTAGTTCTACATACTAGCCAGTCAGTATTTCAGTGCAAGCACTCAATTCATGCTATACATTTGTGCTTATGAATTGAGAATTATAATGTATATTATACATTAGAATATTCATATATTATGAAACTAGTTTCTAAAACATACTAGCATTCAATATTATGGGTTATTTCTGTTGTTTTTTTTCAGAGTATCCATTAATAAACTAGTGAATACACTTCATTACAAATGAGTATTGTTGCCTTGGAGCCCTATATCACTGTTCACAGCTGTTGGGGTTTGATAAAGGCCTGCTAAATACGTTCGCGTACTATTGCGGGTCTTTTTAGCTTTGAGTATGCTTGATATATCCTTCACTACTGTGCGCAGTCAGTGGGATTGTGCATGGCATGGCCTCTCATTGCTGCCGATATTGCCAATCATCAATGGACCCTTGTGATGGGCATAGGGAATGCCCTTCATGTCTGGGGATGGCCCATTTAAGAGAGGATGGGGATAATCCCTGCAGTGCAGCTTGTGACCTGCCCAGAGGGAAACGACTTCACCGCGCTAATAGAGTACGCAGTTCTGTACCTGAGCGTGGTAGGGAAAGGGAACGCTCATCGGACAGGCATAGTCGTAAGCGCTCCCGCAAGCACTCACGTTATGGCCATGAGTCACACCGATCAAGCCTTGAGAAGGTGGTGGAAGTGGCTAAACCCCCAACTCCTGCTCCACCAGCGGAGGATGGGAGCACAGACAATCATCTACAGATCCTGGCTGCTATTCAAAGTTTAGCACAGAGGATGGACAGAGTTGAAGCCCGTCACTCATTTTCACCATCACTACCTCCTAGTCAGTAAGGCGTTCCTCCAGCTGCACGGCAGGGCAATCCTGATACTGACATAGAAGATGCTGATATATTATCTCTCCGTGCTCCCCACTCGCTGGTTGATGATGCACAGCAAGCAGAAGAAGGGAGCCAAGGAGAGGAACCCCACTCAGATTCTGCCGAAGTGGATGGCGAATCAACAGGGAGGGATGATTTTCCATCAAATACTCTTGTTGCTAGGGTGTTTAGTGCAGCAAAAATTCTTTGTTTACAGCCTTCTGTGCCTGACCCAGCTCCTGTCGGGGGCGTCTGGGAAGGCATACCTCAGACTAATTCTCCATCTTGCATTACAGTGGCAGATGACTATACCTCAATGTTGAGGACAACATGGAAGAAACCATCTCAGAAGCCTCAATTCAATGCAGGCTGCAGACGGTTGGCCAATGCCCGTTACCCAAAAGAAACTGGACTGGGGGACATGCCACCAGTAGAGCAAGAAATAGCATCATGGACAACTCTGGGACAAGCTTATGCATCTGCTAACCCTCGCTGTCCCAAGAAAGAGTGTGCGAAAACTGACCGTCTGATCCTTTAATGCCTCAGCACGTGCAGCTCGTACAGGCAATGCTTTGGCTATCCTCTTAGCAGCCTTACGGAAAACAGTAAGTGCGGAGGGCCAGGATTCTAAGAACCTTGTTGATTCTGCTCTGGCTGCCCACTCACAATTGACCCGTGATGTGGGGGACGCTATATCCTTGTCTGTTTTATGTCGTAGACAGATATGGCTGGCACAAACCTCTTTGCCAGAGACCATACGAAGCGAACTAATGAACTTGCCAGTAGTTCCCGGTCATGTTTTTAATTCAAATTCTCAGGAGGTGCTGGATAAGGCGGAGCACTCCATTGCAACCAGAGAAGATGTTCAGCGGGCTTGTCATAAACCAGCTCCAGTCTTCAGACCAAGGGCTCGAGAAACACAAAGACCGCAACAACCTGCCTGGTCTAGACATGGGAGTGGCAGTCTGGCTTGTGTTCAAGGGCAGAGCTTTCGTCCCCAAAGAAAAAAATTCTGCCACTTATCCCCAGAGGAGATTTCAGTCCCGTGGGGGAGCCCAACAGAGAGGTTCACGAAAGGTCACGGGACGTGATGGTGGACCTGCATAGGGGTCAGGGGCTGGCCGTCGACTGTGCCTCTCAACTTTCACGGGCCAGTTGGGAGAAAGTGATATCAGACCAGAATGACTATTGTCAAGGACCCACTATTGGAGCCCGTATTGAGGGAAGAGGTGCAAGCTCTTTTGCAAAAAGGAGCAACCACAAAGGTGCCCTTCAACGCACAGCAAACTGGGTTTTATTCAACCTATTTCATAATCTCAAAAAAAGAGAGTGGTCATCGTCCCATTCTGGATCTCAGGCACCTCAATCGGTACTTAAAAACTCTTCAATTGAAAATGATTCATACAAAGATGGTAATGCAAGCCATACGTGCAGGAGAATGGTTAACGTCCCTGGATTTAAAAGACGCATATTTCCATGTTCCAATTTGTCCAGAGCACAGGTCTTTTCTCCGCTTTGGTTTTCAAGGCCAGGCCTTTCAGTTCAAGGTTCTGCCGTTCGGCCTGTCTTTGGCACCGAGAGTTTTTACTCGGGTGATCTCAGCCGCCTTAGCTCCCCTTCAGCTGCGTGGTATCAAAATTCTGCCATATCTGGTTAATTTGTGATTGGTTAATTTGTGCTCCCTCTCGAGATCTGATTGGTTAATATCTGATTGGTTAATTTGTGCTCCCTCTCGAGAGCAGGTGATCAGGAACACAGAGGAGGTACTAGCTCACATTCAGTCCCTGGGGTTCACAGTGAACTGGAAGAAGAGCAGCCTCCAGCCTCAACAGCAGGTGAAATTCCTGGGGCTATATTTCAACTCTAAGACAATGGAAGCATGTCTCCCTCCCCAGAGAATAGACAGCCTGGAGAAGGCGTTGGGTCACTTCCAGAAGGGGAGGCTTGTGACAGCCCACAGGGTTCAGAAGCTGGTAGGACTGATGGCGGCAGCATCAGTGGTGATTCCTTTAGGCCTACTGAGGACACGGCCGATACAGAGATGGCTCAATTCTTTTTGGCTTCATCTAAAAAAGGACAGAAGAACAAGACTGTTGGTGACAAAGGCCTGCATGTAGGCCTTACTTCCTTGGAGGGACAAGGACTTTCTCAGCAGGGGCTCTTCACTGGGCAATCTTCCTCACCAAAGATCAGTGATAACAACAGATGCTTCACTGACAGGCTGGGGAGCCGTTTGGGAAGGCAGATCAGTAAGGGGCAAATGAGATCCCCCTTGGTCATCAGAACACATAAATGTGCTCGAACTGCGAGCTGTTCATCTCGCTCTCAAGGGTCTGTTACCATTTTTTCGCCACAAGCATGTGCTAGTGAGAACAGACAGTACCTCAGCGGTTTACCACATAAATCACCAAGGAGGGACGAAATCATTACGCTGTATCCAGGTGGCAACGAACCTGCTGACATGGACTGGCAACGGCTGTCCTCACTAAGAGCAATCCACATCCCGGGGGTGACAAACAGAGCAGCCGACATTTTGTCCAGAACAGGGCCTCTCCCAGGGGAGTGGCGGTTGCACACAGAGGTAGTAGCCCAAATTTGGACCCGATACGGGACAGCTCAGGTAGATCTCTTTGCTTCCAAGGAGACGACCCATTGCCTGGGATGGTACTCCCTCATGGTACAGGAGGGCAGTTTGGGCCTGGATGCTCTGTCACAAGACTGGCCGAGAAGCTTATTATATGCTTTTCCCCCCTTTCCTCTGATTTCTCTGGTCCTCCAGAGGATCAAGGAGGGTCATTGCACATTTCTACTAGTTGCTCCACGCTGGCCGGGAAGACCATGGTTCCCGGACCTAGTTCAGCTGGTTCAGGGTCCTCCGTGGCAACTTCCATCACGGGCAGATCTCCTATCCCAAATAGACGGGCCAATTTGGCATCCAAACCCGATGGCACTTCATCTGTGGGTATGGCCTCTGCAGAGTCCATCCCTCAGCAGCTAGATGAAACGGTACGTGAGACACTGAATAATGCCAGAGCTCCATCTACTCAGGCTAATTACTCCATAAAGTGGAGAATTTTTGCTGAGTGGTGTTTAGGCTTGAATGTTGATCTAATAACCTGCTCCGTCCCACTTGTCCTTAGATTCCTGCAGGCTCAACTGGATCAGGGAAAAGCGGCACAATCAGGGTTTATGCTGCATCTTTTTCAGCATCTCATCGGGGAGTGGATGGCCAGCCATTAGGCCGACATCCTTTGGTAAGCCAGTTCCTGAAGGGAGCTGGTCGTTTGTGTCCAAATCGTACTTTACGGGTACCCAATTGGGATTTGCCTTTGGTACTAGACTCTCTCACTAAGCCCCCGTACGAGCCTATGGCAGATGCAGATTTTAAAGTTTGGTCTCTCAAGACAGCTTTTCTCCTGGCTATATGCTCTGCTAAAAGGGTAGGAGAATTGTGTGCACTATCTATTAGTGAGGATTGTTTACGTTGGAGGCCGGATGGCACAGGGGTGACGCTCTGGCCCAACCCTGCATTTTTACCAAAAGTACTTAATTCTCAGTTCAGGAATCAAGTCCTGGAGGTAGTACAATTTCAACCCCCTTTACAGGCAGATCAGCAGAATTTGCTAACCCTTTGTCCAGTAAGGGCATTACGCACAGATGTTAATTTGACTCAGGCCTTGAGGAAGTCTCATTCTCAGCTTTTTGTTTGCTATGGAAAGGCCAGACTAGGGTGTCCACTTTCTAAGCAACGTTTGTCACATTGATTGGTTTGAGGTTATTTCCCAGGCTTATACAGGCAGTGGGTTACCAGTTCCTATGGGAATACAGGCCCACTCAACTAGAAGTGTAGCTACTTCTTGGGCTGCACTAAAAGGACTCTCAGTGGGGGAGATTTGTGCGGCAGCATCATGGTCTACACCATTTACATTTGCAAAATTTTACAGAGTTGACGTAACTAGCACAGCCCCTGTAGGCAATACAGTTTTGATGTCTGTAGCCCAGCGAGGGTTGAATAGTTCAGAGTCTGTAGTTCCTCGCGACCCTGTTGACATGAGTCATCCTATTAGACCGTAGTGACGGTCAGAGTGAGGTCGAAACAGATCGTAAGTTATGAATATAACTATGGATCTGTAAGGCCGAAGGATGACCGTCACTATCCTTGTCGCTCGGAACAATAGGGCGTTCAAGGTTAGAGAACGAGCCGGAAGTTAAATCGCCTTTTATAGTGTGTCAGGGCTCCAGACTAACTTTTTTTACTAGGAGCGCTGTTGCCCCTGACTGAAAATTTTAGGAGCGCAAGCAAAAAATTTAGGGGCACACCTTAAATAAGCTTGCAATGCAATTATTCAAATGTCCCACAAAATAACTGTAATACTGACTAATTCTTTAATAATAAATAGACTTAACATTATGATATGCTGTTTTATTTTAACTTCACAGGGCTCCAGACCCAAAGTTGAGGGCAGCATCACCTCAAATGAGAACTCACAGTTCTATAAAAAAAAAAAAATCTGGTAGCACTGGGGCTAACAATAAATCACTAAGCTTAATTTAGGGTGTAGATGAAATTAACTTTAGTTTTTATCATTTATAATGTCTTAATATTAATTAATAAAAGTATTGAAAATATGTATATGGAGTGAAAATAGCCAATAAACATCCTACTGTTTACAATGGTATTATTATTATTTTAAGTGTTTAAATAAGAGTTTTCCAACATCTTAAAATTGTTCGTTTAAGGACAATCTTTAAAGGATGAACATAAAATGTGTTGGTATGGTAATCACATAAAAAATACAAAAAAACATTTATATATGATATTATTGAAGTGCTGGGAAAGGATGTGTAGTAGGCTACTTACACATTATCATATTTATGGTAAGAGTTAACTTGCCTAAATTCATGGTTCTGTTAGGCTGATTTGTGGACTGAAAGCCTTCTATAAGTGTTTTTCCTGGTTTCCACGTCAGCGCTGTTTGATCTGATATGGTTTAACAGAACTCTGCGCCGAATCGGAGTGTTTCTCACTGGATCTCGTGGTGTTAATGTTATTAATTCTGAGGCGAATTCAATGGATTTCTTCACTGGCTCTCCTAGTAACAGTGTTGCGTGAGCGAGATCGGCCCGCGACTGGCAAGTTCGGGGCTTTATTTTGTCAATGGTTCGGAATCGCTGCTGCAGCTCCACGGTCCTAATCATACATAAGTGGCGTATTTTCGTTCCACTTTCATTTTGTTTGCATTCGTTGCTAGGTAACGACTAAAGAGTCGATAGATTGCTGATTGCTCAGACGCACATCAGTTTGTGATATTTGTTTCCGTCTCCTTCCCACAAACGTTTACGCGCGCTATTCTTGTCACGGATTCATTGACGCGCCTCTTCCATGCTTTACCATGCGTTTAACGTGTGGCAAATTTACTGGTCGCACATGTGCGACTGGATGTAAAATTCAGTCGCACACTCTCAATTTTTGGTCGCAAAATGCAACCATTTGGTCGCAGTCTGGAGCCCTGTGTGTGACGTTCCGCTTCCGGGGTCATGGGCATGACTTTGTTTACATAAGGTCTCGAGAGAAGGCGAAACGAAGGTTATCATCCTATTAGACCGTAGTGATGGTCATCCTTCGGTCTCACAGATCCATAGTTATATTCATAACTTACGTTCGGATTAGAAAGATTCATTCATGCCAGCCGAACTGCTGCAGAAGATTCATTCATGACATCGCCTCGACTCTCATGAACACGTGCGCTCTATGACTTATGTATTTCTATATCATGATAGGCCAATTGAGGCAAGCCTGGGGCAGATAATAATGGACTAAAGAAAGGGGGTAACAAATAAGGATCGGAGCCTAAAATTGAAATTTTCTCCAGGTATCTCTGTCTCTCTCTCTCATTCAAATAGGCAGTTTGGGCAGCCGTACCAGGCGAGTCGGTCGCAAATATGGCGGCATTCTATTTGTAGTGACGTAGGTGGCATCTTTTTGTGATTAGATCAGATAGCATTTTAAGCTGTCAAATGGTGATGTTACAATGTGCCCCTCACACGTTACAACCTATGGGGCATGTTGTCACATTTCACTTCCATTCTTTCAGGCTAAATTTCAGATTTATTATGTCAGATGGCACCTTTAACCATTTTTGCTGATCGAACCAGCAGAAGACACTAACAAGGTTTAAATCCCAGTTGTATGGGTGAAGCACATTGTAACACTGCGTCACGCTAGAACTATGCTCTTTTATGATGTTGGTGATGTAATTCACATTAACAACTTATGAATTCTATCGAGAAAAAAAGAAAAATCTATTCAGAAACCATGAGAAAGAGGTGAATAAAGAATGAGAATCAATGTTCAGATATTATTTGCTTTGATTATATTTGAACTATGCTGTATAGTTGTTTTGCAGTGTTTATTGTAAAAAAAAAAAAAAATTTTTAAAGGTGTGATAAATGGCCTTTTTCACAAGATGTAAAATAAGTCTCCGATGTCCCCAGAGTGTGAAGTTTTAGCCCAAAGTACCCCACAGATATTTGTATAAACAGCATGTTAAAATTGTCACTTTTTGAGTGTGAGCAAAAACGCACTTTTCCCTTTCGAAAAGTAACTTGCACTACGTCAAAGCGCTAGGGGAAATGTCTCAGCGTGACTGATGACCGAAACACTGTATAATCACGACAACCTTGTTGGCCGGCGTTAGCCATGAAGTCATGCTCTAGCACGACCAGGAAGTATAAAAGGGCACCTAGAGAACATGTCATTCTCTCTTCGTCTTCAGGAACACTGTGAGTAAATCGAAACTATGGCAATCAAGCGGTTTAGGAAGTGTTCTGACCATAGACTGTAAAAAAAGATGGACGACGCTCCTCTGCTCTTTTCCATCAGAGAGAACTGAAGCCGCCAATGTCTCGATATGGCGCTGACATCTTGGGACTTGAGTCTGCGCACTTGCGTTTTCGGGAAATCAAGGTTGACCGTTTTTGCCCTCACTCTCACTGAATCTTTTGCAAGCACACGCCCTGCACTTTTCTTAAGTGGCCTGCTCTCCAAATTGATTCTCGTGGAAAAGTGAAAATTACAGGTTATGACTCCTTTAAGCACTGAAATGAAATCATTATCCAACAGTTAATTTTTTATTAAAAAAACACTTTAAAATAAACCTTTTTTTATTAAATAAAAATATTTGTAGTGAATTTGCAGCAGGTTACTTGAACTGGCTGTGAGTATAATTGGTGTTTTTGCCTTAATGACATATATACTGTCCAAATATGTTTTTTTAGTCTCCATGTCTCATTATTACCTAATTTAACTTATTTGTAGACTCCAAAACCTGAAATATTTATGTTAGATAAAAAAGCATAACAAATGTGAACACTCTTTTAGGACTATAAAGTGTGAAACTAAAAGAAGAATAAACTAGAGATAATATGCATTAGTTTCAGTACCAGTTTTGGCCAAAGACCTTGTTATAGGATACATGCCAACCTTTTTGGCCTGGGGGGCTGTGCTTTTGCAGGAATATGAGCAAGGCTAAGACCTTTATAGTAGACTATTTGAAAGAAATATACAAAATGAGATTCTTATGCATAGATAAGCATTTTCGGAAAAGTCCAGGAAGTACGTATTTTTTTATGTGCCTATGTAGTGTTTACTGATAATGATCAGTCTGTCTCGACACTATATGGAATCCGGTCAAACAGATTCTTGGGGAGAGTATAGAGAGATAAGAATGTCTACCTCTGTTCAGTTTGAGGTTGCAACTCCCACTGTTGCTTGAGTGCAGACCATTTGCAGAAGCAAGCGTTGTCGGACCCTCTTGTACAGGGGCGGAGTGGGACCCAAAAACTTTTGTCCTAATTTCTTCACTTGCAAGAAGTAAACCCTTGAGCTTTTATTTAGGAGAAAACACCAGCAGCCTGACCATGATGATCGCGTGAGCAAAGTAATCACGCAGCACAAACTGGATGCTATTTTAATGTCAGTTATTATAATGGCGCAAGGCCCTATATATTCATGGTTTCAATTTTAGTTTGTTGGCAAAATAAAACGCTAGAGACCTTAATGTTAGGTTTTACATTTTACATCTTTACATATCTGTGTTGGGAAAAGGGAGAAGAGAGAGTTCGTCAAGGCGGGTTCAAACTCGCGTTCAGCGCATCAAAAAGCTGCTTTCAAGTACTTCACGCCCTACGACCTACGCCACTGAGGCTGTTTCAAGATGGGTGTCGTTTTGCTGTAAAGACAGGCACTTAGTGCAAATATATGCTCCGTTATAGAAAATGTAAAAAAAAAAAAAATGTTTTCTTCCCTTAGCTTGGGCCATGGCGAACTTCCAATAAATATATTTAATCAGACCGGGCCGGCCCTCGCGGCCTCGAAACACTACCGGCCCACCGGGAAAATTGCCACTCCCGATTGCCACTCCGCTACTGCTCTTGTACCTTCATATCTCACTTACAGACATCCTTGAAGCATAGATGAGGGTGTCTTTGACTGCATGTCTTTCCAATGACTAGCTCTCCACAGAGATGTTCTTTTATGATCCTCCCTTGATTCAGTCAGTATGTGGTGAACTTTTTCTTCTAACGTGTTTGAAAACTCAGAAGCGAAGACCAGGAGGTTCATAATTATCTTTTTAAGCAGGGTACTTTATTGTTGTTGCATTGCTGTAGTTTGCTTCTTCCAAAAATCATAGCCAAGTCTGACTAAAGGCAAATACCTTGTGATCATATACCTTTTTAAGGGGGGGAGGGGTTACAAAGAAGTGGAGAAAATCTGACAAATGGTCTCAGTGATAAGGTAACATGGTTTTTAAACCTGCTCAGCATGACTCTTCAAAAGTTGAGACACGCGAGCAGGAAGGACAGGCCTTCTCGTACTGAGACGGGACAGTCAGGAATATCCCGCTGGGAACCCCCAGTCTGACCAGATTTTCTTGGTCTCATCATTTATGCTCAATATAAAATACTATTGTATTGGAAATCTAAATTAAACATTTAAATAAATTTGTAATCCTACACTAGGCACAGTAAGCAAAGTCAACTCCTAAGGAGCTCCTGCCTAAGGAGCATGAACAAGTTTGGGTTGTTACCACTGTCCAAGACCTCGTAACTCGGTTGGTCGACTTGCTGCCAAGAATGCGCCACAATACAACCATAACATGTGACAAAGGTTTCAATTTTTCTTGTTTTCAATATAGGGTCTATTGACAGCCATACATCAAGGTTCTTAGAGCACATGTCAGTTTGGTGTTTTAACAGATATGCATTTTCAGCCTTGCGAGTAATGAAGTCTTTTGTCCTGTTTTTCTCAGCGTCCATGCTGAGGTTGTTTGTTATATTAGAGCCAGGGTACTGTAACTCATTATAATTGTTAATGGTAATTGAAAGGGGATCTTCAACAGCTAGGCACATCACATTTGTCGTCTTCATATTAAGCGGCTCATGTTATTATGAATATATTTGCGCTTTAGAATGCTCGGGTAGAATAACATAACAATAGATGTGCCGTCTTGACTTACTTGCTGTCATTCATAGCTTTCGCTTTAATTCTTGTGCTAAACTGAACATCCATAGCTTTTACTTTAATTCTTGTGCATTGACTCATTTACTAAACTGAACATCCAATCAGAGTTCCCACTCTCCCCGACGGCCCAGACACCAATTCAACATCAGGGAAAATTGCAGCTGACATTGGCACTGTATTCTAACAACTCCAGGCGAATGGGGTGTTAAAAGGTACAACCAAATCCCTCAAAAGTGGACTGCGTGCAGCCGTGCACAACTTCTCCCAGACATGTACTATCATATCACTCAACGTACTACTATGTGTGTGTGGATTCCCCTACTGTATTCACTTATGTAGGATAGGAGCTTAACATTCCTCTGACCAAACCTTTGAACCTCATACATCATTGTGCATATTGGGTTAAAGACATTAGTGCAGAAACACCAACAAATCATGAGGATATGATGAACAACTTTGGGCCGAAGACACTACAATCAGAATCACGGACTGGGACCAGACTAATCTCCTCTCTAGGTCACTCATTAGTTGGGGCAGAAGACATGTCAGTGGGTTGATGATTAGCATTGTCATGCTAGTTGTGTCTGTGAAGTGTCAACCAGCATAGTACCAAGACAGTAAACTAGAGGATATGCCACTCCTGCCTGACATTAAATGAGTCAGCAGAGCTGTGTCACTGTGGGTGTACATTTGACGCGGCTGGAATTGGAATCACAGTCACAGTAGATCCCTCCCTACCCTGAATGCAGATGTGTCCAGCTTATCTAAAAGGCTTATGAGGTTTGTGTGGGCAAGGAAAATATTTATAAAGATTTATCCATATTACAATTAGACACAAGATTACTGATTTTGGTCTTTCTTCTGCCTAATTATTTTTATTACAGTCCTGGAGTTCTTATGAGTGGGATGGGATTATGGATAGGAGAGAGTGTGAAAGAGACTCATAGTGATAAGAGTAATGAAGTTGACAGAGGGTTGTAGTGGAATAGATAAAGAGTTCTTTGTCATGGAACTAACTTAAATTCTTTAAGGAAATTATGTGAATGCTGGCGTTATTGAAAAATTAGTTGGAAATGGAAACTATTGATTATGAAGGCTGAGGTGAACAGATTAAAATTTAAGGCAGCAGCAAGGTGGAGGTTCTATTTGTTTATTTATAAATAAAACTGAGGGGACTTGAAATGCACATTATCGTCTTCACAACAGATTGATATTCGGCTAGTAAAGTGCCAACATTATTGATATTGTAAATCTCATAGGCTTATCAGTTTAAAGATAGCCTAATTTATCGAAGAGGTCTATGTCATTTTATATGTTCAAGTAGGTATTTCTGAATGCATGACCCAGTGTTGTAGTACTCGAGACTCGGACTCGGTCTCGTCTCGGACTCGGTCTCGAGACCATATTTTAATGGTCTTGGTCTTGTCATGGACTCGTGTCCATTTGGACTCGGAATTGACTCGTACTCGAACATTTTTTTTTTTTAGGACTCGGAATTATTCCTGAGTCCACTCGAGTTCAATTAAAAATATTTTTCATGATTATTAATGTATGTTAATAAAATATTTTTTTAAATTGATTGACACGCCCAGTGATTGGTGATTTTCTAGTGCGCAACTGCGCATGACAAATTGTAATAAAATTACTTTTAACACCACCTGGCCTTTTTACCCTAAACTGATCATATTTTTAAACTCTAAGTAAATTCAGTAAAAAAAAAAAAAAAAAAAAAGGATTTCTCTAAGTAAATAAAAGTAAATTAGGTAATCAACCCTCACTGGTCTCGGTCTCGACTCGGACTCGAGTGAGGTGGTCTTGACTACAACACTGGCATGACCCCTTTAACTAGTACTGATTAATCACACAGATTTTGAATCTGACACCTGCAACCTTTTCATTATCTAAAAATAGTTGTTACAATTTATTTTAGGTGTATTTAACTGTTATGTACTTACAAACATTTTTTTTTTTTAATTCAGTGTACTTAATGTATTCATGTTGAATTTTAAAACACTTGTGCTGCTATTTCTATTTTGAGGTGGATATAGGTAAGATTAAGGACAGGTTTGGTGGTATGGGTATAGGTTTAAGGGTGGGACGGACAGCTGTGTAACTATAGATGTAACAAATTAGTTACAAATGTAATGCAGGTAACTAAAATAATATAAGTACAATGTAAAAACATGTATGTAGATAATAAGTACATTCTCTCAAACAAGTCATTAAAATGTTTGACCAAAATAGTTATCGGAGTGCTCAGTCATCATCAAATTTGCTGGACACCTGCTCTACACCTGTACAACCCCATATTTTAGGAACAACCCAGGACTTTGAAAACGAGTGTATTGAGGTGCATTAAAGCAACATCGTAACAGCATAAAGTAACAGCATTGTAGTATTATTATATGGGCCCTAGTGCATTTCCCTACAGTTTCACTACCACCCCCACACCCTCATTATTTATTATTAATTAAATGAACTACAAGCAGTTGCTCAAAATAATTACAAATTAAGAATGTGGAATGAATATTAAGAATTAGGAATTAAGAATGAATATGTACTAGTGCAATATTACAGTATTTTTACAGCTGTGTATATACACAGAAACAAAAAAAATAAAAATAAAATAAATGATGATCAAATATTTTTTTCAAGCTGATATTGAATTTTTGGAAAAAACTATTAATTTTTCTTAATTGATGTGTGATTAGTGTACATATAAATCACACATCTACTTTTTGTAATGTATATTCTTTTTTGTTACCTTTTTTTGTTAAATCATCCTTTGTCTCAGTCTCTCAACCTTTCTCTCTTGGCAGCTGTGTGCCTGGTGCTGGGCTGTTTAATTTTCCCAGATGGCTGGGATGCAGAGGTCATCCGGGATATGTGCGGAGAGGAAACAGGAAAGTACACACTGGGAAACTGTTCAGTTCGCTGGGCTTACATACTGGCCATCATCGGCATCCTAGATGCTCTCATCCTGTCCTTTCTTGCTTTTGTCCTCGGAAACCGCCAGAACGACTTCATGCACGAAGAAATCAAGGCTGAAAATAAAGGTGAGGGGTGGCCTACAGTTTACTGTTTATGCATGCAACCTTATAAAATAAGCAGATAACATCATTCATAGCAAATCAATAAAGTGGTTATTGTTTGATATGACAAAACAGTTGCAGTGTTGCTGTGTATTTTTGTGATATGTTTGGGATAGCTTCAAGCCAAGGTGCCATCATCTTGTTTTTTTGTTTTGTTTTTTTTTTTCGCTCCTCTTTGTAACTCCTCTTTGTAAATGATGTGTAAGTAAGCTTGAGTACCTGGGGATATTTACACTTCGCCATCATAACTTTTCAACCATGAACAGACCAATCCAAGATGAACAGACCCATCCAATTGGTATTTCAATCCAGTCGTTCTGGTTTAAGAAGAATTTCAGATGCAACTCTCAAATGTAAAAGCATCTGCTTGTTCATGTCACATACCCTGTAGGCCTACTCCTTCCAAATGGGGATATGTAGGCATGAAGTATTGGTAGCCCTAGAATCACATGCGAGTGAGAAATAATGGATAAGACTTATGGAGAAACCGCAAAACTCAAACATTATCTGAAGAATAGAGTGTTATCATCAAACACACCCCTTTTTCATTGCTCCACCTCTAAAACTCACAATCCAATTCTAACAGCCCTTAGACTTTCACTAACTGGACTCACATAATCCAAGTGTTATGAGGTTGAAGGATAAACCCAATTGCAGACAGCAAGTAACTCAAAATAGGGATTTATTAATGACAAAACAGAAAACAAAACCCACGAGGGGCAAAACAGGACTGGAGGAGAGTACAACTAGACTAAGACAAACTAAGACTCTGATTTGACTGGAAACAAACTCACAATTCTCACAAAACAGGTTTCAGACAAAATATTCACAGCAATAAACTCACAATGTATCGACACAGGACAGAAGACATGAGGGGATTAAATAGGGAGCAAACTAATCAGGAACACAGGTGAAAACGATGGTCTAATAATTACAACAAGGAGGCAGGGTTAGGTGACAAGAAAATGCAAGCACACAGCCCAAACAAATGGCCATGTGCTTGCTCATAAAACATGGGTCTGTCATGATCCTGCCACAAGACTAGGACAAATCAAGGAGATGATGGCAGAATCGTGACACCAAGAGTGGATGTCTGTTTATACAGAAGTGCAATAGAATAATGCTTCTTGAAAAATAAAGCACAGATGATGAATGAATGACAAGAAAGCACACAAAAATAATGTACATTATACAATAGTAATTACAGACAAGAGTTGGTTGTTAGTTGCCAACAGCACAGTAGCTCCAGACACACAATGATACTCAAACCCAGTGTTGGACTCACGTGTGGACCCGAATCAATTCAATATCTGCATCTTCTTTTCAGGCCTTCCCACGTAGCTCTCTCCAGCACTGGAGAGAGTTTCTAATATTAACATGCATCCTAAAGCTCTTGCCCAGACATAATCCTTTATTTTACATGATTTTTTTTCTGAGCTTTTCTCTTTTGTATTGTGTCTCATCTCTATTGCTGCAGTCTTTCTTCAGTTAAGTTGAGTTTGAGACCTCTGCTATAGGCAGCCTACAGGCTGGTACAGGACATTGCACACGTAAATATTTTTTAACGCCACTAGATGGCGGTCTTCTACTTGAACTATTTTTATTTTTTTTAATAAAAGATTAGTTCACCCAAAAATGAAAATTAAGTCATTAATTACTCACCCCAATGCTGTACCAACCCCGTAGAGCTTTGTTCATCTTCGGAACACAATTGAAGATATTTTTGATTCAATTTGAGAGCAGGATTATTACCACATAAGCACCCTAAGGGATAGAAACTTGACGGCCCAGAAAGTCATTGAAGAAAATGTTTAAATATTCTGTGTGACTACAGTGGCTCAAATATAAGCAAGCGACGAGAATACTTTTTGTGCGAAAAAACAACAACAAAAATAATTACTTAATTTGACTATTGCTTTTCTTCCTTGTAGGCTTGAATGTTCAAGAGATTTCTATGATGCATGCGCGAGAACTGAACAAGGAGTAGAGTTAGATCGCAGTTCTCGCGCATGCGTCGTGGAAATCTGATGCCTGAGATCGAAGGATGGGCTTGAGGCTGCCGTCCTTTTTGACACGTGTGATATGGGCCTGTGTGAGCTCTCTTAGTCCCGTTCCTTCAGCCCTGTAACTTCATTTTTTGTCCATCTCATGCATCTCACGCTTTAAAGAAAGCGGCACATGAATGCAGCGAGACGAGGTGCTGCATTTTGAACACAAACGGCGGGCTAAAAGATGCTCTTTAAGAGAAATAAGCTCTGTTAGACTCACTTGATAGTAGCAGGGGAGGAGCGTCATTTTCAGCCACCGTCAGCGGAAATGCACAGAAATTCGCTCTCATATAGTAATCGCCAGATTGCCACAGGGGATACGCTGAATAAGCTTGCGTGCAGAGTACAACCAATCAGCTTGCTCAAAGAGTACCACTTATTAGCTTGCTGGTAGACCGTCAGCTTGCTTGCAGGGCACTGCTGGGTCAGCCTGATCCATTGCGTGGCTTGTTTGACAACAAGGCTTTTTATGACTTGTCTCGGAGTCCAGCGAAAAGAAGATCTTCGTCGCTGAAGTAGTTCCTACGGCTGAATGCTCGTTTATATAGACAGGTAGCCCCGCCCATTTTGGCAGGCTTCAGCTCCATAGGCTCGTGCAGCTCCGCTGTGTAGCCATTGGTTTGTGCAACTCCACAGCATAACCATTGGCTCATGCTGTTTCACTTCGTGGCTTCAGTAGGCTTCAGTAATCTGAGAAAAATTAGTTTTCCCCAATGCAGCTAGTGACGCAATACGAGTGAACCGCATCGATAAAGAACTGTATATTATATCCCCTACCCCTAAATCTACCCATTACAGAAATTTTTATATTTTACATTTTTTTAAACATCACTTATTATGATTTATAAGCTGTTTTCCTTATAGGGATAAAAATATCCCCACAAGGACAAGGATTTCAGAAATTGTCATCTTTGTGGGGACATTGTGTTCCCATATAGGGTTCACCAGGACCACACACACACACACACCTTACTAAATAACCACTTCTATTCTGTCTTCACAGATTTGGCAGTATCCAGGGTAAGTTGTTCTGCTGCTATGAATCTTGTGGTTGTGTGAAGTTGTTGTGGTACAAAAAGTCTCGTAGTGTTGTAGTACCTTCCTTATTATGTGTACTCTTTGTTGTTGTGGTTAAAAATTAGCTCAGATTAATTAATCTTACCCATTTTAGCACATATGATATTTATAAATGTCACTCAATAGGTAGACAATAAACCAAAAATCATATCAACACATTTCTTGTTTATCGCAGGAAAAGACTGCATGAAAAAAAGTGCATGTTTCAAAAGTTATGTTGCAGAGCATGGAATCAAATATCTGTCATGTCCTGTTCTATACTACATGAATATAGTGTTTTTTGAGTCTAACATGCACAAGACTATTAACCAAAATTGATAAGTAAACGTTTCTCTGTGCTAATAAAAGCTTTTACAGTATACAAAGGCATTTAACACACATGCACACACAATATTATATTTGCAGTGTTAACAACTCATTTGGTACACCTTATTGTTGGTATTCTATGTATACAATAAAAATGTTATCAGAATATTATTAACAGGAATTTTCATCCCCAACAGCCTCTACTTAGGCTCCTCTCTTCATGTGGTATGGATTGTTTCAAAGCAGCTTTACAGTTATAATAGAAATTACCATTACAGATTGTTTAGGCTTTACAACAGCATTTGGATAAAAGTTATTGTCCAGCTGAAGTTAGTTTTGATTCATTCATTTATGTTGCGAAGATCATTAGTTATGAGTTATTAACTTAGGGGCCGCTAACTCGACACGGTTCTAACAGAAAAACTCTTAAAACGCTCCTGCCACCCATGTGTATAAAACAGTGCATGGAGTCTCGAGAACACACTCCCTGAAATAGGTTCGAAGGTGCAAATCGTTTAAAAAAGACCAAAAAAAAAACATTATACGTTATCTCTACATAAACCTCAAAAACGCAAACCTGTGAAAATGCAGACTACGCGCACATGTCCATAGGTATACTTGTTTGAAAATATATGTGCACAGGCGCGTAGTCCTTCTTCACAAATCAACCCTCAACAAACCACCTGTCTGATCTTAAAAATTTACAATATAGAAATTTTTGTCATGTTTGCGTAGCCATGCAAAACGGAATTATCCTGACAATGTTTTCTCTGTACAGAGGTAAAGGGAGGGAGGCTTTCACAGGGGAGAGACTAGTTGACACTTCAGGACTGGGTTGTCCTCATATCCAGGCGCTGGTCCTTTATCAGATCTGGATACGGCCTGGATCCAGTGGACTGCGGTAAACCTCAGGATAAACAGAGAGACTATTATTAGCGTAGATGCCATCCTTCTTGCAATGTACCAAGTACATCAGTATTTATGGGAAGTGTTCCCAGTTCCGTCTGATCTAACTATGCATCCTAACATTTAATTATAAAAGTCTATAATGTGTTATGTCTATGCTTGTTAAGCCAAAGAGATGTGTTTTTAGTCTAGATTTGAACTCACAGACTGTATCTGCTTCCAGGACAATGTTAGGAAGACTGTTACAAATTTTTGGTGCTAAATAGGAAAAGAATCTACCACCAGTAGTTGATTTTGGTATTCTAGGTATTATCAACTGGTGTCTCTAGCGTCTGCATTTTGGACCAGCTGTAGTTTATTTATCAAACGTGCAGGGTAACCACCCAGAGTAGAGCATTACAATAATCTAGCCTTGATGTCATGAACGCATTAACTAATTGTTCTGCATTTTTAATTGAGAGCATATGACTTAATTTAGTTTAGGAGCGCAGCACACGCAGTCAGCTCTCGAGAGTGCTGCCTGTGATCACTGTGAAGCACTTCCTATTAAAGTGCTGCGGTCCCACTTGGCTATTTTATTTTCTGATGATGGCCAGGCTCGCGTTCGCCGTGATTCGGCTTAGATTGCGGGTATCATGAAGGATCTCGCAGATGAGAACGAGACTGCTGTGTGGCTTCTTCTGCCTGTGACGAGTGCCTGTTGCTCGAGCTATCTGTTTCTGAGGAAGTAGATGAGCTGAGCATTGGGAACGAGCAACATGAGTCACACTATTGCCTACTTCGCTGAGTTGAGAAGATCCGCAGATTGTCTCTCCGGGCTACTAAAGATACTAAACGTGCCATAGTTCTATGTAGCAGCTATGGTGGCTTTGGAGAGACATCTGTGGCTAAATTTGTCCGGTATAAAAGAGAAAGACAAATATTTTCTGTTGAACGCTCCGCTATCACCTTCTGGCCTGTTCTCCGACGCTGTCACTTCAGTCGTCGACAGGTTTCAGGAAACGAAGGGAAAAAAGTCAACGGCGTTCCAACAGTATCTCCCTCGCTGCTCTAAATCTGCATCTAGGAGAACTGGTCCAAGTGGCCAGCCTCAGCCGTCAGCAGTAGGAGAGCCCCTCCTGCGGGAGCCTGGCAATAAAGAAAGTGCTCTAGAGAAAGTCCTCCAGCCAGAAGGGTGACCTGAGGGTCGTCCGTCAGGCGCAGAGGGCTTCTGGAAAGAGGTCCTATTGTAGTGAAGGACCTCTCAGGGCTGCCCTCCGCTGTGGAGTAATCAAGGTTGTTCTAGCAGCAGGAGCCCTTGGGGAAAAAGATGTTGTCCCGCCGTCTTGAACGCTTTGGGCTACATTAATTTCCAGCGAACGCACACCATGGCATTCACCCCAAAAGCTTGCAACCGGGCACTGACTATGGTCACAAAATCTTAGAGAATAGTACTCTAAAAACAGGCTGGTCTCAAGGGACTGGTTCCCTTAGTAGATTCTGTAGAACAATGGCAACGCCTTATGAATATATCTATATGGGTCCTGAATAATTTAAAATATGTTTTCAGATTGCAGTTCGGTCACTGACCTCCCAAGTTTGCAGGGGGGAACACTGCGTACTGACTGCAGTCAGGTCAAGTCACATTTATTTATATAGCGCTTTTCAAAATACAGATTGTATCAAAGCAGCTTCACAGTGATAAGTAGTACAACACAGATCACTAATTTTGTTAAATATTAAATATTCCCAACTAAGCAAGCCAAAAGCAAGGCAACCAAAACTCCATCAGATTGGATGGAGAAAAAAACCTTGGGAGAACCCAGGCTCAGTCGGGGGCCTGTTCTCCTCTGGCTAACATTCATATTGTTTATATATAAATATTAAATATAAATATTGTTTATATGTAAAACGGCGCCATAACGCCGGCGTTAAGTCGTCTCTTCACAGGCGTTGGTCTTCTCATTACAGGCATTGGGGCATCCGAAATCCCCGTGAGAGGCTGGATACAAAACTGGAACTGACGAACGCCATTTTTCTCGGGACAAGCGTCCCAAGATAACAGCAGAAAGGCTGTAGAAACTCAACCATACGCGCCGACCCGTTTGTCTAAAAGGCTGTCGAGCCCCACTGGTGCGTTAAGCAGTTTCAGTGGCAAACGGTTCCGTATGGCATAACAGAGGACTAAAAGGTAAGCATTATGTGAATGCACTGCAATATCACTGACCTCCCAAGTTTGCTGGGGTGCACTGCGTACTGACTGCAGTGGTTCCAGAAAATATTTGTCTTTCTCTTACATACTGGACAAATCTTCCAGTGGTTATGAGATAGATCTAAAAGATGCTTATTTTTTATGTCTCCATCCTTCCATGTCACAGGAGGTTCCTGAGGTTCGCTTTCAGGGGCAAAGCATACCAATACGTTCAATACGAACCCCCACGTTCACTATGTGTATGGATGCAGCTCTGGATCCACTGAGGCTTCAGGGCATCTGTATACTGAATTACATCGACGACTGGCTAATATTGGCCTAGTCTTGAGAAATGGCAGTTCTGCATAGAGATGTTGTCCTAGGCCACATTTAGAATTGGGGGTTGAGACTCAAAACTAAGAAAAATGTGTTGCCAGATAAGAAGACTACTCTTCTGGGCATGTTATGGAATTCGGTCACAATGCGGTCACAATTAGGGATGCACCGATACCGGTATCTGGTATCGGCCTCGATACCACATTTTCTAAAGTACTCGTACTCGTTAAAAGTCCCCCGATACCGGGGACCGATACCATGTTCTGAGAAATGGGTTAATCACAGGCGCCGAGTGCCCACCCCCAGGCTCCGGCTGCAGCTCAGAGCGGGGAGATGGGGAGACATGTCAGCCGTGTGGAACAGTGATGCGCGGGTCAATGTATAAACAACCCGCACACTACCAACGTACTCGGACCGCAAAAAAAGTAAGAAAATATTGTACCCGACCCTCTTCCTGACCGTATTTTTTAAAAGTAGTACATGCTCATCGTAGCGTCATTGGGCCATAAACGTGTAACAACACAGCATCGCAAGAAGACGTAGCCTACATATAACAAAGGCAGCACTTTGGTCATCATCTTTCATTATTTCGGTAAATGTCTCCCACACTTACTCTTTCTATTTGTGTATTTGCGGAGCTTCCACTCCCCAGTCTTCACCTTTTCTCTTGTCGCCTCCATCTCTCTGCAGACTAGTGATCATAGACATGGCCGGTTCGTGAACGAATCGGTTCTTTTTAATGAACCGGTCGAACCAGTACGCTAAATCGAACTGAATCATTCGCAACAGTTCACGTCTTGCGTCAGTGCTGATCCACAAGTTACTACAGTTATTCACTTTCAGACATGCCTGACAGTCCCTCCGAGTTGAAATAAACCAATATCCCGAATTATATTTTACTCCAGTAACTCTAACAGTTCACTGAACTGAGACATGATGTTGCCACAGCTGAGAGAAGTGATGAGCACGAGCAGCTGATACTGCGCATCCGCGTAGTAACGAATGCAGAGGTACAGCGGTTCTCGGATCACACCAGTACAGAACTGAGAACTGTTTAGACTGAGCTTGTGTGTCATCTTCGTGCCAGTTATTCAGCCAATAAATAATTTCGGCCTATATATTTCATAGAAAATTGTATCTAGTACTATATAAATACAAAGGTTTAATTGGCATCTTTTTCCAAACGACCTGACCGACCGTGACCCGAATATCATTAAAAATATTTTTGGATGACCCGTAACTGCGGGTAACCGCGGGTGACCGCGGCGCAGGCACCCGCTCATTTTGGATCAACCTGTGCATCACTGGTGTGGAACAATTTCAAAGTGAATGGCTTTGGATTAGGAGAATAAGTTTACTTGTAGTCGCCAAGTTACTTATAGTCAGTTGAATGTCTGTTGGGGGACCAAATAAATAAAGTGTTATCAGATATTAAGCTGATCGTACTAATACTCTAGTCTACTAATACTCTAATGACAGTTAGTTGACATGTAATTGAAAAGTTACTTATAGTTAGTAAAGTGGACTATCGAAATAAAGTGTTACCCAAGTAATTTAATCAAGGACCTAAAAACCCGTATATAAAAATATTTAAATCATGTTTTTTAATTTTTTTTTATTAAGTACTCGGTATCGGTATCGGCGAGTACTGAAATGCAAGTACTCGTACTCGTTTTCCAAAAAAGTGGTATCGGTGCATCCCTAGTCACAATGCGGGCACGTATGTCTCCCGCTCGTATTGAATCCATCCTGGCCATGGTGTCTGGGATAAAGCTAGGCCAGGCCATGACTGTAAAGCAATTTCAAGGACTGCTGGGCCTCATGGCAGTGGCATCCAACATTATATATTTGGGCCTTCTACACATGAGGCCCCCTCAGTGGTGGCTGAGAGCCAAAGGATTTTCCCCCAGGGGAATCCGTTTCATATGATCAGAGTAACGCGCAGATACCTTCATTCTCTATTAATATGCAAGAAACCTTGGTTCCTGTCCCAAGGGCCAGTGTTAGGAGTGTCATGTCGCCGTAAAACCTTTTCGACAGACGCCTCCCGCACTGGCTGGGGCACGGTCATGGATGGCCGCTTTGCCAGGGGTCTGTGGCAGGACAATCATCATTCTTGGCATACAGATTGATCTGTACAGATTGGCGCATCAGATTGTCTTCTGGTCCCAAGGGAAAATATTGTCTATCAGGGCAATGTATGTTCGGGGGGTTCAGAATCAGGGAGCATGGAAAATGGAGACTTCATCCAGATGTGGTGAAGTCGATATGAGAGATGTTTGGACCGATGGAAGTGGATCTATTCGCGTCTCGAGAGACATCCCACTGCCCACTTTGGGTCTCCCTCTCAAATCGAGCCCCACTGGGGTTGGATGCCATGGCACAGGCCTGGCCGAGGCTTCGCCTGTACACTTTTCCCCTGATCGCTCCCGGGAGTCCTGGAGAGGGTCCGTTAGGAGGGCATCAGTCTACTTCTGGTTACCCCAAGGTGGCCGGCCCGAGTATGGTTTTCAGACATAATTTCACTCCTGATAGCTCCGCCGTGGCAGATTCCTCTGAGGAGGGAACTGTTGACTCAGGCGGAAGGCACAGTTTTCCACCCTCGCCCGGAGCTGTAGAAACTGTGGGTCTGGCCCCTGAGAGGGTTAAGTACTTGAATGCTGGTCTATCAGCCGGGGTGGTTGAAACCATACTTAGCTATAGGGCTCCGTCTATTAGGAAATTGTATGGCCTCAAGTGGAATGTGTTTTCCACTTGGTGTAGAGAACATGAGTTATATCCCGTTAACTGCCCGGTGGCTTCAGTTCTGGAGTTTCTTCAAGATCGTTTCTCTGCGGGTTTCTCCCCTTCCATGCTTAAGGTGTACGTGGCTGCCATTGCGGCTTTCCACACGCCATTGAGTGATGGGCCTCTGGGGAGGCACCAGCTGGTAATTCGTTTTCTCTGTGGTACTTGGAGGATGAGACCGACTAACCAGGTCCAGGGTTCCTGCCTGGGACCTGGCGGTGGTTCTCGAAGGGTTATCCCTGGCCCCCTTCGAACCCCTTCAGTCGTTCAAATTGTTTTTTCTCTTAGCTATTACCTCTCTTGAGAGGGTGGGAGATCTCCAAGCCCTGGTAGTGACACCAGCTTGCTTGAAGTTTGCCCCTGGCAAAGCTAAGGCCTTTTTGTACCCGAGACCGGGCTATGTGCCTAAGGTGCCTTTTAATATGGTACGGTCTACGGTCCTGCAGGCATTTCATCATCCACCTCATGTGTTGGCAGAAGGATCTCTGCCTGTCAGAGCTTTGAGTATTTACCTCGAGAGGTCTGAGCATGTGCCTGAGATCAGTTTCACTCTAGGGCAGGCCTGTTTTGGTGCATGGCCTAGTGGGCATTCGTTCCCCAAAGAGTCGTTTTCAACGACGCAGAGCGAGTTCCCTCGAAAGGGAACGTCTCGGGTTATGACTATAACCCTTGTTCCCTGAGAAGGGAACAAGACACTGCGTCGTCCTGGCACGCCCATCGAGGCCTGAGAGCGTCTTGCTTCATCTCGAGGTGTGTGTGTGTGTGTGTGTGTGTGTGTCGGCGTCACTTTTATGCATCCGGTTATGCCGTCACATGTTACGTCACGACACAACACCAATCAGGATTAAGGGAGTGTCCCCAAAGAGTCGTTTTCAACAATGCAGTGTCTTTCCCTTCTCAGGGAACAAGGGTTATAGTCATAACCTAAGACGTTTTACAAATACTAGATACACGACTTTCAAATGAAAGAATAGAATCAACTATTCAATAGAATAGAAAAGAGCACATCCAGGTTCCTAACCGATGACAAGGACTTGATAGATCAGCCACCCAGTGTTAGACAGTATTCTAGGTTATTATGTGAGGGCTTTTTTGTCCAATAATTAGAATCTCCGATTTTTTTCAGAATTAAGTAGTAGGAAATTGCTAGTCATCCAGTTTTTTATATCAGCTATGTATTCCGTTAATGTTGAGGATTGGTAAGTTTCATCAGAGCGTGAAAAAATATAGATCTGAGTATCATCAGCACAACAGTGAAAACTAATGCTAAGCTTCCTTATGATATCTCCTTAGGGTAGCATACACAGAGTGAACAGCAACGTTCCTAATACTGAGCCTTGTGGTACACTATACTGAACTTTTGACTGATAAGACATCTGTTCATTTACTGCTACAAACTGATAATGGTCAGATAAGTATGATTTAAACCATGCTAGTGCAATTCCACTAATGCCAACATAATTTTCGAGTCTATTTAAAATAAAGTTGTGGTCTATAGTTTCAAATCCAGCACTAAGATCGAGTAACATTAATAGAGAGATACAACCACGATCGAATGATAAGAGCAAAACTTTTGGAGTCTCGACTTGTAGGCTATATTGCGTGTAGTCTCAGCCTCAGACGTCACGCCCACAGAACGTTGGCTAAACGTCTGATGCATATGGTACACTTAACTGGAAACACTTCAGGAATGTCTAAGTCGTCATCTGATTGGTTGAATTTTATCGGATTTCCGGGGGGCGTCAGTGTCGCGTTTATTTTCGATCCGCTGGGAAACAAAGAGCAGACGTGTAATTGCGGAAGAAAAACTGTTGTGTTTATATGAGTGACAAAGAGCATTTATCAAGATCAGCTAAACATAGTTGTATGTCCCCTTCTATCTATTATGGAAGATCAAGTGAAGTACCTAACTGCGAAGGGGATATCAGCCGCGTTTGTGGGCAAACATGAAACAACAGACGCTGACATAGCAGCTGGCTGATTCATTATTCATATATAGGGCGCACTGGATTACAAGGCGCATAAGATACTGCAGAGTCAAACGTTTGACTGGGTTTGCATTATGTATCCACTAGATGTGCTAAACGGAATGTAGCGAGTATGCGGCGCCGGAGGTGAGGCGTTTATTTAGTAGGCGTGAGCGCACTGGGGCGGGGACGTAACTTACATTCGCAGCCTGACTCACGTGAGTATTCAATGTGCGGCGGCTCGCTGACAGCAACAGCTGGAGACAACCCGGTTACTGTGAACGGTGAGCGCTTTATGAACATTCTGTGACGCACGAGCAGCGCCGGGGACAGTGTGTCTGTTAAGAGTGAGCACTCGTGAGTGGGCACGTGATTTACACACATAACATGATTTATACGAGGTTGAACTGGCCGTGTGACAAAGCGGGCATAAGATGGGCATGAGTGCGAGTTCGTGAGTGAATTTAATAACGCGGAGCGTTGTTAACCAATTTATCCATATATGAGGCGGAGCGCCTCCGGTGACTGCTGCTGACTGCTGACTGACTTGGTGCACGCCGGTCTGTTGTTGTGGGGACATTTCCATGCCCCGAAACGTGACGCTGAATGAAACGAACTGTAATTGGTTGTTTGACGGGCCTTGGCCAAAGAAAGCTGCTACTGTATGAATTCCAGACCTTCAGCCGTCAGTCTGAAGGTCTGGCTACGCGAGACTATATTGCGTGTGAGGATGATGGAAGTGGAGATTTATAGCCTTTTCGCACAGCACTTGATATAATTAAACTTACCAATTTGATGGGGGATCCAGAAAGGTTTAAACAACAATCACCAGTGACAACAGATACAAGATACAAGACTTTGTTCTGACTTCAGAGTGGCTACAGGAAGAAAGAGACTGCAACCAGACCCATACGAAAACAAGGATGCATATCGGAAGGACATTATATGTAGTCACGCAATGCTGACGTTAACATTAACAATTTGAGAACAAAGTATAATTTGCATGGTTTTGCGTGATATGATAACTTATAAGCGATTGTTAGATTTAATCAGTGCAATTTACTGCAGTGTCAGAACCAGAACAAAAGTGGATGTTTCTTACTAGTTCAGATGACATTTTCCGCTGAAAACTCTTATGTTGTTGGTCATACTTCCAAAAAGAATAATCTGTGATTCTGAATGTCAGTATCCACACCAGCGCGCTGACTGACAGCCTCACACTCTCCTCAAACACTGTGTTCATCCGCACTGTGCCGTGTCGAGGGTAACTACAACTGATACTGATACAACTTGATAATTCCGCGAATAAATGCAATTACAGATTTCGAACAGAGATGGCGTCAAAGAGTAAAAACTGTGGACTGCAGTTTAACCCGACCAGAGCATGTGTCTGTTTAACAACCTATAGAAACTGAAACCAAATGGCTAGCTCAATCATTCTTTTTGCATGCAAAACCAGAGATGTAACATGATCAGATCAAGCCTCCAACATGCTCATGTTGCGTTGTTTTCACCCTCTAATGAGTCTGTACAAATTGCGTAAATTGCGTTTCACAAAACTGTTCACAAAAATGTCTTTGCACACATGTTCTGTAGATCTGCGATTGATAGTTACGCCTTCCAATGGCGCATTGACGTATCACGTTCGGTGCACTATGACAGATCATGCTCATGTTGCGCGGTTTTCACCCTCTAATGAGTCTGTAATATGCGTTTCCAAAAAAAACACACAAAAATGCATTGCACGTCTTTGCACACATGTTCTGTAGATCCATCTGGCTCATTGACGGATCCATGGATGGATCGCGTCCTGTGCACCATAGATATGTATATAAAGGCTAGATGTGTTACGGCGGAGTTTCCATCGTCATCACCGCTGGCCATCTTGTCACAGACAGGCTTTCTGGCGGGCTCTGTGGTATCTGATGTAAGAAATACTCTTATCTCGTCGAAATCTTGACGGATTTACAAACGGTTTGGTTTCTTACAAACGTTATTAACGTGGCTATAATTCTGGATGATTATTTATTTATACACTTATTATTCATAAGTATGCAGTATCATAACTACATCTCTGCCATTTATAACAAACCAGACTGTTTGAAAATCGGTAGAAAATTGAGCAAGTTACGGTGATTTAAAAAGTACATGCACCATTAAAACAATGTTACCAATGAATGAGCAAGCTGCTTGTGATAAGATGGCCGCCAGGTGCTGACGTCGACCTTGGCCAGCTGCGCGGATGACACATCTAGCCTTTATATACATATCTATGCTGTGCACTATGACCCCAGCGTGTGTCGCATATAGTGACGCCAAAAGCTGCGTCTTTTGGCCATGCGTTTGACTCAGAGGTTTGACTCCCACTTAACTACCATCTGCTATATGTTCCTTCTTATCGTTATTGTCTTTTTACCATTGCTTCATTCTATCATTTCTTTCTCTTTTATACACTCACAAATACAAGCACATTCACACACACACACACACACACACACACACACACACACACACACACATACACACACGTGTGCGCGCGCATGCGTGCAACGTTATGTCAAAATAAAAGTACACGGACGCACCGAACTCTCCGTCTGCTCATCGCCTTTATTTATTTTATATTTATTTTATTATTAATTGTTCTGACAGGGTCTATTTAATTTATATTCTAACCAATTCAATGTTCAATCAAAATTCAAAAGCGAAATGTTATCTGTTTGACCACTAATGTAATTGAATATTTTACATGGCATTTTGCTCTCTTTTTTTGAATGAGTGTATCTTAAAAACTAATTGATGATCAAATCAATTCTGTATAGTTTTAAATTGTTTCATACATGATTTTTCACATTGACAAGTTTGACGTTGACATTTATCTTTTTTTTTGTATTGAATATGAATGAATTCTTTTTGTTTATTGCACTTTTGAGATATTTATCTAGTTACTATTGATTTATTACAAACATAGCCTTCAAGTTGGGAGAGTAAGGATTATTTTGATGTATGGTATATGAAAATGCTCAAAAGAATGACAGCACAGCATGTAAAAATAGAAAGTTATACTCTGGTGGAGTAAGGTTTAATCTAATATACTGTTCTATGGCAAGTCATAAAGGTTTAATCTAATATATTAATATATTTATTATAGCCTATTAATTGACAAGTCGCATTAAACTTTTCTTTTAAAATAATATAAATATAATACATGAATTCAGAATGATTTTAAACAATGTGTATTTATTTGAGCTCTTTGTGAACCTATAATTATTAGGCCAATTTCTTTGATTTACGTCATGCATTGATAAAGTCAGATCTTTTCTTTCAGCTGCCTTCTCAAACTTTGGCGGCAGCAGAAATGTTTCATGATAATTTTTAAAATGATCTCTAAATCTTCAGAAGAGAAGTGAATTGCGCCATCTCTCGCGAGAAGTGAATCAAACTGATGCTCTCCAAGTTCTGTGTAATTGGCTGACTATGTCACACTTTTAGGTGCACATGCTTCAGAGTTAATCGCAAACTCTGAATCAAACCTGAGTTGACAGAGAATGTTTATACCGAGCTTTGTGAGATCACTGAACCTAGTTTGGATCTAAACCAGGTTGGATTTGTCAAATCAAAACCTACTGGTCTGTTAGATAAAGAAAACAAACAAAATGTGCAGAGCGGTGGTTCCCCAGGACCGGTGTTCAGAAATACTGCATTAGGGAGTTTAGGTATAATGTTTGTTATTTATTATGTCACATGCATCTGTTTTTACATATAGACTCCCAACCTTGTGGGCAATTCATCATTTATGTAATCACTCGTGTCTGCCTTGTTTCACCTGTCTTGCCATTCCCATTCGGTTAATTCCCCATCCTTTGTCTTTGTGTTTCATTTGTTTTTAGATTCTGTTTGCATGCCTTGCTGCCCTGCAGGACCCATTGTTGGCAGCTCTTTCGGTTTGCCTTTTTCTAGATAATTCTCATTCAAATCTGTGAACTGACCATCTGCTAGTGATTCCTCATTCAAACTTGGCATTACAATCTAGCCAGCATGGAATCAGAGGAGGGCTGTCCACTGAGGCTCAGCGGGGTTATGGGAAATTCTGAGATTTATGCAGCCAGTCTCATCAGTCTCAACTAAGTTGATTCCACTTTGAGTGTTTGCTGGTTTCCATCAATCAACCCTCCAAACTAAGTTCATTAACATCATCATGCTGATTACTGCCGGGAGTGGCCGTGGAGGAAGAATTTTTCCGAATTCTCCAAGGAGATGAATAAGTATTATCATTAGTTTACTGCAGGAAACGTCTCAGGTTAGGTATGTAACCCTGGTTCCCTGAGAGGGAACGAGACGCTGCCAAGAAGCGGACATTTTTTCAGGAATCTCGCGGGTCACGGGATTTGGACGGGAGAGAAAAAAATGTGAGCGGGAGTGGGCGGGACCGGGACTTGTTATAAAACTATGATACCCGCCTTTATACACAAATATACAGTTTCTATAAATACATTTTGAACTAAATTATATTTGCCACATCTCTGTATGCTCTCCTGTTTGCTTTGGTGTGGCTGGTAACGTGAATGACGTGCTCTACACACCCATACCAGTTGGTGGCTGTAATATAGCTGCCAACTCTCATGCAGATTGGCCGTGAGACAGACACATTTGATTGGTTTTGCACGCTCACACGCCACACCCCCGATTTCTCATGCTAAAGTGTCAACCTGGCCGGTCAAATGCCTGGAAGATGAGTTTTTCTATACATCTACCAATATATCTACCTGTTGAGCCACTCGCGATCGAGTAGTTATGCTGCAAATTAGTTAAATTCACCCGGAATCTAGAGCGAGAACACCTAGAATCGAAGCTAGAACGAATTCAAAACACCTAACGCGTGCACGCACACAAGGCAGAGAGTGGGAGTGGGACGGGAGAGTTTCGAAAATCCACTCCCATGTCACCCTCTAGTTTGAACGTGGTGGGAATGCTCTGCGTGATTGCGTTGTGAAGCCTCTGTACAATCAGTCCAATGAGAGAGCAGGATGTCATGTGACGTCATAGACCAGGAAACTATAGCACCCCTTAAAATCAGACTGTGACAGCTTCTGAAAAGGCCTGAAGCAAGTCGATCAGGGCATGCAGGAAGTATGGCAGGCAGAAACGCAGCGTCTCCTTTCAAGGGAACTTCGAGCCGAGTTTGAACGAGGTGGGAACCCCATACCCACTATGCCATGCTGAGAAATACCCGTTCTGTGTGAAGACCAAGCGCACACTAAGAAGCAAGCAACTAGCCCCAGGAGTGGAGGGGTCTAGGTCATAAAATCTGACAAATGTATGCGGTGAGGACAAACCTTCCGCATTACAAACGTCCTGAAGGGAAACACCAAAAATCAAAGCCTTAGAGGCAGCCATACTCCTAGTTGAATGGGCGCGGACATCCATAGGTGAGGAACGTCCGACTGCATTATAATCAATTGAGATAGCCTCAACTATCCACTTGCTCATCACTTGTCTCAATGCTGGACAACCTTTCTTGGTTGAGCCAAAACAGACAAACAATTGCTCTGACTTACACCACAGGGCAGCTCTGTGAGCGTAGGCATCCAATGCCCGAACTGGACATAGCAGATTGAGACTTTCCTGATCTTGGGTATTAAAAGGTGGAGGACAGAAGGCCTGCTGCACAATAGGACCCATCACATTAGTAGGGACCTCAGGAATGTAACCCGGCCTAGGGTATAAAAATGCTTTAACCATACCAGGTGCAAATTCCAGACATGAAGGAGCAACCGACAGAGCTTGCAGATCTCCAATTCTCTTAATGGATGAAATAGCGGGAAGAAATAGAGTCTTTAGAGTGAGAAACTTTTCTAAAACCTCTTCGATAGGCTCAAAGGGAGCCAAAGTCAGACCCTCGAGTACAATGGCCAGGTCCCAAGCAGGTGCTCTGGAGTGCAAAGCAGGCCTCAGCCTCAATGTTCCAAGGAGAAAACGAGTGATTAGGGAATCTCTCCCAAAAGAAGAAGCCCCCACGGGGGATTGAAAGGCAGATATAGCCGCAACATACACCTTCAAGGTGGATGGAGATAATCCAGAAGAGAAACGATCTTAAAGAAAATCGAGAACTGAACCAGCCTGGCAGTTAACAGGATTTAAAGCACGTTCTCCACACCATGTAGAGAATAGTTTCTATTTCAAATAATACAGTTTTCTCGGGGAGGGAGCTCTGGATTGAAGGATGGTCTCCACGACCTCAGTCGAGAGACCGGAACTTACGAGCTGGGCCCCCTCAGAGGCCAAGCCCACAGTTTCCACAACTCCAGGTGAGGGTGGAACATCGTGCCCCCCGCCTGGGAAAGCAGGTCCCTCCTGACCGGAATCTCCATCGGAGAGCCGTCCAAGAAGGACACTAGGTCCACAAACCACACTCTGGTTGGCCAGTGCGGGGCTACTAATAACAGATGAGCCCATTCCTGGTGAACCCTTTCCAGAACTCCCAGGAGCATCGATTTCGGGGGAAAGACATACAGGTGTAGCCTCAGCCACACCTGCACCATAGCGTCCAGTCCGAGAGGAGCTGGCTGCGTGAGGAAGAACCAAAGTGGACAATGGGTTGTATCGTGAGATGCAAAGAGATCGACCTGAGCTCGACCGAAGTTCTCCCATAGGAGCTCCACCACCTCGGGGTGAAGTCTCCACTCCCCGGCCCTCAGCCCCTGTCTTGACAGAATATCTGCTTCCACATTCTAACACCCTGGAATATATACTGTCCTGAGTAACAGCGGTTTCCCTTGGCCCATAGGAGGATCTGTTGAGCCATCTTGCACAATAATCTGGACCTCAGAACCCCCCGATGGTTGATGTAAAACACCACCAATGTGTTGTTCGTGCGGACAAGCACATGATGGCCTCTCAGGTCTGGCAGGAAGTACTTGAGAGCCCGAAATACTGCCATCATCTCGAGTCGGTTTATATGCCAAGACTGTTGATGGTCCTGCCGTAGACCTGTCGCCGAGCGGCCACTCACGACCGCCCCCCAGTCTGTAAGGGAAGCATCCGTCGATAGCGTGATGCGTCGACGGAGGTGTCCTGGGCCCCGGGTGAGGAACCAAGGTTTCTTCCACATGACCTAAGGCACGTAGGCATTGCCACATGACCTTGATCGTGCAAAACGGATTTCCCCTCGGAGAAAACCCCTTGGTTCTAAGCCACCACTGCAGGGGTTTCATGTACAAAAGGCCAAGAGTAATACGTAGGACACAGCTGCCATGAGCCCCAACAGTCTCTGAAACTGTTTCACAGTGAGTGACTGGCCTAGTTTCACATTCTTTACGGCTGTGAGAATCGCAGAAATACGTGCTGGAGACAAGCGTGCTTGCATAGTTGTCGAATCCCACACTACTCCTAGATAAGTGGTCCTCTGTGCTGGGAGGAGCACACTTTTCTTGGCATTTAGCCATAACCCGAACTTTTTCATGTGTGAAAGAACGACATCTCGATGCCGAACCGCCAACTGCTCTGACTGAGCTAGAATCAACCAATCGTCGATATAATTTAATACGCGAATGCCCTGGAATCTGAGAGGAGCCAGTGCTGCATCCATGCATTTCGTAAAAGTGTGGGGTGATAGACCTAGCTCGCAAGCGTCCCTTCAGCCCGAGGCACCGTCACATAACCATAATCAGCAGCACCCAACACATTACTACAGTTAGATGTCTGGGGATTAAACACTAAACAATGAAGCTGGTTTGTTCCACGATATCGACACTTCAGTGTGGAGATCGGGAAAGAACGGTAGTCCTCGACGTGGAGGTGGTGTTCTGGATGATAAAAATCTTTCATCAAGCAAACTTTTCTTAGAAACACTCTCTGATTCATCGGTTGGCCATTCAATATTTAATCTAGCAACAGCGCAAGATAAAACCTCCAAAAGCTCCTCATCACCGGAATTATGAGCTGGCGAAGACTCATAATCCCCCATATCAACGCTGACGACATCCAATTCCTCAGAACTGGATAGTCTCAGCATTCATGCCTCGACCTGGAAAGGAGAAGCCGCAGTGCAGGCTCCTTCCTGGGCATAAACACCGGATCCAGCAGGTAAGGGCTGAGAAAGGCCGGAGGCCGTCTCAAGCCCCGCTACTAGATCCATGTGCAAACCCTAAGATGAAAGCCGCCTCTGTGCCTTGGCAACTGCGGGACCCGCACCTCGGGGAGTGTGAACCGAATCGTCCTCCTCAAAGAACGCCCGGCGGGAACGGAGCGTTCTCATAGATAGCTTCATGCAATGCTCACAGTCAGCTCCCTCGAGAACTGACTGGGAATGTTCCACTCCCAGACAAGCCACACAAAGCTGATGTGTGTCCCCACCCGTAAGAAAACGAGGGCAAGGAACAACACAACGCTTAAACTCTTGATTCGCCATAATAATGATGTGATATAGTGTGCTTGACAAACAACAATAAATAGACAAGGACAGAGTACAAAGATCGCTTGCTGAAGGCAACAAGCTGTCGCGGTCTGATTTCAAGGGTGCTTTGTAGTTTCCTGGTCTATGACGTCACATGACGTCCTGCTCTCTCATTGCACTGATTGTACAAAGGCTTCACGACGCAACCACGCAGAGCATTCCCACCACATTCAAATGCAGCTTGAAGTTCTCTTGAAAGGGAAGCACATCTTTTTTTTCACCTTCATCAGGGGAGTTGAATATTGTCATTGAGTCTAAATGATTGTTTTTGAAAATTAAGGATAAGATACTCATCCGTAACTTTGTTTGTTTATGTTGCAGAAAGCCATAATTGGTTGTTCAGCTGCAAGCTTTGTTAAAGATGCTCAAAGCGTAATTTCGGGAAGAGTGAACCCATCTAATCTTTTAATTAACCGCCAGACCATATAAGCAGCCACTCACCTTGCTCTGACATCAGCTGTTTTGGCATCCCTCACCTCCCCAACTCCAGCAATATATTTAGGCATCTTGCTACCATGCTTATCATCCAAGCATTAAGTAATCTCACTGAGGGGTATATCTAAGTTCAAGTTGAAGCTGCTTCCTAGACCCCATTCACTCTGGACAGCAAGCCAAAATATGCTTAACCTTATTAGCTTAAAGATTATGGGCAAAGGAACTTGTGAACTCTGGGGTTATTGATAACTTTTCTCAACAGCACTGGCAGACAAATAGGGGCGCTATCTCGCTAGAGTGTGGAACTGAGAAAAATTAAGTTGTCCCGCCAAATTAATTATAAGTAGGACACTGAAAAACTGGCAATGAGATGTTAAAGTAATGAAATTTATCGACATATCAAAATTTTGAGTTCAAACTTGACTTTTGACCACTATTTTAAAGTTACTGTACTCTGCCTTTGTATTGTCAGCAAAAAGTGAGAGGTCATGCCAAGGCAAAAGGCAGTAACTTCCACATTATCAATATTTGGTTGCAGATCACCCTTCACAAAATCAGTATAGTAACAC
Source organism: Pimephales promelas (assembly GCF_016745375.1). The sequence continues at coordinate 17,983,636 of NW_024121765.1, forward strand.
CTGTATAAAATCTACTGATCATGGTATTTATTGTGTATGATTTACAATTACCTATAGCCTTTTGTGCAATAAGTACCAAAGTATGTATTGTGCTTTGGTTACATTCTGGTGGCCCTATTACTATAGACATGACAAAATACCCCATAGCTATATTTATAGGCCCAGGCCAAGCCCCCATTGGATCTGACATCACCAAGGGCCTCTCTGCAGGAAACGCTCAGTTGCCGCAGGACCGCCAATAGGCACTCGAGCCGCCTTGCCTATGTCTGCATGTTGCCGCAACAAGTTTTACATTAATTCAAAATAAAGGATAATTTGTTGCCTTCAATATCTTGTGGAAAAGAGGTTTTCCCCTAGTGTAAGATATTATGCAGTACTCATTCCCTCTTCTAGAGAGAACCAAGGTTACATTAGTAATAGAGTACTTTAGGTGGTAGAATGATATGTTATATGTTGGAATGAAACCTTTCCCTTCCTCTGTGAATTTGTGCTGACCCAGGCTATGCCATACTACTCCTGTGTCATCACTTGTCCAGTTCCTCATTTGTTTGATGAATGTTCCCAGACAAGTAAATATTACAAATCAAAACGGTATTTAGTATAAGCTCACTTATTTCTTCTGATTAGGTCAGTAATTTTACGCTGTACTAATTCCCAGGGGTTTGGATTGTTGCGTTGGGTTGTGATCTTTACCAAAGGGATGTTGGTTTAATTATGTATAGATGAAATTAACAGATGTTTAATTTCTTCTCATTGGGCTTAAGGGATAGTTCACCCAAAAATGAAAAAATGTTCACCCTCAAATAATTGAAAACTTATATGAGTTTCTATCTTCTGTGGAACACAAAAGAAGACATTTTGACAGAGGTTGCTGGTTACCCAAATATTTTGGTGACCACCGACTTCCATTGTATGGAAGAAAAAAAAATGTGACGTTTCTCAAAATATCTTTTTGTATTCCACAGAATAAAGAAATATACAGTGTGCAACAACATCAGTATGAGTAAATAATGGCAAATTGGGTTAACTATCTCTTTAAAGTATATTTAATTATTTTTTTTAGGTCTTCATTGATCTGTATATAATTAATTCTCTCTCTCTCTCTCTCTCTCTCTCTTCTCTCTCTCTCTCTCTCTCTCTCTCTCTCTCTCTCTCTCTCTCTCGCTCTCGTATGTTTTAGATTGAGATCCGGGATACCAGGGACCCTCGATTCGGTGTCCAGCGGTTTCCGTAATGAGACAGCATCCTCCCTACGTTATCTACTCCTCCATCCCTCTCTCCTTGTCCTCAGGCCTGTGTCTCTAAACTCAGTCAGGATGCTGCTAGTGCAGCTCTTTGTAATATAGAAAAAGACTGGAATAAACTTCAAAAAGAGAACATATTGAACATACACCAGTTTAAAAATCATGTGAAATTAAAACCAATAAAAAGAAGAAAAGATCAGCTTTACATAAACCAACAACTCTGGGAAAGTAAAAAGTTACACAAATTACTACTGTTATTTAATAATGCTTTGATGACAATTATGATGATAGTCATGATTATGCTTGCAACAGCGATATTATGTTCAGACTTTCATATTTTATCTAAAATGGGGAACATATTTATAGCTTTAAGAAAATATAAGGGAATCAATGCATATGTACAAGAGTTTGGGTGCTACTTTGGACACGCAGATGAAAAGGAAAAACATCAAGCCAAAAATTTAAATAAACAAAAAAAAATAAAGAAAAAAAATAAAAAACATGATAAAAACATTTTGTACAGCACCAGATGTAATTTTGAAGACCATGTTTTTCTGACAAATTTTGAATTGCCCTCTTTGTACATGTGGTCAGCAATCAGAGTTAATTGATGAATTAAATAGTTCAATTGTAAATTCTATATTTATATGGATACAGGGTACAGCCATTAAGCATTTATTCACCCACATCATATTCCTTCTACTAACTGGAATGGATTTAACAGATTTATTATTTTATCTCTCATTTCACCTGAAGGTACCAATGATCATTCTATGACTGTGCTGCAGAAAACACTGAACAACAGCTGAATACACCGCTATCCCACATACATCTAATTTGGCATGCAAATTCCTTTTTACATTTCTTTATCAATTAACTGTTATGAGATTTATGATTAGTGATTTGCACATGAACATTCTTTGGACTCAGCTACATTAATTTCATAATATGTTTTCTTCAGCTTTTTGTGTTCATTGGACAAATAATTTTTTCCCCATCAATCATTTGTCTTGAGGAAAAGCCCTGCATGCTGCATTTTACTCAGGCCCTTATCTGCCATATACCACACTATAGAGCATAGTGGTACAGCACAAAGTTAACCATAACACATCTAGCTGACCCCTGGTAAAAAAATATAACATATAAAATAGCTTGAATTTCATGTTGGCATATTCTAGTTTTAGCTGATAAAGTGATGGTCTAGCTGGTGGACCAGCATAGTGATGCTGATCTCAAACAAAACAGCATGGTCCACCAACACTCCGGCTTCACCTGGTGACCAGCAATGCTGTATTTTTCAGCAGGGACTCCTGAGACTTGGTATAGTGTCATGATAAATGGCATGATCTCTGTTTCCAAGATGTGTTGCACAATTATTCACACAATTTCTTAGCATAAAGTCCCATTACATTAAATGGACTGTTGTCCCTTAATTCTTCACATATGCAAAATGCAACAACTGATTCTCGTAGTAGAAATCAACGAATAAGAAAAATCTGAATATTTTGTTATAAATTCCTTAAATATTTGAATCATGATGAACCATTCAAACAAAATAGGAATTTGTGTGCCTAAGGTTGTACTTGTGTTTGTGTTTTTTATCAACACCTCCCTCCACTTTGTGTTAAACTTTATCTTGTTATGGCAAAATTTCTGCTGTGGCAGTGGCTGGAGCAAACAAAGACCATCAAGGTGAACTGGAGAAGAAAGCTTACACTAATTAGGATCATCTCAAGAGGAAAGCCCTGTTGGGGGTATGTCTGGCCCCTAGTCTGCAGCCCCTTTCTGCCGGATTTTGGAGATGACATGAAATGGACATACTCCATGGTGCTTAAATCCTCCTAACCCTTATGAAAAGACTGCTTTGCTGCTCCCCATCTACCTCAGTCTTGAACCCCTCCTACTCTATTTTCTTGATATGCTCCACTGGGAAACCAGAGATGAATGCTGAGATCAGATGGAGAGTGAGGCTATGTGGAGCCAGAAGATTAGACTGCACTGGACTTGGCTTTCTATTCTGTAATCCTAAAACACATTTTCTCCATAAATTCCCATACATTTCTACACTACTATTCAAAAGTTTGGAAATGCTAAGATATTTTTTTTCAAGAACCTGAGTCATTGATTCACCTAGGATGTATTTAATTGATCAGAAATGAATATATAGGCATTTACAATGTTACAAATGCTGTATTATATACAGTTGTAAATGCTTCACTATTTAAACTCTGTTCAAACGCTACGTTAGCATTCAGTTTATTAAAATATTCAATTGAAGTTTCCTTTCGTTGTCACTCTGAGTTCCGTCAGATGACGACGAATGGGGTTTCGCTTAGAAAGCCTATCGACTTTGAGTATTACAAAGCGAGCCAATGGCAAAGAAATGCCATGGGTCTGCGGATTTTGCATAGCGTATCTCCGCCTTACCTTGTGGATATAAAAAGGAGGACGCCGCAACATGCAGGTATGTTTTCGCTTCGGAGCCAAGAGTTTTCTTCACTCCTGCAGCCTATTCTCTGACTATTTTTGAGAATCTTCTAGACGAGCAGCTTCCAGCCGGTGTTGGTGTGATGGCGAGTTACAGCGTGTGTGTTTCTTCCTGGGCGCTTCAGCACTGCTGCAAGCTTTTCTCCCACAAAAAGACTTTTCTCTCTTTCTAAAGACGATCTGCCCTTGTATTTCTGAGTGCGGTATTCTGATAGATTCAGCTGATGGGTGCGAGCGCTGTTTTGACGTGTTTGGGCTCCGTTTGCACTCAGACAGCGCTTGTGGGTGTGTCATGTTCTCCCAGCGGGAACGTGACCATCGCAATGTAACGGTTGAGACTCGATGAGCTCAATAGAGTGAGAGTCCTCTCATCCACACCCCGATCTATTTTTCTCCACGTGAGATAATACTTCGGCTGCTGGCCAGGGTGACCTAAGATGGCAGGTCTGGAACTAAACTGACGAAAATTCCTTGGTTCACACCCCGTCTTTCACATTGCAACACGCGTGGTCCCAAGTGAGTTCGCAGGCCCGCCTGCGGGCCCGTGGTCTCATTCAGTCCCCTGGCTGATGAAATCATGTATATCGCCGCATCACATGGTGAGCTGGAGTCCTCTAGTGATGATGGCTCGTCAGTGCTGCTGTCCAGTTTGAAGTTTGATCCAGAGTTCATAGCTATGCTTTTCTGGGTTGTCGCGAGTATCGGGCTTGTGTGGAACCATCTGCCATGTCCCGAGCACTTAAGGCTGGTGATTGGTTTTTGGGGGTGGCGAACCCAAATCCTTTGTAGCAAATGCAACATTTAATAATATACATAAAATGTATTTAAGGGCCAATTTAGCTCAAAGGAAAATGATTAATTGATTTGCAATGAATCTAGGGAACCGAGCAAATGACTCGTTTGGAGTTCATTTGAACGGGCAGTAATTTGCAAGGATATAAATACCCAATCTATAGTGAAACACTATGTCTTAGCAAGGTAACTTTAGATCGAACAGTACAATGCATTAAATCTGCAAACACGACACAAGGCAATTATCTTTTCAAATATATGGAAGACTTTATTAGCTATTCTAAACACAAAACTAAGGTCTAAACATAATCACACACACACACATTCATACAAGGCGCAGAGGAAAAGAGAGCGAGAAAGAGTGAGAGAGAAAGTTTCAACTTTCTATATGCACGTAAGACATGACCTGAAAGGACCACCAAGCATTAATTTAAACCTTCATTTCCTAGAGAGGTTATTCAATTAACATTAAAGCACCAGTTCAGTTAGAGTATGAAGGGTTACTTGCAAGTTCATGCGTGGCTTTGGGAGTTCCCTTTGTCTGTTTCGTAGAAGGGGTTTCCCTGCCGGGTCCGTTGCGTGGCTGTCTTCTCGTGTGCCTGGAGGAGGGAAGTCTTGAGCTGCCGGTCACGTGTGGTCAGCAGACGAATGAAAGTCTCGGATTCGAAGCGCGTTGCAGGAGAGCCGTTTGAACGAACTTTGCAGCAAACTTAACTTTGAAACGAGACTTTTACGAAAAAGAAAATAAAAGGAAAGAAATGAAAGTAAGGCAAGTTTAGATGGCTTGAATGAGCTGTTTTAACCCCGATCTGGATGGGTTATTTTGTTTGCTGGTCGAATTTGGTCTAGTCGATGTAGAAGCGTGCGAACACGCTCTTTGTTTCAGAGAGAAGCGCGAACAGGAACACTCTCTTGCTGTTTTAGAGAGAGGCACGAACTTAACAGTTACAAACTGAACGAACGAGAAACGAACGAAAACTCAACTTGAGGTCTTGTTCCTTTGTTCGGATCTTTAAGTTAAAACTCAGTCCAACCTCCCAGAAACTTCTGGCCAATGGGACCCTGGCTTCATTTCGGAGGTGGATCTATCTTCTGCTGATCATAAATTAGGCATGATCTGTGATCTTCTCGCTTTACAAGAGACCACATTTTAAATATTATAAATTTAAAGGAATACAAAACATTTTACACAGATTTCAATCAAGACATCTTTTGAATCAAGAGAATACGATTCTTTTGATTGGAAACGATGCATTCACACTCTAGAGTTATAAACAATCACAAATAGTTAACAACGATTACATGAATATGTGATGTACGCAGAATACATCAACATATGAATTGTAGAAACAGTAGCAAACATAGAATTAAATGTTTGAGTAGGACCAGAAGGGTCCCACTTTATATTAAGTGGTTTTAAGTACTATGTATTTACATTGAAATTAACAATTGGATACAATGGACTTATTGTGTACTTACATGTTTTAACATTGTACTTAAATTTTAAAAATACCTGCATGTAATTACAGCTGTAATTAATTTATGTAATTACATTTGTAATTACACTGTTGACCCTACCCTTGCACCTTAAACTACCCTTAAACCGACCCATACCACCACACCTGTCCCTAACCTTACCCGTATCACACCTCAATAGCAGCAAAAGTGTTTTACAATACAACAGGTACACAATAACACGTTGTACTTATTTTTCGATGTAAGTACATAGTACTTAAAGCCACTTAATATAAAGTGGGACCTTATCTTAGTAAAACATTAACGCATTGACAGTTCTTCCTGTTTAGTGCCCATATTTTGGGCCTGCGGCCATAAAGGAAAACGGATCTGGGGGTTTCCTTGTCCCAAACCAGACACTCTGGAGCCATCCCGTGACTCTGGAATGTGGTGTTAGCTCACATGGGTTCCGTTGTGTTTGGTTCAACTCCCCCATCAACTCCCCCATATCCACGGTTCTCGGCCGCCCAGAAGTGGACTGTCGCTATTTGGTCTGACCCCGCGGCCATCTGCTGCCAACCAGCCACCGGCTCAGATGCCTCAGTCCACTTGCCGATCCGCTATGCAAAATCCGCAGACCCATGGCATTTCTTTGCCTTTGGCTCATTTTGTAATACTCGAAGTCGATAGGCTTTCTGAGCGAAAGAATCCGACGGAATGTCTCTGTTCCCTACTCAGGGAACGAGGGTTACAGATGTTTTATCTCGTTTTCTATAACACTAGGTGTTTCTTGTGAACCTCGGCTCAACACTTCATCCATTCACTCCTCTCTTTGTGCTGGTTAGATTCAGTTTTCATTTTTCTTTCAAGACAGCAATACAAATAATAGCCTTCATCTTTCCAAAGAACAGACTGATTTTGTTGACTGATACAAACTCTACTGTAGGCCATCAAATGGACTGCTGTTTCCACACATCATTAAGCTGCACAATTATTTTCAACTGTGCAAATACTAAAACAAATAACTCTGTGAGTGCCAAACAGACACATTCAAAGCAATTCTTAAATATTACACAGTATAACACAAGGTTTTCTTAACGGACCGGAGCAATGGCTTTGCAATGCTCTGATCAAAGATAAAAAAATCATTTTAAAAATAGAAGAGTGATTTCAAACCATGTTAATAATTTACATATCACTGGTTTGTTGTATTTTGTTTTGATTAATTAAATGCTACATTGGTGAAGAGACGGATGAATTTCTTCTTTAAAAAACATAAAAATGTCTTGGTTTTGCCAAACTTGGTAACGTATTTCTGTATTCATCATTCACCGTAGGTCATACATACAAAGAAATTCAGAGCCCAGCAAACAATACATATTCAATAGTAATTTCATCCTGGGTGCACTGTGCTGGTCAATCTTTTTTGACAGGAAAGACACAAAGCAGAGACCCCAATGACAACTAGTTATTTCTGAAAATGTACACCTCAGGGGCAGTGTATATCTGCAGTATTCAATATAATTTCTTCTCTAAGCCATTTATATTTTGTGTTTGTCTCACAGAACATTAACATGACCATTGCCCAGATGTTTTTTACAAATTGACTGATTTATGTAACATTTTTGTCTACATACACAGGAAACTTTTAAGAGAAAAGTACCAGTATCCTGATCATAGTGTAAAACTAATTTGATATTTATGTGTTTTCTTTTTCAGTAAATCTCATGTGAAACAACATTGTCATTCGACATCTAGTTATTAATATTTCAATTTAAAAAAAACAGTCTTTGATAGGCCCATGTTACTGAAGATTTAGTAGTGTTTGTTTCATTTATTTTGTATTTTTACTTTCTTTCCTGTCTTGCAACACTTTTTCTTAATCTACCATTTTAAAAAAGAAAAGAAAGTAACAAAAGAAAGAAATAAATGTGCCAAAATGACAAAACAAGACTATGGACTGTGGAAAGATATGAAAAGGTTAATTTCTGAAGTTTACATTGTCTTTTCCTGTGCTTCACGTGTTTAATGCCTCTCTTTTGGAGATTATGCTTTTTGCTCTAGTTGTAAATGTTTTTTTTTCCCCTCTGATCTTTCTGGAATGCTGTAATCTCTAAATTAAACAAAAATGTATAAAAAAAAATGTCTGCAAGTCATAGGGGAGTGCAACATAAACTGACATCGTCACCATCACTGAAACATTGTTGGTGTTGTTGTTTAAAATATATAAAAAAAAAAAAAAAAACATTGAATACCATGTCATGGGATTATTTGGGGGGAAGATACAAATTTACTCAGGTATACAAAAAAGGGGGGTTTGGTGCCAAGCAAAACAGATGGAAAAACATCAGACTCTGAAAGGATTCCTAATCAGTGCTTCTGATCCACATCCTGAATGATTTGTCCAAGTTTGTTGTTTATCTTTTTGCATTTTAAAAATATTATGCTTAGCCTAATCTCTAATTCATGGCTGTGCAACATACAATTTACAACCTACGTACAACCTCATACAAATCATGCAGGTAAAATGGCCATATCTTAAAATCCACGCACAAAACACAATAACATCCCATTTAACTCCCTGTAAAGTAGAAAAAAAAGGGTCCACACGACTGACTTGTTTATTTTGATTAAGTATGAATTTGAGCGAGTGTGTATCATGCTATATTTAACTCTGTCTGCACAATAAAAAAATATGCTGGAAGCCTGTTGCAAATTACATAACAATTATGAACAAATGTTGTCTGTGTTCCCAGTCAGGCAACCTTTGGCAGAAAGCCACCTCCTCTATTTCTCATTAACAGCACTACAGGAATGAAGGACTAGATCAAACGAGTGAGGGATGATGAAAAGGAAAGGCTGGGCACTGGCCAGCACAGACAGGATGGGCTATGGCCAGAGGAGGTGCCAACATATCAGCAGGCATTAAACGCATATTTGGTACAGCCAGGTGCAGCAAGCTGTGCTAGAGAAACTCCTCCATCCTGAGAGTAATTACAAGTTGGCTTCGTATGAATGCCAAAAATGTGACACTGCCACAGTGTGTCACAAAATGATGCATATTGCTCCAGTACACCAAGTATTGCTTTATATTCCCCATTTATTGCTATTTTTCACCCATAATTTCATGTAAACATAACTTGAGGATTGTATGGATCACATGAAGCAGTCACACTTTATATTGGGTGTCTTTAACTTTTATGCAATGTACTTCTTGTGTTCTTATTGTATTGCAAAATACTTTTGCCACTATTAAGGTTGGATACGGGTAAAGGTTAGGGACAGGTTTGGTAGCTATGGTTAGGTTTAAGGGTGGGTTAAGATGTAAGGAAAGGGTAAACAGTGTAATTATACATGTAATAAACAATTAAATGTTGATACATAATAGACATGTACTATAAAATGGAACTCATTAAACTATAAATACAAATGTTAATGAATTTCATGAATTATAAACCAAAATTAATCCACAAACTAAATTTGATTTTAAATGGAACACCATGTCTGTAACAGTGTTATACATGTTGCAAAATGTCACAAATAAGTCTTCAGCTAATACTAAATAAAACAGTCCTTTTTTAATACTTGATATGCTAATCTTAAGGTTCAATATCATGATGAAGGAAATCTGCAATAATTTGCTTCCTGTGATTTTTTCCCTCCACAGCCCTTGTTCTATCTTTCACATATGTGGCTGTTGCTTATTAAAATACCATTGCTAATTTAAGAAAGCAAGCTCAACCATAGAGTCAGTGGTGTCGCGGTGGTCATCAAAGCAACAAGATTTTCCCATGAAGCAGATTGTGGTGAATGGGGTATATATAATAATTGTTTTGTTAATTCTGATGTCACGAGTGAAGGAAAAACTACAACTACTGACAACAGACTCTTCACAGGTACATGTAATATATATATATATATATATATATTCTCTGTCAACTCTCCTGCTAACATGCCTTGACATTTTCAGCATCCCTCCACCACTCCAACTCCTCACTCTTGGCTTGTTTTTCACTGTCAGAAATACGAGGGGAGTACTCTGGGTTCAGGCCGAATACCGAGCCCGGAGCCCTCTCCTCGGACAGCACGCCAAATGTTTCTTTTTTATTCAGTTTTTATTCATTTAGCTGACGCGCTATATGTCAGAGGTCACATGCCTCTGGAGCAACTAGGAGTTAAAGGGATAGTTCACTTTAAAATTAATTTTTGATATGTTTTAGCTTACCTCAAGGGCATCCAAGATGGGGAACGTTCCATATTGGTTATTTTACGGTCACATAGCAACATTACAAAGGGGACATAATAAGGACGTTCCCATATGGTTGTCTGTTGACCATATGAGAACTTTTTGTGACTAACTTACTGAGAACATTGTAATATGACTCTAAGTTGTTCATAAAAATAACCTCCCTTATAGGACTTTAGGGGAACGTTCCATATTGGGTATTTTATGGTCACATAGCAATATTACAAAGGGGACATAATAAGGACGTTCCCATATGGGTGTCTGTTGACCATATGAGAACGTTTTGTGACTAACTTAATGAGAACATTCTAATATGGGTATAAGTTGTTCATAAAAATAACCTCCTTATAGGACTTTAGGGGGACGTTCCGTAATGGTAATCTTATGGTCACATATCAACGTTACAAAGAGGATGTAATCAAAACGTTCTCATATGGGTCTAAGTTGGTCATATTATAACGTTCCTTAAAGGACTTTAGGGGGACATTCCCTAATGGCAATCTTATGGTCACATAACAACGTTACAAAGAGGATGAAATCCAAATGTTCTCATATGGTTCTAAGTCGGTCATATTATAACGTTCCTTATAGGAATTAAGGGGGATGTTCTGTAATGGTAATCTTATGGTCACATATCAACGTTACAAAGAGGATGTAATCAAAACGTTTTCATATGGGTCTAAGTTGGTCATACAATGACGTTTTTTATGTGACTTTAGGGGGACTTTCCATGTTGGTTATTTTATGGTCACATAGCATAAAAGGGGGTGAACCTGCTAGTGTTGCGGAGCGGGCATGTAATTTTTTAGCAATCAAAAAGCATATCTAATTAATTGAAATCATGTTTTATGAATTTTTTTAAGAAAAAATAAATGTATGAAAAAAATTCCACACTAATTCTGTGTTGTGTTGTGACATAAGCTGGGACTTGATCACCCCAGCTGGGTCGCCTAGGGGAGGGGGTCTGATTGTTGAAAGACCCGAAACCCCCCATGATCCTAGGTTACATCACTGAAGATATGTCCAGGTGCACCAGACGGTGTATTAAAAAACCTTCTTTCTGGAACAACCAGTGACTACCAGGAACAGTCTGGTTGACCACCAAGTACAGATTGGTGACAGCTGGAGAGACAGTGGACAGCCCGGAAAGACGGCATCGGGGCAGTGAGGGGTAGCATCCCAAGCTGCACCTTCTGAGAAGAAGGAACCCAAAGAGCTACGAATCGACCTACAGGAGATATACCCCTAGGGATTCCCGAGAGGGGGGGCGGAAGAGAATCCCACAGGACGGATCAAAGGATGACGACACATAGCAATGAAAACATGACAATGATAATGGAATGCGTATGTGGCAAGATATGCAAGAACCGACATGGCCTGCGGATCCATCAGGCCAAGATGAAGTGTATGCAGAAGGAAGTAGAGTCACAGCGCACAGGAACTACGCCTGGTGAGACGCAGGAGGAGCCGGGCCCGGAGTCACCCCACAGTGCCCGGAGCCTCCAGGTGATGCTACCAACTGACGCACACAGGACATCAGAACATCGTCGGGTGAAGTGGCTCCAAGCTAGCAAGGAGAAGGAGTGGCGCCAGTTTGATGGAGACGTAGACACCATCTTGGAGGCAACTGCCAAAGGGAGTGCTGATCGACGCCTCAAAACGATGACTACAATCATTATCAGCCTAGCTGCAGACAGGTTTGGACTTGAGGAGAAGCGAGCAGCAAAGCCCCCTTACACTATGAATAACAGAGCAAGTAAGATCCATCAGCTCAGGCAGGAGCTGAAGAACTTGAGGCAGCAGTTTAAGGTTGCAAGTGGAGAGGAGAGGGGACCGCTCGCGGAGCTACGCAGCATAATCCGCAAAAAGCTTATGACCCTGAGGAGAGCGGAGTGGCATAGGAGGAGAAGGAGGGAGAGGTCCAGGAGGAGAGCTGCCTTTCTAGTGAATCCATTTGGGTTTACAAAACAGCTGCTAGGACAGAAGCGCAGTGGCCAACTCACCTGCTCTAAAGCTGAGATTGACCATCACCTCAAGCAAACCTACAGTGATGAGTACAGAGAGCAAGATCTAGGCCCCTGCAGGTTCTTGATCAATCCACCTGCACCGGCTCTGGACTTTGATGGGAGAGAGCCAGGCTGGAAGGAGATCCAGGAGGTGGTTAGAAGGGCAAGGGCAAACTCCGCACCAGGGCCTAGTGGAGTACCGTATAAGGTTTATAAGAACTGCCCAAGACTACTCCACAGACTCTGGAAGATCCTGAAGGTGATATGGAGGAGGGGAAAGGTAGTAGACCACTGGAGACAGGCAGAGGGTGTTTGGATCCCGAAGGAGGAGAAGTCTCAGAAGATCGAGCAATTCCGGACCATCTCACTCCTGAGCGTTGAAGGAAAGATTTTCTTCAGCCTCATTTCCAGGCGACTGACAGACTACCTCCTGAAGAATTCATACATCGATACAGCGGTCCAGAAGGGAGGAATCCCAGGGGTATCTGGATGTCTGGAGCATACAGGTGTGGTCACTCAGCTTATCAGGGAAGCCAGGGAGAACAAGGGTGACCTGGCTGTGCTTTGGCTGGACCTTGCGAATGCCTATGGATCCATACCCCATAAACTAGTCGAAGAGGCACTGAACCGGCATCATACCCCGAAGAAGTTCAAAGACCTCATCCTGGACTACTATACCAACTTCCATATTAGAGTCTCCTCCGGAACGACAACCTCAGATTGGCACAAGCTTGAGAAGGGAATCATCACTGGCTGTACTATTTCAGTCATCCTTTTTGCACTCGCCATGAACATGCTGGTAAAATCTGCGGAAATACAGTGTAGGGGGCCCCTTTCGAAGTCTGGAGTTAGACAGCCACCCATCCGAGCCTTCATGGATGACCTGACAGTGACCACAAAATCTGTCCCAGGCTGTAGGTGGATCCTGAATGGCCTTCAGGAGCTGATGTCCTGGGCTCGCATGAACTTCAAGCCGGCTAAGTCAAGGTCCCTCGTGCTGAAGAAAGGGAAGGTCATTAACAAGTTCCACTTCTCACTTGGCACCACCAAGATTCCATCACTGACAGAGGAACCTGTGAAGAGCCTGGGGAAGGTTTTCAATTGTAGCCTGAGAGACGCAGCTTCCACAAAAGCGACCAACCATGACCTGGAAACCTGGCTGGCTGCGGTGGACAAGTCTGGCCTTCCTGGCAAGTTCAAGGCCTGGATTTACCAGCACGGCATCCTCCCTCGGATCCTTTGGCCCCTCCTGGTGTATGAAGTCCCCATTTCAACAGTAGAAGGCTTCGAGATGAGGATTAGCAGGTTTCTGCGCAGGTGGCTGGGACTGCCTCGAAGCCTGAGCAGCATCGCACTCTATGGGCACAATAATAAGCTGAAGCTTCCCATGAGCAGCCTGAGCGAGGAGTTCATGGTGACGCGGTCCAGGGAGGTCTTACAGTATCGGGAGTCCAGAGATCCAAAGGTTGCCCAGGCTGGGATTGAGGTCAGGACAGGGCGGAAGTGGAGGGCTGCCGTGGCAGTGGATGACGCAGAGTCGAGGCTACGGCAAAGGGTATTGGTGGGCTCAGTGGCACATGGGAGAGCTGGCCTGGGCAGCAGAAGAACTCCTCGCTACGATAAGGCAGAAGGGAAAGAGAGGAGGTCCCTGATCCTGGAGGAGGTGCGTGCCGGAGTTGAGGAGAAGCGAGCTTGCCAGATGGCTGGGATGCGGCAACAGGGCGCCTGGACAAGATGGGAGCAAACACTGGAGCGAAAAGTGACATGGACTGAGCTGTGGAAGGCGGAACCACACAGGATAAAATTCCTGATTCAGGCGGTCTATGACGTGTTGCCAAGCCCATCCAACCTCTTCTCCTGGGGAAAGGTTGAGACACCAGCATGCCCCCTCTGCCAGAGGAGAGGAACGTTGGAACACATCCTGAGCTGCTGTCCGAAAGCCCTGGGCGAAGGGCGTTACCGCTGGCGGCATGACCAGGTCCTAAAAGCAATAGCGGATTCTATCTGCAGTGGAATCAGCCACAGCAAGAGCATTCGCCCAGTGAAGACCACAGCCTTTGTCAAAGCTGGGGAGAAGTTAATACCAGCTGCCCGGGGCACCTCCTCTGGCCTGTTGCCAACTGCGCGTGACTGGGAGCTGGCAGTTGATCTGGGCAAGCAGCTGAAGATCCCTGAAGCAGTTGCCATAACAACATTAAGGCCTGACATTATGCTCACCTCGGAGGCCTCCAAGCAGTTAATTCTATTGGAGTTGACAGTGCCTTGGGAGGACCGTATGGAGGAGGCCAATGAAAGAAAGAGGGCAAAGTACTCCCAGCTTGTAGAGGAGTGCCGGAGCAATGGGTGGCGGACAATATGCCAACCAGTTGAAGTGGGATGTCGAGGGTTTGTGGGCTATTCCCTTTGCAGGGCCTACAAAATGCTTGGCATCACAGGGGCGAGTCAGCGAAGGGCCATCAAGTTGGCCACGGACGCTGCAGAAGCAGCATCAAGGTGGCTGTGGATCAGGAGAGGAGAGGCATGGCGTGTAGGGCAGTAGCGCTACCTGGACATAAGCTGGGACTTGATCACCCCAGCTGGGTCGCCTAGGGGAGGGGGTCTGATTGTTGAAAGACCCGAAACCCCCCGTGATCCTAGGTTACATCACTGAAGATATGTCCAGGTGCACCAGACGGTGTATTAAAAAACCTTGTTGGTAATAATTTTTTTTATTTATCATAAACTTTTTGTAAAATAACATGCTGCACAATGACTGTTAAAATTAAAACATGGATTATTCCTTAAATTCAGTTTTGTTAAAAAAATCATGATTTATTTGGATTAGTGTATTATTACATTAGGACATATAAATTCTACTGTACAACAGTAATATATTTCTGTCAAGTTAAAGGGTTAGTTCACCCAAATATGAAAATTAAGTCATTAATTACTCACCCCCATGCTGTACCAACCCCGTAAGACCTTCGTTCGTCTTCGGAACACAAATGAAGATATTTTTGATTAAATTTGAGAGCTGTATAACTACCACATTGGCTCCTAAGGGACTGCCTCTTGATGGCCCAAAAAGTCAATGAAGAAAATGTTTAAATATCCCAAGTGACTACCGTGGCTCAACTATATGTTTATCAAGCGACGCGAATACTTTTTGTGCGAAAAAACAAACAAAAATAACGAGTTTATTCGACTATTTCTTTTCTTCCTTGTAGGCCAGAACGAGACTTCCTTATAGATTTCCACGACGCATGCGTGAGAATTGCGATCTGAAGTAGTGTAAGCTGGCGTAAGCAGCAGATCGCAAATCTCGCGCATGCGTCGTGGAAATCTAAGGAATTCTCGTTCTGGCCTACAAGGAAGAAAAGAAATAGTCGAATAAACTCGTTATTTTTGTTTGTTTTTTCGCACAAAAAGTATTCGCGTCGCTTGATAAACATATAGTTGAGCCACGGTAGTCACTTGGGATATTTAAACATTTTCTTCATTGACTTTCTGGGCCGTCAAGAGGCAGTCCCTTAGGAGCCAATGTGGTAGTTATACAGCTCTCAAATTTAATCAAAAATATCTTCATTTGTGTTCCGAAGACGAACGAAGGTCTTACGGGGTTGGTACAGCATGGGGGTGAGTAATTATAATGACTTAATTTTCATTTTTGGGTGAACTAACCCTTTAAACCGAACTTTTATTTTGACGGGTTGCCGCGAAGACCTTTTGAGTTTCTGTGTGTTTATGTCATGATGATAGTTTCTCAAATGAAGCAGTAAAATGGTCACAAAATGACTTTCAGAGTGGATCTAGAGCCTGGAGAGGAAGTTCATGAATTTCTGTCTTCATATAGGCAAAAAACAGCGCAAGCAATGCAAACAATGGTAGCAACACTGTTTGTTTCAGAGTGTGGTTGGCTAAGACTTGGCTAAGACTTGACTTGATGAGGACTGCAGCTACCAACACCTTGTGTTTCTCAAGAAAGAATCTTGCTGAAGATACAACCAAGTCTTGCTACACTTTAGAAGAAACAGTTCACAACACTAGGTGTATATGAAGCTAACGTAAGCGCTACCCAGCTAGAAATTTTACGTCCCCAGAACGTTCTGAGAACGTCCCCGCTGGTGTCAAGGACGTTGCCTGGTAAGTTAACGTTCCCATAACGTTCCCAGCCAGACACAATGTGGAGTTCTTTAAAGGGTTTGAGGACGTTATTTGGAGGACCTTCAGCGAACATTCAGGATATTCTGGGAACGTTTAGAGGACAATATTTAATTCAGAAATCCAATGTTTCCAAAACATTCTGAGAACGTCCCACTGGTGTCAGGAACGGCGCTTGGTAATGTTCCCACAATGTTCCCAGAACATCTGAATGTTACCCGGAATGTCCTCCAAATAACGTCCCCAAACCCTTTAAAGAACTCCACATCGTGACTGTCTGGGAACGTTACCAGGTGACGTTCCTGACACCAGCGGACCTTCTCAGAATGTTTTGGAAACATTGGATTTCTGAATGAAATATTGTCCTTTAAACGTTCCCAGAACATCCTGAATGTTCCCTGAAGGTCCTCCAAATAACGTCAACAAACCCTTTAAAGAACTTCACATCGTGTCTGTCTGGTAATGTTGTGGGAACGTTACCAGGCAACGTCCTTGACACCAGCGGGGACGTTCTCAGAACATTCTGGGAACGTAAAATTTCTAGCTGGGAGTTCGGTTCAGTTGGATATTTGATTCAGATCAGTTCGACGTAGAGCTACAGCTCTGTTAACAAGAGGTAAAAACTATATAAATACTGTTCGTTTTCTCACATAAACCGCTCGTTTCGTGTCTTAGGCCATCAGTGTGTACTTACATTTACGAGTCATTAAATCATGTATAATTTTGACTTCTCTGTGCATGCTCTTTGAGGTGGACCCCCTAAACCTGCATTATGACTGACAGACAACGGTTTGACCGAAAAATGTCAAAATATCAAATACTGTGGAAACAAAGACACCTACATCTTGGATGCCCTTGAGGTAAGCTAAAACATATCAAAAATTAATTTCAAAGTGAACTATCCCTTTAAGTGTCTTGCTCAGGGACACGTTGTCTGACAGTGGATTCAAACCCAGGTCCCTCACACCAATGGCATGTGTCTTATCCACTGCGCCATCACCACCCCCCAAATACGCATTTATATCTGACTTAATAGTAAGTGTGAACTTGTGAAACAAGTTTCTGTTACAGTAGCAGTCTGCTCATTCATTCATGTGTATAAATCTTTCATGTAAATGTTGATTATGTTAATTTTTAGTATCAACTTATTATAATTTATTAATCTATTCAACTAATAATTACTGTGAGACAATTCATATGTTTGCTCGTCAACGGAAAGTAAAATAATTCAAATATATGAGAAAGAAGGTCAGCGCCACTTTTACGCCACAGTTATTTCAATGTAAAGCCATTCTAGCTAGAGGCTATGAGGTAGACAGGATTTTTTTTCAACTATAGACCATTTCACAAGATGTAAACAACACCGGTCCAGAAACATTCCTGTTTCAGTTTGTAACTCTTTTCTTTATTTCACATGTAAAGAAAACATCTTAAAGATGTTTGTTTAACTTTTTGATTCAGTTTTATATGTTCTGTTGGTTGTATTTTATCCCAGCTTTTATGTAGTGTTCAAAAACTGAAACAGGAAGTGCTTCTGGACCAGTGTTGTTTACATCTTGTGAAATGGTCTATACATAAAAAAACTATTTTTTGATCATTAATTACATTTTACAAAGGTTTACTATACAGAAAAGACATGTACATGACTAGAATAGTGTCATGGTTCATAGGTCTTTGTGGTCACTCTGTCATGTCTTTGTGGTGTTTCTATCACTGGTCTAAATGCCTGTTATGCCAGTCGTTGCCTGGTTACCAGCTGCACAGACAAGCTAATCAGACCAGCTGCACCTGCAGCTCATTGTTGTCTCCAATATCTACCCTTGTGTTTGCTGTGTTCGTTGTCAGATTGTGCTCATGTCTTGCTGTTCTGTTCCCTCAGTATCTCTCAAGTCTTCTATTCCTGTGTTTTTTTGCTTCCTGCTCGAGTTCAGATTACTCTCCGCCTTGTCGTTTCTGGATAATCACTGAGTTTGTTGATTGGCAGACATCATTCAGTCCATGGCAGTCTTCTCGTTGCCAAGACCTGCAGCTATTCCTGCAGGACTACATCTGAATACCCTGCCTTACTTATTTATCTTGTTTATTTCCAATAAACTGTTAATTTGCATTCACAACTGGATCCTCTTACCCTGACATAATGATTTGAACACAATGGATCCAGCGAGTGCTTTGGAAATGATGGAACGTCAACAGTAAATGATCGCTACGGGTCATCCAGTTCAGGCCTTTGTAGCGCAGGTTTCAGAATTGACAATCCAGATCCAGTACTTAGAGACCAAGGGCCCTATTTTAATGATCTAAGTGCATTGTCTAAAAAGCACGGCACAAGTGCACTTAGGGTGTGTCCAAATCCACTTTTGCTAGTTTACAGTAACAACGGGTTGGCAATATTTTTGATCGCACAAGATGGCGCCTATATGCATGGCATAACGTCTGTGCTCCAGTCAAATTTTTTTTCTACTAGTTGTTTTAATGTTTTTTATATGCTCTTGGGCTCAGCTTTCTACACATCGTGTGGTTTATAATCGTCAAGCGTTGTTGGATATTAATCATGGAATGGCTGACCGTCTTGACACCACTTTGACTAGTCTATCTAAAAGTCAACACCCGCCCTCGCTGCTCTGCCCACCTCACCTGTGCCGACTAGCGTGTGACTTTTGTCGAAGTAAATGGCGTAGAAAGCGTGGGAAATGAGGTGGTGTGCTGGTGGCGACGAGGTTGCGTCTAAGAGCGATGGAGGCGTCTTGCTCGCGCCGTGTCCTTGTTGAGCTGTGGCCGGTCACTTGCGGAACCTATTCCTGTGGTCCGCGTGAGCGTATGCTGCAGGGTGTGGAGTGTCTGGCTGCTGACCTGGACAAGGTTTGCAATTGGTATCGGTCTGCACGCCCGGTTGGACGGGGAATGAATCCGGCGATTCATTAGAGAAATACCTCTACTACGTCAGGCGCGAACTTCAAACAAAGGTGGACTATTCCCGGACTAAAAGACTGACCCTGATTAATGTAAGGTCTCTTCAGTGTTGGTGAGTAGTTAACTACAAGTAGCGATGCTACTAACTTAACTACATTTTCAGTGGCTTGGCAGTAGCTCAGTTGCTTTTTAAACGGTGTAGCTTTTCCAGTAGCTAACTACTTTTTGCAGTAAGTAGCTGTGTAGCGCGAGGAAAAGCTACATTGCATTTTATCGAACATGCGTGAATCAGCGCAATGCAAGGATATTCTTCTTCTTGTTAGATAACAAACTAATTTTTTACCATTACCACCACCTGTTGTTTAATCACGCATCTTGCGGCTAACGGTTCACTGACGTAGTGTGTTGACACACCTCATGATGGAGCAAGACGTGCCGGCAGATTTGAAGGATAGAGAAACAACTAACGTTAATTTAATTACCCATGGCCTTATTTGTCCAAGTTCATGTCTCTCAAAGAATCAACAAGGTTACACTTTTGTATGCAATCTTTGCAAACCAAAGTTTAAAACGCTGTCTACGTCAAAGACCTCAAACACAAATTTAAGGACGCACATACAGGTCAGTAATGGCCATTTCAAATGTATTAATAAGCTTTATTGCTCTCTGTTACATCAAATTTCTATTTCTGATTTAATTACAATGACCCGTCATGATCTGTCCACCAGTTTTGCACTTTTGACTGGGATATTTAAGTGTTGTGTGTAATAAAACAATTCTCTTTTTGAAATCATAATTGTATATTGCATTGTTTTAAACACTAAATATTTTACTTAAAACATTCCTCAGACACTTATTCAGTTATTTATATTTATAATATACGTTGTTCAAAAAAAGCAAAAGTAGTTTCAATGTAGCTAGCTACTTTTTGATAGTTACTTGTAGTGTAGCTAACTACTTTTCCAAAAGGGTAGCTTAACTGTAGTTTAACTACTTTACCTTACGAGTAGCTTGTAGCTCATCAAACTACAGTTTCAGAGTAGCTTCCCCAACACTGGGTCTCTTTCAAATAAGACATTTATACTGCATGAGTTTTTCAAAGCTAAAGAGTTGGATATACTGTTTCTGACTGAAACCTGGATTTGCGATGGAGATCTGATCCCCTTTTCTGAAGCAGTTCCACAAAATTGTGGAACTGCTTCGGAAAGTAAACCCAGACAAACGGGCTGTGGAGGAGGTTTGGCAGCTATTTTTAATAACTCGTTAAGCTGCAAAATCATTCAGACTGTAGACTACGCAGCTTTTGAATTTAAGTTGATTCAGATTAAGGTGCAGACTGGATCCTTGTGTGCATTGATCTATCATCCTCCAAAGTTTATCAAACATTTTATTCAGCAGTTTACAGAGTGTGTAAGTGGACTTTTATGCAACTATGGCTGTTTTTTGGTTTTGGTCTTCAATGTGCATGTATGTTGCCCTTCAGACCCATTAGTTAAAGACTTTTTAAATCTTGTTGAGTCTTTTAACTTAGTGCAACATGTTCATGGCTCGACACATATTCATGGTCATACATTAGATCTTGTTTTATCATTTAATCTGTCAATTCTGAGTGTTACTTTTAGTAGGGAGGTTAAAGGAACACTCCGACTTTTTGGGACTTTAGCCTATTCACCTTACCCCCCAGAGTTAGATAAGTCCATACATACCTTTTTCATCTCCGTGCGTGCTATAAGTCTGTTTGACCCACCCACCGCTAGCCTAGCTTAGCACAAAGACTGGATGTGACTGGTTGCAGCTTTCATACTAATCCAAATGAGTGGCAAAATAACGCAAACGTTTTCCTATTTACATGTTGTGGTTTGTATAGTCACAGAGTGTGCAAATATCAAGGCCATATGAGACACAGACATCTTTTGACCGTATAAATACTATATTTTCTGAAGGGGAAGCACTGCTACTTGGGCAGAGTGATAACAATCACCTGAGACGCACCGTGACGAGGAGCAGAGAGTTCGCTTCGCTCAGCGTTGGAATAAAGAGTCAGCAATTATTAACGTTAGAAGCATAGTTTATCATGGGTGTTTGTTTTATTGTATGAGCTGTGCCAATAAACAGGGGAGACCAGGTAGTACCATGTTTCATTGATTTCCAACCAAAAACGCACCCAGATTTATAAATATCACATGAATAAATAATTATTATTACAGGAATCAATATATTTTAAATGCAATTTATTAGCTGAACCAAATGTATTCAACAGTAGCCTATATAATATACAGTATTGCATTACTATAGGATAGAATAAGGGGAAAGTAATAGCACAAATTGTTTTTGCACAATGAACTCACAGCCTATCGTACCCTTTTGCACGCTCAAGTTTGTTATTTCCATGGTTATTTCAAATAGGCTACTAGGCGCGCCGCGCGCAGGGTGCAAGTTCAACGCGGTGAACGCGCTCGTTTTTTTTTCCCAAGCGCGTCCGCACCGCATCAAGATAAAAACATATTCATACCCTAATCATATAATAGTGTCACTAACGTTACATTAGATCTGGCTAAAGGCACTGTTACAGTAGGTCATCTAACATAACGGAACACTTACCTCAGCCGCAGGTGATCCACTTGTCCTGTCTGTGCTATCGATGGGATGGCCGTATCCTTCAGCACATTATGGTCCGTGTGGCAAATTCCATTTTTTCAAAATAGTCGTCCTCATTGAAATGTACCGAGCAAACATAATGTCCCTTGATAATCTTAGGTGTGTTTGGATAAATATCCAGAGTAAGTTAGACATTTCTTCATCCAGTCAGCGTTTTTAGTTGGAATTCTGTGAAACATGGTTACCTCCCCTGTTTACAGTCGCAGCTATTTACAATAGAGCGAAAACCCATGACTCTAAACTACGCTTTTACTATTTATAAATTGCTGACTCTATTACCCAAACACTGAGCGAACTCTCCGCTCCTCCACGGCGTGTCTCCGGTGATGCGGTTATTACGCCGTCAAAGTAGCAGTGCTTCGCCTTCAGAGAATAGTTCCCAGGTTTTATACGGTTAAAAGATGTCTGTGTCTCATTTGACTTTGTTATTTGTACATTCTGTGACTATACAAATCACAACATGTAAATAGGAAAACGTTTGCGTTATTTTGCCACACATTTGGATCAGTATGAAAGCTGCAACCAGTCACATCGAGTCTTTGTGCTAAGCTAGGCTAGCGGTGGGTGCGTCAAACAGACTTATAGCACGCACGGAGATGAAAAAGGTATGTATGGACTTATCTAACTCTGGGGGATATGGTGAATAGGCTAAAGTCCCAAAAAGTCGGAGTGTTCCTTTAAGCCCAAAAAATAGGCCTTTGACTTCAAGTCATGATGCAAAGGTCTCCTTTGGTATGGAAGTACCTTAGGGTCATACAAATAAATTTATCCTAAGACACAAATGAGATTACATTTTGTATCAGAAATAAACATGTTTTTTTTTTTCAAAAATGGCCAAAGCGCCGAAAATACTATAGAGCCCATATCTTTCCTTCGGTTATCGCCATAATAACAAATTTAGTGTCAAAGTGTACATTTTTGGGGTCAAGGAATCCAATGAAATCGGTTTCAAGTTTAAAAAATTAATAATTTTCCCCATACCATGACAATTGGGGGTAAATATGCACATTCCACATAAAAATGATGTCATCAGTGTGACTTTACATCCCAGCTAGCAGGGAACGTTCTCAGAACTTTGGCTAACATTCCCTATAGGTTTGGTTAATGTTTTAAATAAAAAATTTGAATGTAATGTTTAAAGAATGTTTTAAGGATGTTTTCTCATTTCAAATAATGTTCCTATAAGGTTAAATGTAAACTAAGATATAACATTTTCACTGTAACATTTTGAGGATGTTTTGGGAATGTTGTTGAGATAACAGATTATACAATGTTCTCAATAAAACATTAGCACAATGTCTCATAATAATAATAACAGACGAGGAACTTTTTTTTTTTCTTCTCCTTATTCTTTATTGTTTATGTACCTATATGTAAAGCGTCCTTGGGTCTTGGTTTATAGAATGATCTTTTATAAAACATTGAAACAATGTACCATAATAACAGAGAACATAATCAAATTAACGTTCGCAAAATGTTTTGAGGATATTATTTAATCCTGAGATGATGGAATGTTTTTTTATAAAATGTTCTTGTAACGTGACGTGTTTAACAAAACTAGAACATTAACACTGTAACATGTTAAGGATGTTTTGGTAATGCCACATCCTCCAAATAGTAGAGAGGTTAAGCGACTTTTGACTTCAAGTCATGATGCAAATATCATGGCAGAGATGGGGTTTGGGCATTGAGGGCATTGTGTACAAAATTAGATTTTTTTTGATCCAGACACTTTTTATTTCACCTACCTTTTGCCTTCAGCATTCTCCTTACCCATGTCTCCCGTTATTCCTTCAGACTCATCCACCAGAAACAGTCCCACTGACCCGGCCCCAAACCCCATCTCTGCTATTATAATTAATAAAGGCTTGTTTCTAAAGTACTTCTTCCTGTATTAATGTTCATGGGTAGCCTAAATAGGTTCCATTCAGACCTTAACATTAAGTCTTTTACTGTTATATGTCAACAAGATTAAAAAAAAAAACATTTTCACCTGCTATACCCAATGTTTAGATCTGTTTGGGTAATTATGCAAATTAGCTAATACGTAATTATATTATGCACTGTTTGTCCATGTTAACAAAAAATTTCGAAAAACTTGTAATACATTTTTTGTTTGTCTTGATGTAAGTAATCAACTCAGTGATTTTCATGATGATATCTAAAGGTTAAATTTTTTACCCTATTCCCGTGAGAAAAAGAATGAATATGAGTATGAATGGGATACATTTGGGTCTTTTTCTAAACTTTCCCCTAATGGGATTCTTCGGGGCTTTTTTTTCCTTACTCAGGACATATTAAGGATACAAAATCAGTTGAGTTTGCTTCTGTTGCAATTTGTTCAAGGTTGACCCCCATTTTGGCTTAAAATGACTGGACTATATGTTATGTACCACGCACAAAATACAAGCAACGGGGTGATGGGGCCTTTGCTGTAGCTGCCCCAAAGCTATGGAATACGCTACCACTTTCTATTAGGTCGGCTCCGACTATAGGCGCTTTTAAAAGTCTTTTCAAATTGTATATACTTCATATGTCCTCTTCAGGTGTAGAGGGATGTGCTCTTGTGCATTATGTTTTATTATGTGATTCTGTGTGGTGTTGTCCTGTGCTTTATTCTGTATTTCTTGACTTTATTTTATTTCATATTTTAAAATTTTTGTACAGCACTTTGGTACAACTAACTGTTGTTGAAATAGTGCTTTAGAAATAAAGAAATAATAAGAAGAAGAATGGCAGGTTGCTATTTACATGGCGGAATTTGCAAGTGGAAAGACTGAACATGTCTCCAGAGAGCTAACGGATCTGCTCGTTTGCGAGGTTAAAGCATGCAAGCAGTCCATCTATGGATTCCACCATATCTTTATGTACACAATAGTAATCATTTTCATTGTAATCCTTTTATTTTTAACATTTGGCTATTTTGTGTGCTGCTAATTGCGGTCTATTTCAGTTGCCTCATAATAGCAATGCACATGAACACACTTCGTTTTCAGACCAGCATGCCCATGGGGCACAAATGGGCTCAAATGCATCTGCTATTCAATTAATGTGGCGCAGGACGTAAAGCTATAACTCTGTCGGACTGAAAGCAGTGGAAAACACTTGCGTCACGCCTGGCACTGCATTGCGCCAGGTGTATGATATGGCCAAAAAACACTTGCGTCACGCCTGGCACCAAATGGTAAATGGACTGCATTTATATAACGCTTTCATAGACCCAATGGCCACCAAAGCGCTTAACATTTTTGCTTCACATTCACCCATTGACTCACTCATTCATACACCGACGGCGGTGTCAGCCATACAAGGCACCATCCAGCTCGTCGAGAGCAGCTGGGATTAGGTGTCTTGCTCATGGACACCTCGACACTTGGTCAGGTGGAACCAGGGATTGAACCACCAACCTTTCGGTTTGTAGACAATCTATATGAACCACTGAGCCACTGCCACCAACTAATTGTGCATCCTGCCTACCAAGTGTATGATAGGCAGGATGCACCATTTCTCCACTGGCTTTTACCATGGCAATGGAAGTAATCATTAGGGCATCAAGATGGATAGTAGGAGGAGAGTGCTTGGCTTCTGGGATGCGACTACCTCCAATCAGAGCATACATGGATGACATGACAACTATGACTACAACAGTAGCCTGCACTAATCAGTTATTGGGTAAGTTAACCGATAACACTGAATGGCCACGAATGCAATTAAAGCCCTCTAAATCAAGGAGCATCTCGATAGTTAAAGGAAAAGTAGTAGATAAAACATTCTTCATTAATGGTGAGGCAATACCAACAATTTCTGAGAAGGCAGTGAGGCAGAAGGCAGAAGAGTCTTGGTAGATGGTACAATGAGGATCTAAAGACATAGTTTGAGCGGGAGAAATTAGACGATAAGCAGTGGAAGGGTTGAAGAGCATAAACAGCTGTGCTCTACCAGGTCAAGTAAAACCCTGGTGCTTTCATTTTGGTCTACTACCAAGGTTGCTGTGGCCACTGACTGTGTACAAGGTTTCTTTGACAACAGTGGATAAGCTGGAAGCTTAATTATTTCATACATCAGGAAATGGTTGGGAGTTCCACGCTGCCTCAGCAGAGTGGGACTTGATAGTAAAGGAATATTGGAGCTGCCAGTCTCTGCTTTAACTGAGGAATTTAAGTGCACCAAGTTCAGACTGGAAATGACCTTACTAGAGTCACGCGACAAATGTGTTAAAAGCTGGTAGAAAGTGGTCAGCAAAGAAATCTGTGGTAGAGGCAAAGGCTGCCCTTCAAAATGGTGATATCGTGGAACAGGTACAGCATGGAAGAGAGGGTTTTGGGCTCAGTTTAGCTCCTTCTAAATGACACAAGGCAGGCCCAGCTCAAATGACAACATGACATCATGACTTTTGCGTAAACATATACGTCACTTTCGAGTCAGGTGGCGTGTTATCTCCACACATTTTCTGCTATCCGCGCGTATCCACGTGTATGCGTATATGTCTACGCCATTAACGTCCGCGTCATTCCGCGTGTCTGAACACGCAGTCAAATCTCCAGTCATAAATGCCATTAGAAAAAAAACTTGGGAGAAACCAAACTCAGTTGGGGGCCAGTTCTCCTCTGGCCAATGAAGGAACAGTGTATGATTCGGGCAGTATTACAAGTCAGATTGGATCAGAACATTTTTAGAATTTATCCATTTCCATTTCCACACCAGCATGGACACAAGTTGTTGAGGATCAGTGCTGATGGCTGTCGTGTCGAAGAGGCCTTCACAGGGCTGATGAGGATGGCACTTAAGGATGAGTTGGAATGGGTCCAGGCGCAGGTCCACCATAGAAGGTCCCTTTTCTAGATCAGGATTTACGGGCCATGTTCCCGGTTCCGGCTGATCGAAATTATGCAGCCTAATTTTGAATTAAGGAATTCTGTACTGAGTTATGTGCATGCTAGGCCAAAGAGATGTGTTTTTAGTCTAGATTTGAACTGACAGAGTGTGTCTGGTTCCTGGACAATGTTAGGAAGATTGTTCCAGAGTTTTGGTGCTAAATAGGAAAAGGATCTACCGCCTGCAGTCAATTTTGATATTCTGGGTATTATCAACTGGCCAGAATTTCGAGAATCCAATAGGCATGAAGGACTATGTGTTAAAGGAACACTCCGACTTTTTGGGACTTTAGCCTATTCACCTTACCCCCCAGAGTTAGATAAGTCCATACATACCTTTTTCATCTCCGTGCGTGCTATAAGTCTGTTTGACGCACCCACCGCTAGCCTAGCTTAGCACAAAGACTCGATGTGACTGGTTGCAGCTTTCATACTGATCCAAATGTGTGGCAAAATAACGCAAACGTTTTCCTATTTACATGTTGTGATTTGTATAGTCACAGAATGTACAAATAACAAAGTCAAATGAGACACAGACATCTTTTAACCGTATAAAACCTGGGAACTATTCTCTGAAGGCGAAGCACTGCTACTTTGATGGAGTAATAACCGCATCACCTGAGACACGCTGTGGTGAGGAGCGGAGAGTTCGCTCGGTGTTTGGGTAATAGAGTCAGCAATTTATAAATAGTAAAAGCGTAGTTTAGAGTCATGGGTTTTCGCTCTATTGTAAATAGCTGCGACAGTAAACAGGGGAGGTAACCATGTTTCACTGAATTCCAAATTCAGTGACTGGAAAACGCTGACTGGATGAAGAAATGGCTAACTTACTCTGGATATTTATCCAAACACACCTAAGATTATCAAGGGACATTATGTTTAACGTTACTCGGTACATTTCAATGAGGACGACTATTTTGAAAAAATGGAATTTGCCACACGGACCATAATGTGCTGAAGGATACGGCCATCCCATCGATAGCACAGACAGTGGATCACCTGCGGCTGAGGTAAGTGTTCCGTTTATTTCTTTTATTTATTTATTTATTTCAGGTTTATTTAACAGGGACAATGCACACTAATGATACATGATTAAATGTACAGTGTGCCAGAATTAGCCAGTAGGCTAATTAGCCTCTATCGTTATGTTTTTAGATGACCTACTGTAACAGTGCCATTAGCCAGATCTAATGTAACGTTAGTGACACTATTATATGATTAGGGTATGAATATGTTTTTATCTTGATGCGGTGCGGACGCGCTTGGGGAAAAAAACGAGCGCGTTCACCGCGTTGAACTTGCACCCTGCGTGTGGCGCGCCTAGTAGCCTAAATTTGAAATAACCATGGAAATAACGAACTTGAGCGTGCAAAAGGGTACGATAGGCTGTGAGTTCATTGTGCAAAAACAATTTGTGCTATTACTTTCCCCTTATTCTATCCTATAGTAATGCAATACTGTATATTATATAGGCTACTGTTGAATACATTTGGTTCAGCTAATAAATTGCATTTAAAATATATTGATTCCTGTAATAATAATTATTTATTCATGTGATATTTATAAATCTGGGTGCGTTTTTGGTTGGAAATCAATGAAACATGGTACTGCATTACCTGGTCTTCCCTGTTTTTTGTCACAGCTCATACAATAAAGCAAACACCCATGATAAACTATGCTTTTCTATCTAACGTTAGTAATTGCTGACTCTTTATTCCAACGCTGAGCGAAGCGAACTCTCTGCTCCTCGTCACGGTGCGTCTCGATCACTCTGCCCAAGTAGCAGTGTTTCGCCTTCAGAAAATATAGTATTTATACGGTCAAAAGATGTCTGTGTCTCATATGACCTTGATATTTGCACACTCTGTGACTATACAAACCACAACATGTAAATAGGAAAACGTTTGCGTTATTTTGCCACTCATTTGGATTAGTATGAAAGCTGCAACCATTCACATCCAGTCTTTGTGCTAAGCTAGGCTAGCGGTGGGTGCGTCAAACAGACTTATAGCACGCACGGAGATGAAAAAGGTATGTATGGACTTATCTAACTCTGGGGGGTAAGGTGAATAGGCTAAAGTCCCAAAAAGTCGGAGTGTTCCTTTAAGAGCTCGCCTAAGTACTGGGGAGCTAAACCATTTAGTGCTTTGTAAGTAATCAGCAATATTTAAAAACATTATACGATGTTTAATAGGCAGCCAATGCAGTGTTGACATAACCGGTAATATGGTCATATTTCCTGGTTCTGGTAAGAACTCGAGCTGCTGCATTTTGAACTAGCTGTAGTTTGTTTATTAAGCGTGCAGTGCAACCATCCAGTAGAGCATTACAATAATCTAGTCTTGATGTAATGAATGCATGAACTAATTGTTCTGCATTAGTCAATGAGAGCATATGGTGTAGTTTAGCTATACTTTTAAGATGGAAAAATGTGGTTTTACAGATACTAGACACGTGATTTTCAAATGAATGATTAGTATCAAAGAGCACACCCAGGGTCCTAACAGACAATGAAGACTTAACAGAGTAGCCATTTAGTGTTCTAGACAGTATTCTAGGTTATTATGTTGTTACACCCCGTCTAGGGGAAAAGGGGCAACATGAAATAGTCAACGAGGTGCGAGGAATTTAGAATAAAAGTTATTTATTTTCTTAAATTGGGATATGTGATTCAGGAGCTGACAAAGCCAAAATAACAAACAAAACAACCTTTAATTAAACCTCTTTCCTAAACCTTAAATCAAAGAAACGAAAATAAAAAAAAAATACAATCAATAAACCTATCTCCCTAACCAAAACAGAGATTAAATGGTTTACAATAAAGAAAATGATGGCGTCAAGCTCCTTACTTTCCCAAAAATCAATCAGTATTTACAATATATACAACCAGGCAAACAAACTGAAAAGGGCAGTCCAAATCAGTATCGGTAAACAGGCAAAGGGTCAAATATACCAATGAGGATATTCAGATACAAATAGTTTTCAAAAAAATAAACAAACAGTACTCACAGTCTCAATACACTTAACAGTTTACAAACTCTCTCTTTCAAATCAAACAAACAAACAAAAAGTCTCAAGTAAACTCTCTCTTTCAAATCAAACAAACAAACAAAAAGGTTACTCAGGCTTAAAACTCTTAACACTCAAATCACAAAGTCTCTCTGCTTCAAAACATAAGATCTCTCCAATACTTCCTGTAAAGGAAGTGATGTCTCTTTTAAACACACGCTGCACCAATCAGGATCGAGCAGCAATCATCGTGCAGGAACCAATCAGATGGGTGTTCCAATCATCCGGCAGGGACCAATCAGATGACGTTCCTAACCAGTCACACTGAGAGACTGACAAAACAACAGAGATAACAAAATACAAACTATAGGGTCGTAACACCCCCACACATATGAGTAAACATGGTTACAAGTTTACAAATGACATCTGGACAAAGAGTCTGCCATAACATTTTCAACACCTTTCTTGTACTTAATGTGCAAATTAAAACTTTGACAAATGAGTGCCCAGCGCATAAGTCTCTGGTTTTTATTACACATACGCTGCAAAAAGACAAGTGGATTATGATCTGTGAATATATCAACGGGTTGCGAACTGGAACCAACGTAAACTTCAAAATGTTGAAGAGCTAACAAAAGAGCTAATGCTTCTTTTTCTATGGTACTGTAATTGAGTTGATGGCGATTAAATTTCTTTGAATAGAAACATATCGGATGATCAATTCTTTGGTCATCTTCCTGCAGTTAAGACAGCACCAGCACCTGTACCACTAGCATCTACTTCAAGTTGAAAGGTTTAGAGAAGTCTGGGGCAGCCAACACAGGAGCATTGCACAACAAATTTTTCAAAGACTCAAAGGCAAGTTCACACTCAGAATTCCAGTTAAAAGACACAGCTTTACGAAGGTTGTCTGTGAGAGGTTTGACAACGTCAGAAAAGTTTTTGCAGAAGTTTCTGTAGTAGCTAGCCATTCCAAGGAACCGTCTAAGGTCCCTTTTAGATTTGGGCACAGGAAACTCAGCAATGGACTGAACTTTAGCTTCTAAAGGGCGGACGGAACCATGACCAACCTTTTTACCCAAGTATGTGACAGTGGCATGACAGAATTCACATTTTGCCAAATTAAGAGTAAGATTAGCAGCTTGCAATCTTAAGAACACTTCTGCTAGGGTTTGTAAATGACTACTCCATGTATCAGAGTAACACACTACATCATCAAGGTAAGCCTCACAATTATTCACATTGGCTAAAACTTTATGCATTAAGCGTTGAAAGGTAGCTGGAGCGTTTTTGAGGCCGAAAGCTAAAACATTATATTGCAAAAAGGCGTCTGGGGTGGCAAAGGCTGAGATCTCCGAAGCACGCTCAGTAAGCGGCACCTGCCAATACCCTTTAAGCAAGTCCAACTTAGTTACAAACTTAGCGCTTCCAATGCGATCAATACAATCCTCCATTCTGGGAAGAGGGTAAGAATCTGACTTTGTTAACTGATTAACTCTGCGATAGTCTGTACAAAAACGTGATGTCCCATCAGGTTTTGGAACTATTAAACAAGGAGAACACCAAGGACTAGAGCTTGGCGCAGCGAGACCATTTTCGATGAGATACTGGGTTTCTTGTTTCATTATCTCACGTTTTACAGGATTGACACGATAAGCGTTTTGCTTAACTGGACGATGGTCACCAACATCAATGTCATGTTTCAAAACATTAGTCACAGTAGGTAAATCAGAGAAAAGGGAAGAGTATTTATCAATTAACTGTATCAGTTCAGTTTGGGAAGATCTGGATAAATGTGAAAGTTTAGAACTGAGACTTACAAGAGTTTCTGAATTTTTCAAACGAGCACCAGAAAGGCAAGCACTTCCTAAGTGAAGATCATCAATAGAAGGAGAGTATTCAGAGGGAACCACATCCACAGAAGTTACAACAGCAGGAGTAGACACTGGAGAATCAGCAGAAACTTTAAAGTTAGAACGAGAGACATACAGTTTAAGCATGTTTATGTGACATATGCGAGTCTTTCGCTTTCTTTCAGGAGTTCGTACAACGTAATCAGTATTACTTAACTTTTCCTCAATCACATACGGCCCCGCAAACTTTGCTTGTAGAGCTGAGCCAGGCAAAGGCAGCAATACAAGAACTTGATCACCAGCCTTGAATGAGCGTTGAACAGACTTTCTGTCATATCTGCCCTTCATACGGGACTGGGAGGTTGTTAGTGACTGCAGTGCTAGTTGCCACACTGAATGTAAACGTTCA
The DNA here is from genome assembly GCF_016745375.1 of Pimephales promelas. The sequence continues at coordinate 18,015,719 of NW_024121765.1, forward strand.
CGAAAAGAACTCACATGATCTAGCACATTCTTAGTAGGGGTAACCAACTGATTTCCAGAGAGTAACTGTTCTTGTAACACCTTTAATGGTCCCCGCAGACAATGTCCAAAAACCAACTCGGCTGGACTGAATCCAAGTGATTCTTGTACCGTATTGCGAACAGCAAACAACAGAAGAGGAACCTCCTCGTCCCACTCTTTCTTATGCTGGAGACAGTAAGTTCTAATCATGGTCTTAAGAGTCTGATGAAACCTTTCAAGCACGCCTTGAGACTGGGGATGATAGGCACTGGACACACAATGTTGGATGTTTAGCTCTTTCATTACCTTACGGAACACTCTAGACATGAAATTAGATCCCTGATCAGACTGAATAAACTTGGGTAGACCAAAGGTTGCACAGAATTTTACAATTGCTTTCACAATTACAGGGGTCTTCAACGAACGCAGTGGGATGGCTTCTGGAAACCTAGTAGCAGAACACATCAAAGTTAATAAATACGAGTTACCAGACTTAGTTCTTGGTAAAGGACCAACACAATCAATCACAAGCTTCTCGAACGGTTCATTCATCACTGGGATAGGCTTTAATGGGGCTGGTGAAATAACCTGATTCGGTTTTCCAGCAACTTGACAATCATGGCAAGAACGACAATACTGGGACACAGAGGACTTCATTCCGGGCCAGAAAAAATGTTTCAAGAGATTAGCATAGGTTTTCTTAATACCTAGATGGCCAGAAAGTTCATGATCATGAGCCACACTCAGCACATAGTCTCTGTAAGACTTTGGAAGGACTACCTGAAAAACAGCACTCCAGTCATGCTCCAAGTTCTCAGGACTCAATTTTCGCATGAGCACACCGTCATCTAAAAAATAAGCAACAGCGTGATCTTGCAGTTCAGATTTATCCACCACAGCAGAAATAAGGGAAGTCAAAGTATCATCAGCATTTTGTGCCTCTACCAACTGTTTTCTGTCAAAAGGAAAGTCAAATCTAGATTCAAAGCTCAAATTCTCTGTACAAACATCTACAGAATTCTCAACATCTGGGAGTTCTGAACTCATAAACGAGTTAGAGAGATCAACTTCATTTTCAAACTTGCGAGCTTGCGCTCGAGTCACAACACAGGAGTGAAATACATTGGGAAATTCCTGAGTCAACACATCATTTTCTGATGCACAAGGTACATCAGTGACTTGGGGAAGACAAGAAACTTTACTTCCGGCCAAATCATTCCCAAGAATAAGAGAGATACCTTTCAATGGTAACTGAGTACATACGGCCACTTTAACTAAACCAGTCACAATGTCAGAACTTAAATACACAGAATGCAAGGGAACTCTGACTACCCCAAGCTCAATTCCCTGAACTAAAACATCTAAGTTACAGCTAGACTGTGAAGAAAACGGGAGCACATTTGCCAGGATAAATGATTGTGCGGCACCCGTATCTCGCAAAATGCGTACTGGCTTGGGTTCCGAGTCAGATTCAGAAAATGACACTGTACCTTCACATACAAAAGGTTCAAACGAGGGATCAATAGATAGCAGCGAATCGGAAGAATGAGTACGCACAAAGGCTACGCTTTTTCTCTGATTTTTCCGTTGTAGCACAGGACAAGCAGCAATCCAATGACCCTTCTCATGGCAATAGAAACATTCCTTCGACAACAATGAAGAATCATAAGTCTGATCTTTTTGAGCAGTCACTGCATTTTTAGAACTGTGACGGCGATCTACTGCAGTGTAAGGTGAAGAACGTGGAGGCGTACAATAAACTTTGTGTGTGAGCACAAACTCATCAGCAAAGACAGCCGCCTCTGACAGTGACAAAACTTTCTGTTCATTCAAATAAACTACAATCTTTTCCGAAATGCAGTTTTTGAATTCTTCCATTAGAATAAGCTCTTTCAATTGATCAAAAGTTGTAACTTTACAGGCAGTACACCATTTTTCAAAAAGTGTGGTTTTCTCACGTGCAAATTCAACAAATGTTTGACTGGGGGTTTTCACATGTTTTCTAAACTTCTGTTGATAAGCCTCCGGAACTAATTCGTATGCCCTTAACACGGCCGATTTAACCGCGCCATAGTCTAGACTTTGCTCAAGTGTCAATGCGGAACATACTTCTTGCGCCTTACCAACAAGTTTGCATTGCAACAATAAAGGCCAAATATTTCTAGGCCACTTTAATGTGGCTGCGATGCGCTCAAAGACAGTAAAATATGTATCAACTTCACTTTCTCTAAATATAGGGACTAGTGAAATTTGCCTACTAACATCGAATTCATGACTTACCGGCACCGTATGCGAAGCTGAAGAGAGAGGAGAGGAGGCATCAGCTGGGCTTAGCACAGCAGTGTTTCCCCGTAAATCAGCAGGTGGATGCCGAGCCTGCTCGAGATTTAGCTCAAGCTCCAGCTCTTTCAGCCGGATGTCTCGTTTTGTCTCAAGCTCAACAGCTCGGACATGTAACAACTGACTCTGGTATTGCTGTTGGCTTAATTCCACTTCCAGTTCTTTCAACCGGATTGCCAACAATTGGTCCTTTGGTGCAGGAGGGTTAACAGGATCTATGCGAGCCCCATCATCAAATTTGAACTCTGCCTCCACAGCATCCAAATTCACAGATGGCGCTGGAGATGCAACACCCGTAACCTCACTTTCAACACCAGGCAAGATCTTTTGTTTTACAAGCTCCGTGTGCAGTACGTCCTTAATCTCTCTCTTAAGCGCATTTCGCGGTACGACAATATCAAAGAAATCCGCGACCAACAACAAATCGTCTTTACGACATTTTTCAAATTTCTCCTCTGTAGGAGCGATCGTGAAATTTTCAAGTTCAAATTTTGATGCCATGCCAATCTCTATATTTCCTCCCACACAAAAAGAAAATCCCCAGGCAAACACTAGCAAAACAAATTCGGCTAATAGAACATATATAGCCAAGGGACGAGCCCCCAATTTCATGTTACATCCCGTCTAGGGGAAAAGGGGCAACATGAAATAGTCAACGAGGTGCGAGGAATTTAGAATAAAAGTTATTTATTTTCTTAAATTGGGATATGTGATTCAGGAGCTGACAAAGCCAAAATAACAAACAAAACAACCTTTAATTAAACCTCTTTCCTAAACCTTAAATCAAAGAAACGAAAATAAAAAAAAATACAATCAATAAACCTATCTCCCTAACCAAAACAGAGATTAAATGGTTTACAATAAAGAAAATGATGGCGTCAAGCTCCTTACTTTCCCAAAAATCAATCAGTATTTACAATATATACAACCAGGCAAACAAACTGAAAAGGGCAGTCCAAATCAGTATCGGTAAACAGGCAAAGGGTCAAATATACCAATGAGGATATTCAGATACAAATAGTTTTCAAAAAAAATAAACAAACAGTACTCACAGTCTCAATACACTTAACAGTTTACAAACTCTCTCTTTCAAATCAAACAAACAAACAAAAAGTCTCAAGTAAACTCTCTCTTTCAAATCAAACAAACAAACAAAAAGGTTACTCAGGCTTAAAACTCTTAACACTCAAATCACAAAGTCTCTCTGCTTCAAAACATAAGATCTCTCCAATACTTCCTGTAAAGGAAGTGATGTCTCTTTTAAACACACGCTGCACCAATCAGGATCGAGCAGCAATCATCGTGGAAGTTTTTTTGTCCAATAATTAGAATCTCAGTTTTTTTGTTGTTTTTTTTTCAGAATTTAGTAGTAGGAAATTGCTAGTCATCCAAATTTTATATCATCTATGCATTCCATTCATTTTGTGAACTGGAAAGTTTCAGTTCATTTGAAGATGTATACAGCCGAGTATCATCGGCATAACAGTGAAAGCTAATTCCATGTTTCCTAATGATATCTCCTAATGGTAGCATGTACAGAGTGAACAGCAGCGGTCCTAGTACTGAGCCTTGTGGTACGCCATACTGAACTTGTGATAAGACATCTCTTCATTTACTGCTACAAACTGATAACGATCAGATAAGTATGATTTAAACCATGCTAATGCGGTTCCACAAATGCCAACATAGTTTTCTAGTCTATTTAAAAGAATGTTGTGTTCAATTGTGTCAAATGCAGCACTAAGATCGTGTAACACTAATAGAAAGATACAACCACAATCAGAGCAAATAATTTGTGACTCTGATGAGACCAGTCTCGGTACTGGTATGGTCTAAATCCAGACTGAAAATCCTCGCAGATATCATTTCTTTCAAGAAAGGAACACAGTTGTGAGGATACTAGGCTACTTTTTCCAGTATCTTTGACAGAAAAGGCAGATTCAACACCTTAAAGGTTTTTGGTATATATTCTAGAGACAAAGACGAATTAATGATATTAGAGGATCTATGACATCTGGAAGCATCTCTTTCAGTAGGTTAGTCGGAATAGGGTCTAACATACAAGTTGTTGATTTAGATGAATTAATAAGTTTGCAAAATTCTTCCTCTCTTATAGCAGCAAATGAACCAAATTTTTCCTCTGGGAGACTACAATGCACCCCCTGATCCGATACTGTAGTAGACGGTTGCATAATTATAATTTTGTCACTGATTTTATCAATCTTCTAAGTACAGAAATTCATAAAGTCATTACTGCTGTGTTGCTTGGACACTTCTGGGCTTGAGGCTTTCTTTTTCATTAGTTTAGCCACTGTTTCAAATAGATACCTAGGATTATGTTTACTTTCTTCTAATAGGGTTGAAAAATAAGCAGATCTAGCTGTTTTTAAGGCCTCTCTGTATGCAATCAAGCTCTCCTTCCATGAAATCCGAAATACCTAGTTTAGTCTTTTTCGAGCTACGCTCTATTTTTCTGGCTGCTCTCTTAAGGGCCTAAGGCCCCGTCCACAGTACTGCGTTTTCGTTTAAAAACAGAGACCTTTTGCTACGTTTGCACCTCCCGTCCACACTAAAACGGGAAAAACGAAGACCTAAAACGGAGAAGTTTAGAAACGCTGCAGCTGCGTTTTGCGTTTTGAATATCCGGAGGGCGTTTTAGTGTGGACGAGACAAAACGGAGAACTTCAGAAACGCTGACGCAGAGGCTGACGCTTGGCTCTATGATTGGGTGTTATCAGTCATGACGTATCCTTCCCTGATTCTTCATTCACTGTTTACACCGGCACGCGCATGCCCAGTGTTGGTGAATGGTCACGTGATCCGCGTTTTCAGTCGTTTTAATGTGGACGGAGATTGTTTCTAATACGCAGATAAAACGCTGGTGTGGACGGAGATCGTATTCTTTTTAATTCTCCGTTTTTAAACGAAAACACAGTAGTGTGGACGGGGCCTGAGTGTGCTTGTTGTTCTTACTTAGGCAAGAAGTACCTCTTGGTGCTACAAAGAACCTTTTGTGCAATAGAAAGGTTCCTTGGATGTTAAAGGTTCTTCATGGAACCATATACTCCAACAAAGCACCTTTGAAGAACCTTTATTTTTAAGAGTGCAGTCGGTTTTCTAACACAAAAATCCCAGTTAATATAAAAGCTATTCCTCAAGATACCTAGCTCTTGAAAGGGCTCCTAGGCAAGATCTGCTAAGAGCAGGGACGAGGACTTTTAGTGGCTTAGGAGTTCCCCTAAGCAGCTGCACAAAATTTCTATTTTTTCCTTTTTTTCTCTATTTTCTGTTTGTAGGATATTTGTTAACAAGCCTTCATAAATAGACCAGCCAGCAATCACAGACATTGATAAAAGCTGAGCCGTGTTACCCTCGTTAAGACAACACTGAGTTGTAACGTTGCAATTTCTACTTCATTAAGGACATTCCCTTGAGATAGGCCATCTTGTTTTCAATGGGGTCCATATGGAAGTGAAAGTACAAAATATGTCAGCTAGGATATTAAAATGAGCAAATAAGACACGAATCATTATTTAAACAGGGTGTAATGAGCTTAAGTTTTCACAAATTTTAGATTCTAATAACCCCTACAGCTTACTATTCATTTTCCAGATATTTTCTTGAATGTGAAATATTATTTACAATTACAGTCTGCATAAGATTATTAGAGTGTATAATTATGTTTATTGATTTGAGGGTACATCCTTTGCTCATTATCACCAAAAGTTCATTTTCATCAAACTTTTGAAATGATGACTCATAGCAACGGGGTCAACCACACCTCCTCACTAAGATAGGATTTTTCATCCATTCCTTGCTCAGAGTTCACTGAAAATGTTCTGGAATCACTTCTAAGGGAAACTCCTACTGATGGTTTATTGTGTAATATTTAATGTTACTAATGATATTAGTAGGGCCCTAATAAAAGGATTAAAACATTTGCTAAACTTTTATTTGATTACCACCGTTTTTGATAATATATTTGTATTAAATAATTAAAAAATTGGAATAAAAAACATTTAATAGAACTCAATTATTTTTTAAACATAATTTTAATGTTATTAATGATAAAAATAAGACGTTAATCTTATTAATAATCAATTATTGAAGTTAGTTGATTACATATGTTTTATTGAACACATGTTTAATTTATTTAACTGTCATTTTAAGAGATGATAATAATAACCGTAATTTAATAATGCAGTTTATATCTTTAATAATTGTTAAATACCATTAACCGTGATATTTTCTGAGACGCTTCTCATACTGTGAAACTTTCCCCACATGGGGGAGTCCCCCACCCCACCCCTGCTGTTAAACAAGTTACTCAACTTATTAGTTAATTAACTACTTTTTACTTGGGTAGATTTTTAGACTGTTATTTTACTTTTACTTCAGTAAAAATTTATCAAAGTAGTAGCCTATTTTAGGTTGAATAACATTCTTCCAGTTTTACCTCTGATATTAAGTTACTCTAAAATAGTTATGAATTATTAACAACAAATGACATCTTCAATGGTGTAGTTAGATTAATGTAATAATTACTATCTCTAGAAAGTATTGGTCTACATATTACTAAATCCTATATCAACCTCAACCACTTGATTAATACCAGGAGGACAGACAAGAAACTGCACTTTTAATGGTTTCAAATTAACAATACAATTGCATGAATTATTCTTGAATTGATCAAAGTGTGTAGAGGGAGAAGGTTACATAAAAAATATACCTTTTAAAAATGTATGTTAAATCCACTATTGTTTTATACTGAATTGGTCTATAGTTTATGCAGTAGCCTATTTAATGTAATTGCATCATATTTTATTTTAAATTACAGAAGAATTAAGAGTAATCCCTTTAATTAAATTACAATATTTAGATTACTTGGTAATTAATTACACCCAACATCTCTTTTTGTCTGGCGCTGTTGCCATAGTGACTCATAATATCTGCGCTCCATAATGGCTTTTTATAGTTGTGGTGCACGCGCTTAAAGGATTAGTTCACTTTTGAAAAAAACGTTTGCTGATAATTTACTCACCCCCATGTCATCCAAGATGTCCATGTCTTTCTTTCCTCAGTCGAAAAGAAATTAAGTTTTTTGATGAAAACATTCCAGGATTTTTCTCCATATAATGGACTTACATGGGAACCAGTTGGTCGGAGGTCCAAACGACAGTTAATAACAGTTTCAGATGCAGCTTCAAATGTCTTTAAACGACACCAGACGATGAATAAGGGTCTTATCATGAAAAACGATCAGTTATTTCAAAACTTATTCCAAAAATCTAACTTTTCTAAGGACAAATGCTAGCATTGCTCCATTCTGTGAGGCGCGTTTGTAACGTCACATAATACGTAATTACGTTCAAAAGGTCACGGGCGACGTAGCCAGAAGTACAGAGTCAGAGTGTTTACAAGTTGAATGCATAGGTTGAACGTGCAAACTAACTCAAACGGCGTTTACAAAAAAAGGAATTAAAAGGTAAAACAACGATGTCGGACGATTTTGATTCTGTACTTCCGGCTACGTTGCCCGTGACCTTTTGAACGTAATTACGTATTACGTGACGTTACAAACGCGCCTCACAGAATAGAGCAAGGCTAGCATTTGTCCTTAGAAAAGTTACATTTTTGGAATAGGTTTTGAAATAACCGATCGTTTCGCATGACAAGACCCTTATTCATCGTCTGGTGTCGTTTAAAGACATTTGAAGCTGCATCTGAAACTGTTATTAACTGTCGTTTGGACCTCGGACCGTCCGGTTCCCATTGAAGTCCATTATATGGAGAAAAATCCTGGAATGTTTTCATCAAAAACCTAAATTTCTTTTCGACTGAGGAAAGAAAGACATGGACATCTTGGATGACATGGGGGTGAGTAAATTACCAGCAAAAGTTTTTCAAAAGTGAACTAATCCTTTAACTCAAGAGTCAGTCAACTCAGAGTTGATTGAACCAACTCATTTCAGCTGTTCTGTAACCAAAAACTCAAGAGTTTCCCATCTCAGGGTAAGTCAACTCAGAGTTCAAACTTTAACTCAGAGTTGGTTGAACCTCCTTATTGAAACGGGCCCCAGGGATCAGAAAGTAAAACTCCTGCCTTCCACCCATGACCTCAGCCAGCTGATTTCACTAATTAGTTCTCCTGGCTGATAAGCAGTGCTAATTACCAACCCATGTGATTGGAACAAAATACTGACGACTTTTAGTTTCTGAACCTGAACCTTACACCTCTGCTTTTTAGGGTAACAAAGATTATATATTGGAGTTCAATAATGGGTCTCAAATTCATAGCTCTTCAATAAATTCTTTTAACCATCTATTAATTTAGGTTTTGTTGATCACAGACATCAACACCATGCATCTCAATTTTTCTCAAGAAAATTTAAAATATGCTTCACATAAATTGTCAATGCTTTGTTATATCAGAGACACTGAAGAAGTTCTGTGAAGTGGTCTGCATGTAGGCTATATGTAGGTCATGCACTACTCCACTTATTTCAATCCAACCGGTAAAGCTAAAAGTAACCAGTAAAGTTTAAGCCTTTGTTTTTAGCAACTAATTTGACTGCACGAGTATTTATACTGTAAATGCTATGTGCTCACATGCATTTTCTACCACCACAGAATCACAGGTAGAAAGTAGTGATGGTTTTGGACGCCATTTAACACCTGTATTTAATATTGTCCAGTTGTGACTGGATTGTCCAACACACTTAATATCAGTAACATGTGGGCAATTTTTTAATTGACTTATTTTGTAACAGGGTGTGTTTTTTTACAGTTACATTATCTCTCAATGTCAATATCTAATGCAAACGAACCTTTATAATATCACACTCTCAGCTCTCTTTCCATTCAGCAATGTTAAGCAAATGCTTAAACTAGTTATAAAAATGTTCACAAACATTTTATTTAAAAAGCAAAATGTGATGCATTTTATGTCATGAAAAGGGGAAGGGTTCAAATTAGGTTGAGAAAACAAATACAACAAAAATATGCCTATGGATGCTAGAAAAGTGCCAAATGTTTGTGGTGTTAGGAAGAGGAGAATGTCAATCAAAACCGTATACCAAATAAACCCAACCCTAACTGTTACAATGACACAAAAGAAATATCATGCAGCAAATTTGGTGTACTATATTTCTCTGAGAACAGAATGACACTTCACCCAGGTACACATGATCATGTAGTTAAGGTGCTGGTAGATTTCATTTTTTCTTTTTTTCTTTTTTCAAGATTTACTCTTTCCATTATATGTAAAAGACATTCATATAAACCAGTGAACTAAGGCTGAACACATTAACCCGTCATTTCAAGGTCTTTTCACGTTAGGTTAAAACAAAAACAGACATAATCTCTTTTTTTATATAGTTGTATTGTATAAATCCACCAAGCAGACAACCATAGTTCTCTAGATGCAACAGGGGCATTGGTTTTGTTTGATATGGGGTCAATATCCCACTACTGTGGTCTTCATTGGCACATGAATTGGTGACCTTACCATTTCTAAAAGGTCCCATCCAAGGAAGGTACAGTATTTTGATAAAAAGGCTGTCCTGTGAGCAGCCATATTTAATTATTAAAACACTTAAATTTGAGAGACCACAGGAGCGGCACACTTGCTTTGTCTTTTTTACTGATCAAACCATTTTTCCTCTCTTCCTTTCCAAAATGGTGGTTGGAATGCAATGTCTGGTCAAAAAGGAGAGTAAATTAAATATGACGTGAGAGAAATGAAGTATACACTTTACAGGATTTAAAGGGCTTGGGAGGGTACACATACTTTTTTAACGGAGTATAAACAAAAACATTTCTGCAATTTTTTTTTCTGCAAAGTTGTGTGCTTTGCTAGTCACAAAGAGGGGCGTTTTAACAATCATTGGAAACAAGTTAAAAAAAACAAAGTTTGAACTGACAATTGCAAGTTTTTACCTAGAGGCAATCATGATTACATTGGGAAACAAAATAAACAATTCAAATGGACCAGCTGAAGCACCATAAGTTCTGCTTGTCAAGTATTATATATCAAGTGAGTAGTGATTTTATGACACTAACGAGAATTCAACAGGCCAGAGGCCCGTCGGACCCCAACGATAGCTAGACACTGGAATGATTCAGAGTGAGGAAATAACTCACCGTTCACTAAGAATTGCTTTCACGTGCATTCAAAAACACATTTCTCCGAGTCAAGTGTGCCATCTATGAGCACGCTACAAAACTGTTCTGATGACGACTACTGATGAAACTGAAAAATCAAGCTTGTGAAGCATCTTAAAGTAAGAGTGCCATTTCATATGGTCATAATACCATAATACATTAGACATGAAGATCAGCATGATCACTTTTACTCTTAGATAAGTCTTAAACATGAGAACCCTACTTTAAGAGAAAGTTGCATTTCACCACTGATGCGTAACTTTCCTCTTAAAAAATCAGCATGAACACATCATTGTAGCATTTGGGTGAATTTTCAAAATACATTTAAATCTGGTTATATAGTCCAAACTAGTTACTTTAATGTTCCGTTGATTTGATTGTTATGAAGTCCACACTAAGTTACATGTAACCGCAGAAATTCAGTTTTTGGAAAAATATCAAAGGAACTGGGAAAGGTAAAGAAAAAGAAAAAAGTAGACCATCCATACAGAACTCAATACATCAAATTTCTGCTAACAACGCAGAGCTTCTCCACAGGTAAAAGTGAGGAGGATATCACACACTTGTCTTTCTGACACACACACACACACACTGTGGGTCCTAAAAGGTCCCCGACTGTGTCCATACCCCTGGACCCTGTAAATTTCGCTGTGGATAGTGCTGTGCTCCAGAAGCCGTGAGATGTCTCGAGTTAGCCTGACTGGGTCTGTCTGTTCTCTGGCTGTGCACTCTGGACGACTGGGCCAGTTTGGAGTCACGAGCACCTTGTGTGTGTGGTACTGCAGTGCTGTCCATTTTAAGGTGGCCTAGACCTCTGGTGGGTAGAGAAAGAGCAGCTGACAGGGTGCTGTCCAAAAGTTTAGCTTTAAGGCTTGAGGTGTCCATCCCACCTCCACTGCTGCCGTGAGGCTGTGGCGCACACATTGTTGAGTCCACTGAGGAGATGGATACTGTAGAAGTGGGCGGGCTTTCTTGGGCGAGTGGGCTGTGTGTGGGCAGCTTTGAAGGATAGTAACTGGGCCTCCCAGAGCTGCAGCGGGGAGGAGAGGGGCTTACAGGGGGACAGAATGGAGGAGAGGAGCTCTGCTGGTCGAAGACGGGGCTTTCCGAGCGCTGGTGGGATTCTGGCTGGAGAGGCAGCATCTGCTGGACGATCATTAAAGACAGATTTAATAAACTTCCGACCAAACCCTTGTAGTGTATGGGTTCCATGGCATTATCTGAAATATCGGTTTCTCACTTGTGCATTGTGAATATCCTACCTGATGTGGGTGTATAGAAGGACTCTTTATGGGAGAGGCCAGAGATGAGCCCTGAAGATCATACCTGTCCATCTCAACAGCATCTATCAAAACACAGAAGTACTCAAACTCTGCAGGTCACAGCATTCTCAGTTTAGTTACTGAAAACATGCAGTCCGATTCATACCAGTGCTCTTATCACGACTGCTGATTTGGTCATTCATTCCGGCATCTGCTCTTTTAAGGGCACGCTCTATGTTTAGATTGCCCCTCAGGACACGTTCCAGAGCACCCTGTCCCTCCCTCAACCGCTCAACTGATGTAGGGACCATCCTGATAAACACACATTCACAACAACCGTTCATTAGCAGGACCAGGGGTTTCATTGTTCCATTGAACTATTTAAAAAACATTAATTGAAATTAAAAATATATTTCAGGAAAAACTTTGAAAATTAGAATTGTTGCCTTTGCAACTAACTGAAATAAGCTTAGGTTAAAGTTCCCGTGAAATCGAAATGGACCCAATTTACTTTGTTAGCGAATATTACTAGTCTTGTGGTGAACAATTAATCCGTGCAAGTAACTATATATTAAAATAATTTTTTTTTTTTACCATGGTAATCTTTCATCAAAATCTAAAAAGTTACTTCCGGTCTGGAATGGAAACGCTGGAAACGCTTAAAGGGTAACTAAACCCCTGGTCAGAGCCTGACTCCACCCACTGGCAATATTTGAAAAATGCTGGAAAAGTGGGCAGAGCCCAGGGGAGGGGGGCGTGCACCTGAGACGCATCTCTTTGTATGGAACTTGCCTACGTCACCAACAACCGCTGTGTCACGTACCACCGCAAACATCCAATAGGAAAATTCAACTGCAGTAGCCACCGTTCAACCTGAAGAGGGCAGCACTAAGACGTTTTTACAGCATATATTGTAGAAATAGAACACTTTATAAACAAATGCCATAAAAGTTACTCGAATCAATGACTGGTATTAATAAAGATCCATTCTTACAGATCATTAACTAAAAAAAGTTGGTAAAATATTTAGTTACTCTTTAACCACTCCCCTCAAACCGTTAGTTTGCTATGAGCGAGAGACCCTGCCCTCTGTTCAATATTCTGTTTCACTTGGAAATACGCCACAGCACTGGAGGAAAGTCGATTGCAACTTCCGGTTCACGGGGACTTTAAAGCCCTAACATTGATAACTAGATATAGAAACTAAAATTGAAATTAAAAATAAATTATACCCAAATCAGATTGACATGGCTAATGTGTATGAATCTGTAATTTTCTCACCAGTGGTTGGACTCTGGTCCACCCAGTACTGTGGTCTGTGTGTGGTTTCCAGACCGGATGCCAGGCGGACTGACCTCCTCTATCTGTGGGAAAGTTTGCCTTTCTGGAGAGAACGAATTGTGCGGAGAGACTGAAGGTTGAACATGCATGAGCGGCTGTCCTGGAGACTCTGTGCGAGGGCAAATGGAGCTGATGTTTGTGACGAGGGGCGCTGGGTCCCGTGGCCCTTTCTTTCTTTCCCTGTACTCTAGCAGAGAAACCTAGATGGAAAGAAGGTGTGTAAGAGTGACTAAAAGTTTCACATGGATGATGAACTGGCATGCAGTTGTGTCCTTCAGTAGAATTTCTTCGTTTACACATGCATCGTAACATTCACATGTTCACAGAAAGCAACACATGCATGATCAATTGATGTACAATGATATCATCTAGAATTTCAATGAGTATGAGAAAGATACAGCATGCAGTACCCAATGCTGCCATTTAGAAAAGCGCCACACTAAATACCACCACATTAAATGCTCATATTAACACACTCAAATGTTGTATAATAAAATACATGTGCATTTTTTATTTCATTGCAAGAACCCTTGCAAATAAAACATACCATGATAAAAGTTTTAAACTAGGATTCTAGACTCTAGAACAAAAGCAAAGAAAAACCCACATACAAATACAGACAGATTCACCATGAGAAATGTTTGTAGATTACAAAATGAAAGCATCTGTGTCTTTGAATGAATACAATTGGCTCTGCAGCTGCTAACTTTTTTTTTTTGTTAAGAAAATTTGCTCAATACAGATGAAGGAGTACATCATCTGGAGATGCAAATGTTATGGACATGCACACTTCTAGATGGAGGCCACTTATTTCATATTCACCATGTTTTGCCCTGGCTTGAACTGGCCCCTTACAGCTAATGCCTGGTACCCAGACAAGCCAGCCAGCTGACTACCAGCACTCACCATGACCCTCTGCCTTGAGAAAAGGGTAAAAGAAAGATTTTGCAAGAATTTTAAGAGTGAAGAAAAGAGAGAAACAGGGAGCAAATCAAAGACAGAGCAAGAGATTCATGCCAGATAGAGGACCACCGTTCATGATTTAAATGTATGTGTTTTTCCCCAAGATTTTAGACCAGTTCTTATTTTAAACTAACAGAAAGGATATTTCTTGACTTGGCATAATTACATTTGTCATCTATACATACATCTATATATGAGATGATAACTCCAAATTACGAGAAATAAAGTCAGGATTTTGAGATATAAACTCGCAATTCAGACTTGTTTTCCTGCATTTGCTAGCTTGTATCTCACAATTCTGTCTTTATAACTCGCAATTTCAAGAACATTTTTTTCAGATAAAAAAAGCTTCCATAGTTTTGAGGTAAAACAGCCTAATTTATTGTCATTGGGTAATAGTGATGTGAGAATTTATTTTATGTTGGAAATTAAATTATGTCTGTTTGTTAGAGGGTGATTTCTGAACAGAAAATGTAATTTAGATCTGTATAGTATGACAAAAAAAAAAAAGAAAAAAAAAGTTTTTTATTTTGAAGGGAAAAGTAAATAGTAGACACTTGGAGTAAAACCCCCCCAACCTCACCCCCATCCAATTACAATCAGATGACAGTTGGGATAAAGACATCGATACAAAGCAATCAAAATCACAGAATGAACTGATATGATGTCATTTTTGAACAAAATCACACCAAAATGAAGTTTAAAACAGCTTGCCAAAGTGAAATTTATGGCAAAAACTTTGAACCATCATCGGTCCTTGGTGATTATGTAATAGGTAGCTGTGCTTTGAGGCTCCACCTGCTTTTTGACATGGAAATCTCCTATGGTTAATTTACTCTGTTCAGTTTGTCAAGGTCACACATGAGTAAAAACATGAACACACTGAAGAATACTATAAAGCTGCTTGCGTTAAAGCAATCTATTGTATAAACAGCTATTTAATAAATGTGATGTGACTTTACAGGAGAGCTGAATGGCAGAGCTTGTGCAAACATGCACATCACTATGGATCAAATGCTTCCTCAAAGGGTAGGGTAACTAACTGGTCGCGATATTTTTTTCCCCAGGATGGTAGGGGAAGGTTGCGCCTTTTTCGCCTCTGATTGGCTAGAAGGGGTCTCCTCCGATTGGTTAATTGATTTGTGTGTGTGTTGGCTTGGGTAAGTTTAGGAGTAGGGTTAGTGTGTGTGTGTGTCTTTTGGGTTGGTTTAGGAGGAGTAGTGTGTGTGTTGGGTAGGTTTAGGTGTGTGTGTGTCTGTTGGGTAGGTTTAGGAGTAGTGTGTGTGTGTTGGGTAGGTTTAGATGTGTGTTTGTGTGTTGGGTAGGTTTAGATGTGTGTTTGTGTGTTGGGTAGGTTTAGGAGTAATGTGTGTGTGTTGGGTAGGTTTAGATGTGTGTTTGTGTGTTGGGTAGGTTTAGGAGTAGGGTCAAAACAGACTAGACGGGCTTTGCTAGCAGACAGCCTGCCATGAACGTGAGATGACGTTTCACGGCCAAATCAAATAACCAATCGGAGGAGAGCCCTTCTAGCTAATCAGAGGTGAAAAAGGCGGGACCTTCCCCTACCATCCTGGGGAAAAAAAATATCGCCCCCTGGTCAGAGCCTGACTCCACCCACTGGCAATATTAGAAAAATGCTGAAATAGTGGGCAGACCCCAGCAGAGATAGAGGGGACGAAATAGATGCTAAAACACTCTATCCTGATCATTTTCAATACTCGCAATTCCAACTCAACAATTCCTGACTCGCTACAGTGGTTTTGATGAAACAAGCTGTTTTTTTTATACTGCCAAGGCCGTAGCTCGTACCAAGAGCGTGGTGAGCAGAAACGTGTACACGTCACGAAGAACCGCTAACATCCAATAGGAAAATTATACACAAATGTCAAGAAAGTTACTCGAATCAATGACTGGTATTAATAAAGATCCATTCTTACAGATCACTAACTAAAAAAAGTTGGTTTAGGGTTTAGTTACTCTTTAAAGGGGAAATGAAACAGTCAATCAAGTTTACATGATTTACAAGATGGATTTCCACTATAATCAACAATTATATAAGAATCATGACAAATGTAAACATATAAAAGAAAAAAAGAAACAACGCTATATCTTTCGCCGCCAGGGCGCTGCCATTGTGCAGTATTCTAACATGTGACATCACAGGGTTGGTTGGCTTCAGTTAACAGGCTCTGGGCAGTGAATATCCCGACATCAAAGTGTTTACACCACAGTGTTTTGCCCGCGAACAACTAATGTTAGGTAAAGTCATTAGACAAAAAGACGATGTCTAATGTTACATATTGACAAACAGTGTTCACGATGTCTGCCATCATATTCCCGTCTCGTCAACACCATGTAAGTTAGCATGTATTTGTTAAAGGGGAAATGAAAGTCCCTGTTTTTGGGGACAAAAAAGTGTCTCCGCTCTGACATCCTTCAGGGACAGCATTGCCGTTTCCAACACGTCTAAGTTACCTCCCGGCACAGCATGGTAAATGTGCGCGCCGGTGATGCAGAATTGACCACGCAATACATGGTCAAGATCAACCTCTTGACAGGAGATCGACTCTGACAGGGTAAGCCAACACCTGGTTTACAACAGCCACACTGACACCTGGTAGCGTTAACTCGCTCTTCGCCCCAAACCACCACCGGCTGTTCTACACAGCAACATAACTTATCGTACATGGAGTTGACAAGACGGGAATATGACGGCAGACATTGAGAACAATGTTTCAATGTGCAGAGATTGTAAACATTAGACGTCGTCTTTGTCTAATGACTGTACCTAACATTAGTCATTCACGGTCAAAACACTGGTGTAAACACAGTTTGATGTCACGATATTCACTGCTCAGAGCCTGTTAAACTGAAGCCAACCAAACCCGTGACGTCACATGTTAGAATACTGCACAATGGTGGCGAAAGATTTTTCTTTTTTTCTTTTATATGTTTACATTTGTCATGATTCTTGTATAATTGTTGATTATAGTGGAACTCCATCTTGTAAATCATGTAAACTTGATTGACTGTTTCATTTCCCCTTTAACGGCTGTTCTCTCACCACTGTCTTTTATTGAGCTTATTTTGTTGCTGAAAGGAAAGTGCACAGCACATATTTACATATTCATCTAAAGGCCGCTGCTAACAGTATTCCTTTTTTTACCCCTAAGCAAAGAGCGAAAAAGAACTTCGCTGCGAGTATATCAGGGTCTTAAACTAACCCTTGGGGTCATATTACCCCAGTGGTAGGTCAAAAAAATTTAAAAGAAGAACTTAATTTAAAAAATCCATTTATTTCCATAATATGCTAAATTAAAAACATATGACTTGTAAAATGACAAACTAATGTGGGCGTAGTACTTGCCTTCTTCTTCTGTGGTGGATTGCTAGGGTGAGGGGATGTGCTGCTCTCTGAATATCCGCCTCCAAACTGTGTGTCCAAATACAGCGAGAGAGAACCCGAACCCGCCTCCATCAGCGGCCCCTGGCTGCTCATTGTGCTAAAGTCAGAGTCAGCTGTGGAAAAGCCCTCTGATTGTGGGAAGTGTCTGTCACTTACGGGACCAGTGGGTAGACTGGCATTGAGGGGAGAGCAGGTGTAAATGAGGTTAAACTCGGTCCTAAAAGCCTGTTCTCGGGCCTGTGCCTCACTGGCATGCGAAACCAAGGAAGAGTCACATAGAGAGGACACAACAGCTGAGCTGCGGGGAGTCCCACCACCAGATCCATTGAGTGAGTCTTGAGCAGCAACTGAGAAGTCTTCTGACACAGGAGCCGGGCTTCCTCGGCTTGTGGAAAAGTCAGGGAAGGCAGTGACTCGGGAAGTGAAGTCTGGTCGCAAACAGGGCTGAAAAAAATAAAATGAATAAAAAAATTAGGAAAATATTTCATTCTGTTTCAAGTATTCTAATGAAATATTTAACTGGAATTTCAGTCCACGAAATATACCAAGAACGCGAATTATGCGCAAAAGCGCCCACAATTGGATTCCTGACGAATAAGGGAGGTACATGAGCCCAGGTTTACTTGTATAGCGCATTTCCCACATGCCTGTTGTCGTTATCGCTTTAAATTCTCTTATTGTGTTTCTAATGTTTTCAACTACCAGTATTTTACATTACTTCTGAATGAAACAATAAAAGGTAATACACATATGATACACAGTTATTCACCAATACAACTTTTTTTTTTCCCTCTCAAACAATGCAATTTTGACCTGGTGTGTTTTTTCCAGAAAATAAAATGTTAGATACTATGCTTTTTGGAGAAAAAAAAAAAATTAACAATCTACGCAGTTTTCTCAATTTTATTAGTCAAACTACACTTTCTGCACAATTTCATTAGAATCTTAGCATACTGACTCATTTGATGTGTGAACAAAACTTCACTAAACATTTGCAGCGCACCACCTATCCAATAATCGCAAATAAGTGTTTCAACTAGGGAAATAGTCAATAAAACAGCTTGTAGGCTATACAATGTCCATAAACCTATTGGTTAGCTAGAAAAATAACTCCCTTTGCCAAATATATGAAGAGTTCAGATGCAAAAGCCTCTAAATGCCATTTGAAATTTTCTTCTAAAATGACCATTTTTATCAAGCTTGTATATTTAAGTTCAGTAATTTCACTTAAATGACAATTAATAGGTAATCTTCATTGCCATTTAAGTGAAATTACTGAACTTAAATATACAAGCTTGATAAAAATGATCATTTTAGAAGAAAATTTCAAATGGCACTTAGAGGCTTTTGCATCTGAACTCTTCATATACACTATGACATAGGGCTGAGGTAAACGATTATTAACTAAACGATTAGTTAGGCGATTATTTTATCGATTAGTCGACTAATCTAATGACTAATTGGATGACTAATACAGAGAATATTTTTTCTGCTGCTCAATTAATAAAAAACAAAACAATATCTCAAATAAATACTAGCATACTGAATCAAGATACTATAAGCTGGCTAACGTTAGTCTAATGTTATGTATTTGAACACCATCATTATAACTCTACAACCGCCAAAACCGTGTTATTAAAATATTTTTTACAAACATTTTTTATCATAGAGTATGTTTAAATATTAATATCAGCTGAGGAGGGAAACGGAGGCGGAGTTAGTGGTGCGATCGGAGACTGCTACTGATGGAGATGAATCGGGAGAGGTTTCTGCACCTACTGATCAGAGCGCGTGCTGACACGGAGTAAAGCCTTGTTTATACTCGACACGTCCGCACGAGCGCGAACGTGCGCACGGCAAAAATGACGCATTGGGTGCGCAAGACCAGGAAGACTGTGGCTGGCTGTGTGTACGCCTTTTTTTTGTAACAGCGCGTGCGGCGCCGCGTCCGGGAACGACTTCAAGCCGAATCTGCCCGAGCTTGTACGTCTCACCACACGGGCACCCAGTTTGCGCATCTAAATTGCAATTTTTTTTCTTAAGGGTTTGTTTACTGTGTGTGATTCATTTAATGGATAGCACATTCACTTCTAGTTGTCTTCGTCCTCTATTCTGCAATGTTTCGGTCTCCCACGTGAGTGTGGCAAGCTGTACCGCCGGGAACATGCAAAAAATAAAGAAGCAATTTTGACGTTGAATCATTGACGCGCCGCTACAGCACTACTATTACATATTCATTATATTTTTATAACTTGTGGGTGATGTCTTCATTGTTAAATGTATGTTTGGATAAATCTGTCATGAAAACAATTATTCCTTTTTCTTGTTTTTTAAATGTTAATATTACACCAAACAACTGGAGTAGATAACAATTAAGTTATTAAAAAGTTCATTTAAACTTTGTACAACTCGAATTTTCATTTAAGTGCATCCCTACTCTCAGAAATGGCAAAGCCAGACTTCCAAATTTGAACATGCTACATTACAAGTAAGCATTAGCCCTTCCATGTGCATGTAACTTACTTCTGGAGTTAGAGATTCTGATCTGTGCACAGGAGAAGCCTCAGGAGAAGAGATGTTCTGTAAAAAAGAACCAAGTGATTTATATATATATATATATATACCTACAGCAAATCAAAACAAGAGAGAAGTACATTTCATGTGTGTTCACCTCAAACTGTAGAGGTGTATTGCAGCGGCTGGTGGGCCGGGATGTGAGTGGAGAGAACGGAAGCATGGTAGCATTTAGCTTCTCCACTTCCCCTCCTAAATAAAGCGAGCAAGGATTTATGAGTGAATGAAGAGGCGTCATGGGAAGTTCAGAGGGCAGAGGTGGGGTGATGGGGGACAATGGTCGTAACAAGAGTTCAGAGGGTGGAGCTGCAATTTCTGATGGACACTTAAATTTCCTCTTCTTAATGGGTCCTGTCAGCTCTGAACGCGAGGCAATATCAAAAACAGAAAGAAAAAAAAAAACATGAATTAGAACCCAGAATATAATTCACATTCCGCTTTCTCAACAGTGGAGTGAGAGCCATTACCAGGTTTAAGCTGGAGAGAGCTGCTGGTGCTGCTGCTGTTACTTTTGTGGGAAGAATTGGACTCCGTTCCATCCTCCAACAGGCCAGATAACATGCTCTCATCCAGCGCTTGTTTCATCCACCTCTGCTCAGACAGACAGACACAAAGGTATGCAAAGTAGCAACAATAACGTTGAGTCCAGTAAGTCTTTGGTCAATTCAGCTACGTCTAATTCAAGCTATGTCTAAAAAAAAAACAGATATGAGCTGGAGAACTCAACAAATTCATTTTCAGGGGAAACTTGAATGACAAAGCAATTTACTTGATTACAATTTACCTTCTTGCAAGAACCATATGCTGGGTCAATCATAAAGGGTCGCCGGCGTCTTTCAGGGTTAAAGGGGGAACCAAAACGAACATAGTGTTTGGGGGTGGTACAGATGAGAGGTGAATGAGATAGTCCTGGCAGCATGTTGAGGGTTGTGGCCAGAACTGTGGGGTCAGTGGTGATGCGTAAAGGGCGTTCCACAGACTCCTCCACCCGCTCTGGAACCTTGTCATTTAACCACTCGGTCACCAGGTACTTATAAAAGAGAGAGATAATCAAATGTTAAATGACTACATTTACAGCTCTGAAACTTAGCCTGACCACAGTATGAATATAACAATTTTTTAAAAAGACACCATGAA
This sequence comes from Pimephales promelas, assembly GCF_016745375.1. Next base: position 18,036,925 of record NW_024121765.1, read on the forward strand.
ATCAAAATTGCCATATTTTTTTATGTAATATTTGAGCATTTATTATAAATGATTTATCCATTCATCTCATTTTTTTAAACATTCATGTGCCCTAATAATATTTTATCAAATACATTGATATCCCTGATGAAATGTAAACTTTGCTCGATACCAGGCAATAATCCCTCCTTCACAAAGCAACCTGTCACTCACATGAGATCGCAGCAGTGAGCAAATGACAGCAATCCAATGATCCAATCTATTCCTGATGGACAAAATCAAGTCCAGTGCTACATTTGCTGCTATAAATCAAGTCCAGTGCTACATTGCAAACTAGAAGTACTGAAAAAGATGCTTGGGATTTCCCCATTGATAAGACAAGAAGTTTGTAGAGGGGATGGAATGAATAAATAGTGTTAAGGCCTGGACACACCAAGCCGACGGTCGGCCGGCGGGCAATATCAGGTCATTTGAGCGTCGGTCGGCTTAGTTATTTCGGTGTGTTCCACACCATTGGCTGTAGCCGGACACAGTGAGTTTTTTTGGGCCGATTCAGCATGTTGTATCGGTTTCGGGCCGTTGGTGAGAGAGAGTCAGTGCACGAGAATAACAGCAAAAGGGCTGAAAGCAGGCAAATAAGTTACAGATAGAATATGATTTTATAGAATTTAAATTATAATTTTAGATCATCTTTCCAGAGCATTTGAATGCACAAATATATGTTCAAAGTGATAAGAATGATTGATATTGAAAATAGTAAGCAAGCGCTCTTTGTTTCCGGTTTGTACACCTGCACTGGCCGACAAGAGGCGAAATTGTGTCATCATTTACTCACCCTCATGTTGTTCCAAAAGACTATGGTTAATCTTTAAAATACAAATTAATACATTTTTACAGTAGCACCTCAACGCAGTACATGAGATCCACGGGGAGGAGTCGGATCAAGATCCAAGGGGTGGAGATGGGTAGGATTAGGGTTGGGTTTAGGGGTCAGGGGGCGGAGTTGGGTAGGTTTAAGTGTATGTAAGGTGGGAGGAGTTGGATCTGGATCCGACGACTCCCCGTTGATTTCATGTTCCGCAGTGAGAACCATCTCCATTTAAGGAAACCGTCAGGTGCAGTTAACCAAAAGTTAGAAGATCCAAAAAGGTCAAAGCATAAAATTAATCCATATGAATCAAGCGGTTAAATCCATGATATAATCGCTTTATATGGTGAATGGATTTATTTTAGGCTTTTATTTTCATATAAAGCATGATCGACACGCGTATAGAGCATGTCACATATGGTAAACATGGAAGCTCAAACATGATTGTGTGATGCACAAGTTTAATTTTGGTTACTTGGACTTTCAATGGAGGGACAAAAACCTCTCGGGTTTCATTACATTTTTTTAACTTGTATTTCAAAGATTAACCAAAGTCTTATGGGTAGTAACAACATGACAGTGAGTGAATGACTGAATTTTCATTTTGGATGCCTCTAAAGCCACAACACTGCAGTTCTGAACAAGATTTATGAAACCCACACTAGAGTGGCTCAGAAAAACATGACCATTAACCTGTGTAGGATTTAGTGTGTGAAATGATCTCACCTTTTTGGTTTTTGGGTATCTGACATGTGTCTTATTACCCATCCCTGCAGAGGCAGCTCCATAGAGCTCTCCATCTTGAAGAGGGCCATAGTTTGGAGCTCCCTCTCCCTGGCCCTGCTCCCTGAGGGCTGCCCCGGCACTGCCCTCTTCACCCCCCACCAGAACTCCCTCCGCTGCTTGCTGGGAAAGAGCCTGTCGCTGTCTACGAGCACGCTGAGCTGAACTGGAGCGGTACCTGGAGATACGGCTCTTAGGACGTGGTTTGGAACTACGGGCAGGTTGTGGTTTAGGGGCAGGACTGGGTGTAGCAGGGGGCTTCTCCGGGTCAATGTCTGTTGTGTCCTAATGAAGAGACAAGTAAAAGTGTGTATGAACTAGGGGTTTCATCAACTAGTCGACTGTCACAACCACTAGTTGGCGCTGTTGGCCTTAGTCGACTAGTCGGAAACAAAATGATGACATGTATATAGATATATTTTTTTTGTTAACTATCCCTTTAAATACAAGCGGCAGTACTATATACTATAAGCACTATAAGGCGCACCTTCAATGACCTATTTTAGAACATTTTTCAAACGTTTGACTGGGTTTGCATTATGCATCCACTAGATGTGCTAAAGGGAATGCAGCGAGTGCGCGGCGTCGGAGGTGAGGCGTTTATTTAAGCGTGAGCGCGCGGGGCGGGCACGTAACTTACATTCGCAGCCTGCTGACAGCAGTGTCTGTTCGTGTGTGTGTTAGAGAGAGCGCTCGTGAGCGGGAGATATTTTATACGAGGTTGAACTGGCCGTGTGACAAAGCGGGCATAAGATGGACACGAGCGCGAGCAATTGATCCATATATAATGTGCTCCGGATTATAAAGTTTGAGAAAAGGCCGGATTGAGAAAATTAAAGGCTTTTAAGTGCGCTTTACAGTGCGGAAAATACGAGTACTACTCTCGCTTTTAGACCAGCACGCGACGTGTTTAATATAGACGCATATTAGCACCAGATTTTCTCTCAAATGTTTGCTTTCACTTTCTATATGGGGAGGCTGCACTTTAGACATAACCAATTCTGTTTATGTAAAAATTGTGTGTATTTAACAGTATTAGCATAATAAGACTTGAAAGATAACTTAGTCCAGTATTCAGGCGCTGTTTGACAGGCTTCTAATGTCTGTGAGCGTCGGGGATATGCCGCGCACTCAGGAAAACGCACGTTAGAACAGCGCGTGAATTAAATGTTTAACCGGCAAGGCTTATGCAAACAATGAACTTTTGTGAATTGCAGTGTCCCGTACCTATTCCTTAACGTGTGATGTATAGGCTACGTCGCGTTGTACAGTTGAGAGACGCCAGAACTGATAGAATGCACTGTAACACGATACTACTACTACCATATTTCTTCAAAAGCAGATCGTGGAGACATTTACTATTCGTGTTGTCGCACACCCCTAGAATAAACCATTTAACGACTAGTCGACTAGTCGTCGACTGTTATGCAAAACTAGTCGACTAGCAAAAATCAGTAGTTGTGAAACCCCTAGTATGAACACAGCTATTATGAGCAAAAATTGAAAGTAAAAAAAGTAAAAAGTAACTACCACGGTGGCAAAAGAGGTGCGCCGTGTGCTGACTCCTCCAACTGCTCCTGTATTTGGTACACAGTTTCCTGCAGTAAGTGAGGGCACGTCTGCCTCCCCCGCTTCCAGTTTGTTTTCTTCAGCTGTACCCTGCGCTGAACCCTGACCACGTTTTTTTCTCCTCTCAAGGTTCTCGAACATGTGCATTATGGCCTCTGCCTTGCGTTCGTCACGAGACTGAGTGGGGAAAAAGAATGAGTGGTTGATTTGGTGAGTAGGGCCCTATGAAATGTATTTTATCTCTACCCATATTCCTTAAAACCTGTTTACCATTTAAATTTTTCTGAATTCCATTTTAATAGTTCTGACAGTAAAGTCGAAATGAAACTTACAATTTATTAACATCTTGAACATTGAAATTCCATTTTCTTCTTTCAATGTTTTCCATTCTTTTATTTTTCTGGATTGTGTTTTAATGGTTTAATTTATAATAATCAAAAATCATGTCAAATCTATGGATTTCATAAAATGTGTAATAATATAATCATTTATTAAATTGATTAAAATTGGTATTACCATTATTCATCAAAATAATAAGGCTTTTTGAAAAGGTTTTCATGTAAATCAATTCAGAAAAAAACAAACTAATGTATTATGAAAATTGGTGGTAAAACCAATGAAGCCATGAAACATAAACAATCTAATTAATCTTAAAAAAAAGTTAGCAAATGAAACTTTAACAATTCCTTTTATTTTTGGAACAAACTCTTCAAGCATCACTCATGCTTGAGAATGTGTAGTAGATGAAACTGTGCCACATCTTTTTTACCTTTAATGTTCACAGACACTGGTCCACTACAGCATTTTGATTAAGTGTACTGTCCTTATTTTGATATATCCTTCAAAAAAAATGTATTACTGTATTTTGCAATTTCATACGTGTTTTCCACATTTTGGAAATCATAGGGCCCAAGTTGAGACAACAGGATCCGTGTTAGAATTAGACAGTATGTATTGATTCATAACCATAAAGCTTACACGTCTGTTTGGTATTGGCACTCCATTCTCATCTAACTCCTCTCCATTCTCCAACTTCACTCTGTCAATAAGAGCATCCTGTAGCACAAAAACAAGCAAAGCTTCATCATCATGTGCGATAATCATCGTAGTAGACATTGAGAACTGTTATTGCACAAACATGCACCTCTGTATCGCTAACTCCCTGTGTCTCGTTTGCATCTTCCAGCTGGTGGTTGCTCTCGTCGGACACGCCGGTTACGAGCCTGTCCCCTTCCAGCTCTCTGCGTCGGGCTCGTCTTTTCCGTGTTTCTATTCCAGGCAGGGCAAATTGTGAAGACTGAGGAGATGGTAGTTGGATGGGGCAGAGATTGTGTCTCTGCACAGGACAATCCTGATTGCCCTTATGACATGCACAATCTACTTTATAATTACTGTGGGAAGAATCGAAGGAAAAGAGTCAATACAAACAGCACCAAATCGCAGTTTATCTAAGACTCATACTAGATCTTAAGAAACGTATTAGAGTGACTAACCAGCAGCTAAACTCGTAGTCAAACCCGATAGTGACTTCAGAATCTTTTGAGATGTGAGCAACAGCATAGATACACAGGTGAATCATCCCCTCTGCAATCATGTGCCGCACCTGTGTTTAAGCGTGTACAGGACAAAAAGAAACAAATATAATCAGGCTGTCACACAGAAAAGAAACTGTGAACAGAATATGCACTAATACGTGTAGGTGATGCAACTCTACGACATCAGCAGTCATCAGATAACACCGGAGTCATCTCACCTCAGCGTTGGGTGTGCATGATCTTCTGATAAACCGTGCATCATTGCCAAATGTCCGGGCATCCACACACATCTCCACTTCATTAAACTTGGAGTAGAACAGGACAAATGGATATGGCCTGAAGTGGAGTTAATAGAAGGACATAGGAAGGACAGTCAATTTGCAATAAACATTTTACAAATGCACGGTTAAAATCAGATGACATTTTTTTAATATCATTTATAATGTTGAATTATTGAAATGAGATCAAGATGATGTTGATAATATACATAGATACAATCACACAGAAACACTTACTTTTTGAAAAAATGTCCATTGACTTCAAACTGCTGTCTGAGCATGACTTTGCCTCTATATTCAATGATGAGTGTTTCTGGGTCTAAATTCCGTGCAGCTCTGAGAATCTTCCTATGTTTCTGCACACGTGTTACACGCCCCAGCTGTAACTACAAAAGAATTATATATAAAAATAATTATTAAATGAAAAAGAACACAACATTTGGAAACAAGTTTTTAAATCAGTAGAAGTCACTATACAGGGATGCACAGTTAAAATAAATAAAAATTCAGCAACATTATATGTGCCAGACTATCCCAGATTAACAGACTGGTACACATTTGTGGCCTTAAAGGTTCTATATGCAACTTTTTTTTTTTTATAAAATTAATCCTTTTTTTATTGCCTGTGTTTGAAGGGGTTGTAATCACACATTGCAGTGATCCACTTTTCGGGTTTTTCCCATTACCTCTGAAGGCCAATATTCATATTTATATGTGAGGTCTCCGGGTCGGATTTCCTGCGAAACCAATCAGATGTGACGTGCATGCGCGCTCCCGAGCCTCTCTATCCTACAGTCTATGTGCGACCAACGGCACTTCAGCTGACGACATGGAGTCTGATAACCCCCCAAAACGTCCTGCCTCCAGCACAACACAGACTCCAACACAAACTCCACAGAAATATAAAAAACAAAAAAGGTTTTATCTGCTCAAGCTCGTCAGGCAAAACGTGAATCTGATCGGACGAAAACGCGGATCAACATAGTAAACTATAAGTGAAATAGCAAGGTAAACTACATGAAACATGACATGAATACAAAAGAATGTTCCAGGATAACAAAAAGTCGGTGCTTTAGGATGCAACTTATTTTATATACTAAATCTACTGACTAACGTCGTCATCCCACTACCATATTGTTTATACACATTTCCAGACACGTTCAGTACAGTATTGTTACTTCCTACGATCTTACTTGATACACTGAAACTGTTCAGTTTAGTTCACTAACCGTTTTCGTTATCATATTATACATTCATCTATGTTGACATTGCTGATTGACTGTGAAAGATACACGAATAGTTAGGGAAATGGCTCATGTCAGCTAAATGCAGTTTATTGTACCATTATCATGGTACGAGCACAGAGCATTAGTTCAACGTCAAGCTGATAAAAGTAGGCTATTATTGTAACTGCAGTGGGAGTTTACATGAGTTTCCAGCATGTTGTGTGATGATTTCACCGTTGCGTTGAAAGTCTCCCTGTGGCTGGTAGTGAATGCTCGCTCTTGAGATTGAGCACGCACACGAGCACGAGCGCTCTTGTTGCATTCTGAAACATCACCGCTAGAGGTCGCTAAAAATCGCATACAGCACCTTAAACCCTGCTTATCAGTAATACCTCCAAGTTTAAAATGCTCAAGATATGTTTTCCACGAGCTAGTTGTTTTCCACTAGCAGACTAGTTCCAGTCATTCAATTTGATCGGCTAAGTATCAGTTCCAACCAGTGCCGATATAAGAGTCCAACAGCTCTGGGACTTTTGACTGAGTTCCAGACAAGCTGTCAGTCTGTCCATTAATGGTGGCCATATGTCAGTGAGCCTTTCTGCAGGTTACATTGTTACACCAGTAGGTGCTGACTACCTATCTTTATTAGCAAACACAGACTCAATTGCTTTATTCAACACACCATCATGTTGCGTTGCTCATGCATTGGGATTGTTTGGAAACATTTTCACTAAATGTTGGAGTCTAAAATGCATTTTACTCCGTGTATACTTGTTATTTTGTTATAATTGTGTAAAAACAAAATATTACACTCAATGGTTACAAATTTTACTATGAAATGAACATGGAGTGGGGTTTCTGTAGTAGAGAGTGTGGAACCAGAATGGGGAACAAAATGTGCAATGGAGATCAAATTTTGCGATTACAGAACACTTTGAGCAGGTTAAATATGGAGTACTGCAAGGTTCAGTACTAGGACCATTGCTTTTAACCCTGTACATCTTGTTTGATTTAGTCCTCAGATGCAAGTCGCTTTGGATAAAAGCTTCTGCTAAATGACTAAATGTACATGCTAGACCTTGAGAGATAACATTAGGAAGCATTGCACATTCGTTTTCACTGTTATGGTGATGATACTCGGCTCTACATTTCTTCACACTCCGACGAAACTTACCAATTTACAAAATTAATGGAATACATAGTTGATTTGAAAAAATTGGATGGCTAGTTATTTCCCACAACTTAATACAGATAAAAAGGTTTTATTTATTGGACCAAAAACCTTAACAACATTATGACCTAGAATGCTGTCCAACACTTTATGGCTGCTCTGTCAAGTCTTCATTGCCAGTTAGGAACTTGGGCGTGCTCTAATCTAAATTACAACATATGCTCTCAATGACAAATGCAAAAAGGATATTAGACCGGTTCTATCAACCCTGCATTGGCTAGCTTTTAAACATTGCATGGTTTAGCTCCTCAATACTTGAGTGAGCTCTTAATGCATTTTAGTCCTTCACATCTATTGTGATATCAAAAGTCTGGCCATTTGATACTGCCTATAATAATAAAATCAACTGCAGGCAGCAGCTCTTCCTATTCATCACCAAAACTTACTTAGTCTTCTAAGCTTTTTTCAGAAAACAGACACAGTGTCAATGTAAATCTAAAAACGCATCTCTTTAACCTAGCATACACAACACGTCATCACATTTCTATAATTCACATCCGTTAAAAGATTGTTAGGCAGCATATATTAGTTCAACCATAACCGGGAACACTTCCAATAAAATCTTGTTACATGTTACATTGTAAAAAGAATAACCTCTACGCTAATATTAGTCTGTTTATCCCGAGGTTACCGTAGTCAGTCGTATCGTGTCTGTATCCAGATCAGATGGTGGACCTGCACCTACACATGACCAAAACGCAGCCCTGAATGCAAACTAGACAATCCCCTGTGAAGGCCTTGTCGATATGACCGCCATCAGGTCTGGTTTCTCCAAAGTTTTCCTTTTCCATTCTGTCAATTGATGGAGTTTGGGTTCCTTGCCTCTGGCTTGCTTAGTTGGTACTTGCTTAGTGTGACGAAATCTCGCAAGATTAAAATGTGTCAAGATTTCTCGTCAAGGTGAAAAGCCGTCTAGTGATATTGCCATGACAAGAGTGTGAGGGTGAAGTTAGGATAAAATATGCTACGTAGTTCCATCCAGCTCATCCAAGATGAGCCGCAGAGTCGTATGTAATGCAGCAGGATTCAAAGGATTCGTTGCACAACAGAGCCTAGCGCCCGTTTCACACATACTCCGCTTGCAGTGCGTATGCGGTCCATATTTTTTTCCCGTACCCATGTTAACAGGTTAGAGCTTTCACACTGCACGCGGATGCAGTCCGTCGATCCGTTCCAGGTACGGTGCGTAAACAGCAGTGTAGAGATCGTTTCCGCACAGAGTCTATTTCGGCTGTGCTGCAAACGCTGAATGAAAGTGACCGTGCACGGTTCGTCGTCAAAATGAACAAAGATTGACCTGAAAATGTAGTTGTTTCACCATAATGCATTTAATTAAATATAATGTAGTAATCTCACCATAGATGTGTTTAATTAAACACTACTTTTCATCTTTTTACTTTAAGACCAGGGTTTTAAGCAAGGAAAACTACAATTTACCTCAACAATGACATATTGTCTAATGCACAAAATTGGCTGTTTTAGTCAATTTTAAGTTTTAATTTAAAATGTTTTTGATTTTAATATAGGCTAAGTACATGGTTAAATATTTGATCACTTGCTTGAGAAACTTCATATATAGAAGTAATACATGGAATTATAGTCCTACGTTGTTATTATTGTGTTTAAAGGGGTGATGAACTGAGAAATAAAATTTTCCTTGAGCTTTTGACCTCTAAGAGGTCATCATATTATAAGAATATCCTGTAAGTTTCAGAACTGAAAACGTCCTTGTTAGTCCAATAAAAGCTTTTATTGACACCAGCCTCTGAAAACGACTCGTTTTTAAAAGTGGGGAACTATGACGTCGAAGGGGTTAAAACACCACCCCCGCAGAAGAAGATCAACTCCTACTTCAACACGGCCGGTTTAGCCCCGCCTGCCGATTCGCGCATTACACGCATAGCTAAGTAGCCTAACAACTTACATGCCTACCTCGTGATGACAAACCGGATCGAGCTACCGAGCAATACAGAATATTGTGCAGTGCCTGGTTGTTGAAGACAGTCGCTGCATAAGCTTCCTCTAGATTCCAATAGGACTGCATGGATAAACTATATTTTTAATGACGTTCCAGCTGATGAGGGTCGTCTGTTCGCTTCATTTCACTGAGGATTGTTTTGTAAACAAGACTGGATTTGCAGACCGATTAAGAGTAAAGAACGTGCTGTGCCGTCTATATTGGATCTGACAGGAATTGTGCAACACACGGACTCTGGGTCGAACATGTATGGGCGAATCCGGTTGCCATTTGACAACATTGGACGTTTTCCCCCACGTACACCGACGGGTGAGTTAAACTCATTATAATATGCAAAACTGTTATCCACTCACAGCAGTGGGCGTTTATTTCCAAGTCTTCAGTGCGACACGCCCATAAAAACCGACCGTTTTCAGGAAGGCTCACAACTTGGGTACGAAATAGCCTATTACTTATTCATTTTGATGTTTTTGAATGTAAAAACCAAGCGAACGTCATAAATTGACCTTAGACAACAATATAATAAAATTTAAAAAGCCAGTTCATGACCCTTTAAACATGCATATGTCCATTTAAGTTAGTAAAAGTGTACAAAGAGAATCGGCAATGCTGACAAAACTTTTTTTTTATAAACAAAAGTAGCTGCATAACTTCTTAATTTGAAATAAAAATAGTGAGTAGCCCTATGTGTTTGAGCTATAGCCGCGGATCAGTAACGCACTGCAAACGCAGTATATAGCGCGTGCTGCTCCTGTACCGAATACGCACTGCAAAAGGCACCGCATACACACTGCACACGGACTCCGGAGTATGCGTGAAACAGGCATACGTGTCTGTCAAATGTCTTATCTTGTAGAATCCGTATTCAGCACTGCCACTCCCTATTCACAGAATACACACGATCGCGAAAGCGCAAATAAAACGCGAGCATGCATTCAAACGCAATTTCAATACCCTGCTCATCTCGACCTCGTAAACCCAATCTCATGAGTAAACGGTCTCGTTAAACCCCTATGAGTTGGGGACGCTTGAGATTCAACGATATTTATTGATTTGACTGCACTGACAGTATTGGACAAGAATTCAATTGAGCTGTACGATGAAATCACTGTGTTCAGCAGATCTGCTTTATAGAAGTAGTTTAATAATTGATGATCTTTTCAATGGAACCGAATCAACACTAAACTGACCTCAGCTGAACAATGACACTATTTTCTGTACAGCCCAAATGAACTGTTTGCATTATTGAATCCTTTTCGTGTTATGAATGTAAATATGCTTTGAAACAATCTGCATGATATAAAGTGCAATATAAATAAAAGGTAATAAAATTAGCTGTCACTACATTCTTTGCCAAAAGCCATGAATCATCTTAATTGACTCTAGTTTGTTCCTGCCCAAATTTAAGGTGTTTGAAAACGGACGTTATTTGTGTATCCTATTTATGATATTGATGACTTGACACAGTCTTAAAACCTCAAGACGATCCACGAAAACCCATCTATACCTGCATTTGTGAGCCCAACACAGTGTTGTTGCAAGCCAGTTCTGTTCGATTAATGGTGTCCATGGCGACAGTAGACGGGGATGGGGACGAGTTGCCATTGGCACAGTAGTGTTCGAGGAGGGTCTGTACGTCAGCACTGTACTGGTTAACGAGAGCTTCCTCATACTGATCAGTCCACTGCCGAATTCGTGTCTCCCATCCTTCTGTTGTGTTCTCATCCAGAACACTGGCCTCAGACGCAGAGTTCTGCAACAATCAGAGGATAAATTAGATTAAAGATTAATCAGATAACAAATGGAGGAAGAGGAGGATTTCAGTCTTTGACTATTTACAAGACTATCTTAACTATTGCAGCCATTAAAAATACATTAACATAAGCCTGCACATAACATGACAGAATTGCCACATTGTTTTATGTCAAGATTTCTAGAAAACATGTTAACCCACTTGCAGATGTTGCACTGAATTGCACTGAAAAAAAAAAAAAATCTGGTAATGAGAAGGGACAGTTCACCCAAAAATGAAAATTATGTCAATCACTCACCCTCACGTCCTTCCAAACCCAAGACAAAGACTTTCAATCATATTTTTGATGAAATCTGAAAGCTTTTTGTCTCTCTATAGACAGCTATGAAACTACCACTTTGACACTTCAAAAAGTTCATGAAGAGACCATCAAACCATGGTAAGGGAAGGTCAACTTTATTAATTTGTTTCACACCAAGTAGTAAACCATACAATCAACAAAACAAACACAACACCCCAACACATATACACACACAGACAAAAAAAAGATTTCCATAAATAGATTACCTAGAACAATTTTAAAAACCAATGGCAGCTGGTACAAAATTTTTAAATCGATTTGTCTGACAAAATGGAAGATAATATCTCGAGTAGAGGTTTATACCAAATGTTATGAAGAGATATGACGGACACATTTAAATCTGCAGTCCGTAGCTTTTTTGGGGTTAAAAATTATCCAAAATAGATATGAGAAAATACATAACCAGCCAAGTGTTCAAAACTCACTGCTTGGCTTAGCTCAATTCAAAGCAGTAAGCTTGAAAGACTGTTTTTAAATCCAGTGGTACTGGTGGATTTCCGCAGGAGATTTGAGCATGTCTTTGCGTCATTACGTGTGTACACAAAGTTTCGACTAGTAGACTACATTGGCTGTGAGGGTGCTGGAAGTGGAGATTTATAGCCTTTTATAGCATTCACTTGATATAATTAAACTTATCAATTTGATGGCAGATCCAGAAAGGTTCAAACGATAATCACCAATGACAACAGATTCACCCGATGAAAAATGCAAAAGACTTTGTTCTGACTTCGGAGTGGCTACAGTAATAAAGAGACTGCAACCGGCACATGCGAAAACAAGGAAATTACATGTCATTGACAATTTAAGAAAGTATAATTTGCACGGTTTTGCATGATACGATAAGCGATTGTTAGATTTAATCAGTGCGATTTACTGCAATGTCAGAACCAGAACAAAGGTGGATGTTGCTTACATATAATCTGTGATTCTGAATGTCAGTATCCACACCGGCGCCGTGACAGACAGCTGCACACTCTCCTCAAACACTGTTAATCCGCACTGTGTCGTGTCGAATTACAACTCACATAAAGTTGATAATTCCATGAATAACTGCAATTCCAGATTTCGAACAGAGATGGCGACAAAAGAGGAAAAACTGCGGACTGCAGCTTTAATTTAGGCCTTTATTCACAAATAAACATTGATTGGTGAACAGACAAGCTCATGCAAAACTGCTTGAAATGCGATAACAAACCTCTTGCGGAGGCTTAAAATGACACACGAGAATAAACTTCATTCACAGCTTGAGCTTCCGTTGGGTTAACACAACTGATGTGTGTGTTGATTGTTTACATGAGAATAAAAGCTGAATGAATCTGTTCATCATATAAAGCAATCATGTCTCTACAGGAAATTTTAGACTAAACTCAATTCATATGGATTAGTTTTACAATCTCTTTATGACCTTTTGAAGAGTCAAAGTGATTAATTCTGAGAGCTTTCCGTCCCTCCATAAACACAGAATTAATCGTCATTTGTCTTACAGGTTTGGAACGCCATGAGGGCGAGTAATTAATGAAAGAATTTTCGTTTTTGGGTAAACTATACCTTTAATGAGTCACCAAGCAAACGATCTTCAAAGGAGATCCAGACACACAAGTCAACAAACTGAACTGCTCTTCCCAGTTTAAGACAATGTCTTTAATTGTACATATTACATACAATAATATTTCCTAAGAAGATATAGAGGTGGATCATTAGATAACACTGCATATTTGAGTCCATACCTTCATCCTCATGGATTTTCTGGAACCCTCTCTGTAAGCCTGTAATGAGAACATACATTTTTATTTTATTCATTATCCTATAATACAGATGATGGGAATGCTCTGACAGATGTGGCAATTAGTCAGTTACTGACTTTTCAGATTCGTCATTTTTTGTAGGCAGCATTGTGTGTGTATTTGTTGTTCTACCTTAACTTTCTTGGCTTTAGGGGTAGTGCGCGTTTTCTCTGTGCTCTTCTTTCTCTTCTTAACTTTGTTATGTTTGACTCTTTTGACAGTGAGAGTGATGCTAGTGGGTGTGTGTTGGGTGGCTGTGTATGACACAGCAGAGGCTGACATGTCCTCATCTCCACTCTCTGTAGCACTGCTCTCGCCCACTGTAAAGGAAGAAGCACATAAGAGAGCAGATACATGTAGAGCAGTGATGCGCGGGTTGATCCGAAATGAGCGGGTGCCTGCGGTCACCCGCGGTTACGGGTCATCCAAAAATGTTTTTAATGATATTCGGGTCGTGGTCGGTCGGGTCGTTTGAAAAAAAGATGCCAATTAAACATTTGTATTAATATAGTACTAGACACAATTTTGATGAAATATACAGCCCTACACATTATTGGCTGAATAACTGGCACGAAGATAACACACAAGCTCAGTCTAAACAGTTCTCGGTTCTATGATTCGAACCGCTTCCCTGTGCGGTCGGTATAGTATCAGCTGCTCGTGCTCATCACTTCTTTCAACAGTGGCACCAACATGTCTCGGTTCAGTGAACTGTTGGAGTTACTGGAGTAAAATGTAATTCAGGATATTGATTTATTTCGATTCGTAGGCGACTGTCAGGCATGTCTGAAAGTGAGTAACTTTAGTAACTTGTGGATCAGCACTGACGCAAGACGCGAACTGTTTCGAACGATTCAGTTCGATTTAGTGTACTGGTTCGACCGGTTCACTAAAAAGAACCGGCCATGTCTACAGTCTGCAGAGAGATGAAGGCGGCAAGAGAAAAGGTGAAGACTGGGGAGTGGAAGCTCCGCAAATACACAAATAGAAAGAGTAAAAGTGTGGGAGACATTTGCTGAAATAATGAAAGATGATGACCAAAGTGCTGGCTTTGCCTTTGTTATGTGTAGGCCTACGTCTTCTTGCGATGCTGTGTTGTTACACGTCTACGGCCCAATAACGCTCCGATGAGCATTTACTACTTTTAGAAAATGCGGTCAGGAAGCGGGTCGGGTACAATATTTTTTTTACTATTTTTTGCGGCCCGAGTTGCGGGCGGGTAGCTGAAAACAACGGTCGGTTGCAGGTTGTTTATACATTGACCCGCGCATCACTGATGTAGAGATATAAAAGAGAAATACCCAGAAAAACCCTTAAACTTCACTCCACATTTTGTCAGAAATGTCAAAATAGAGAAGTGAGACTTTTAAATTTTATTTCCATACTAAATTACATTCATCTGTTCAGCTGTAATTGTAATGATATTTGGTACTACTCAATTTTCAACAATATTATATTGATTTGATAGCACAAACACTATAGACTGAGAATTGAAATGAGCTGGATGATGACATCACTGTTTTCTGCAGAGCTGCTTTATAGCTGAATCAAACTAATTGATGATCCTCACAACAGAACTGAAGAACTGACTTCAGCTGAATAATGACACTCTTTTTAGAGCTGCTTCACAGCAGAATTGAACTCTGCATATTTTTTTTTTAGTAAATCACTGTAAAGCTGCTTTAAAAAAGTCTGTATTGTAAAAAGCGTTATGGAAATAAAAGTGACATGACTTATTCGCTATTATCAGTGTTGATTAGTGACGGACAGTTGTTTTCAGGATAATGTATGGTTGATTGAAAATGCATCCTATATGAAATAAAAGGATTAGTTCACTTAAAAATGAAAATTCTGTCGTCATTTACTCACCTTCAAGTTGTTCCAAACCAGTGTAAATTTCTCTCTTCTGTTGAACACAAAGGAAGGGATTTCGAAGAATATCTGTAACCAGACAGTTGACCGACCCCACTGACTTCCATAGCATTTTTTTCCTATTCTTGAAGTCAATGGGGTCCATCAACTGTCTGGTTACTGACATCCTTCAAAATATCTTTCTCTGTATTCAACAGTGGAAAGAAATTCACACAGGTTTGAAACAACTTGATGGTGAGTAAAATAACAGAATTTTCATTTTTAGGTGAACTACTCCTTTAAACAAACACACTAATTTTCACAAATATATGGTAAATTAAAGCTATATAATATACTATGGAAATAATGTCTATAAAAATATGTAAAATGTTTTAATAGGCATTGACATTTGTTTGTGGTGTTAGGTTGTATATTGTGCGTTGGCCACTACTTATAACATCCTGGGAAGGTCAGTTGCAGCACATCTCAATTCTCACAAGGATGCGTTCCGTCCTTCCGAGTTTGTTCTTTCAAGGTAGCCTGGCATGGCCGATTTCCACTAGAACGTGAGTCCATTCTTTGTGTTCTTGGAATTGAGAAACAGCCACTTTTACCTGAAAAATTCTCTCCTTTTCTGCGTTGCCCGTCTATCCCTTTCTTCTTCTCCAGACCCCTGCAATAAGAACACATTCAGTACAGATTCTCCATCCATTAGATCAATAACTAATTGCCATGATTCGCAGTGAAGTTATTGGCCACTGTTCTTATGAGACCAATAACTGCCATGATGATTCAGCCCATTTACATTTACACATAGCTGATTTAAAGCCTAGACATTTAAGACCGGGCACAAATGTGAAGATGTAAAAAATGAAACCATGGACCTCTGCAAATGTTCCAAAATATACAGAAAGTTTCAAGTCCAATAAAGTGATTAAAGTTTTTGTCATTGGTAATTTATTTGTTTTTAAGGTGGAAAAAGCCTCATCAACCAATAAGATATAAGCTTAGGGGAACATGTTGACTTATAATCAAGCCATCACAACATTTTCCCAACATATCGAATATATTTGAGAAATGTACTGTGCTTTGCATTAAATTAAGTGGAATACGCATTTTCATATGGGGTGAAGTCATATGTTCATGAGTGAAGTGGACTGTACTTTTCTCAGGTATGTAAACTGTTCTAAAAAAAGGGGGTGACAAAAAAAGTCTGTAAATAGTTGATGAAAAAATGCCCTTTACAGATACCACTAAAGCACAGTTCCATCTTAAATACAAATCACCTACCTGCAATTCTCACACTTAATGAGGAAGCCATCCTGCATTAGACGGCACTGACACCAGGGAGGTGGAACTGCGCCCTCCACAACCTCCTCCTCCGATGAACTCTCGCTGTCGGCAGAGTTGTCTGGTTCATCGGTGGGCAAACAGGGTCGTGATCGTCCCAGAGTGCCATTGCGTTCCGTGTGGGAGAAAATGGTCTGGGAGAGTGGGGAGGCAGGAGGGGTGGGAGGGGGTGGAGCTCCATAGTTATGATCCTGACAACACACAACGGAAGACTGTTGCATCTTCAAACAACGGTGTTCAGGCACAACAAAAGAGTAAAGGAAAGGGGGGGGGGGATGAAAGGTGGGGAGCAGGGAAAAGGGGCAGGAAGAAAGAAGAGGTGGGAATGAAAAACAAAAAACAAAAAAGTTGCATTCTAAAGTAAACAGTATTTAATGTTGCCAAGAATGTATGGGCTAAACTTTCTTAAACTGAAACCATAAAAAACGAAAGGAACTTTAAGTAAACTTGATTTTTGAAAAAGTGACGAACACTACTAAAAATATTGTAGGATCCTGCATAAGACAGACTCCTTGAGATGTTCCTCATTTGTGAGTTGCGTTGGATAAAAGCATCTGATAAATTAAAATTCAAATATAATACCTGTCCAGGATGGTTTGTAGTAATGTTAAAGAAAGAGGTATTGAGGTAATGAGTTTGTGGCTATGGGTGTTATACAATAAACACTTTTCATTATAAATGCATGATTCAGTTTAATTATGTGCACAAAACAAAAGTAGCATTATGCAAGAGTTTTTTTTTTTTTAATATGATTCAGCTCTATGCATTACTTAGGTGCTATTAGGTTACATCAGTGGTTCTCAAAGTGTGGGGCACACCCAGCAGGGGAAAACAAAACTAAAAACTGAAAAGCCGCTGCAACAGCGTTTAAGAGCATGAATAGTGGTTGCTGCTCTGCTTCAAAGTCCTTTTAGGCAAGTCCTGCCACTTGGCCACCATCTTGGCAACGCCTCAGACAGCTATTTCGGACTGACAAGACCAGGTTCCTATCTAAATGAATGGGCAGAGAGTCAGAACTGCATTTTCACTGGTCTATGTATAGAAACAGCAGTAAAATATGATAAAAATCGCTGAAAAAGTTTGATGACTTTGCCCCAAAATAAGGTTTAAAATGCCCTTTCCACACAGGTTATATTTTTATACGGTTCTCATCTCCGCTGTCGCAGACATCAACTGTGCGCATGCGTCAGTGGAACCAGACGATAGGCTTAAATATTTCCCGGCTTTACTGTTAAAATCAGATGATTGGCTTTCCAGGGGGAGGGACGGGGCATGTGCATACAACCGCCATCTTTAGCGTTACGGGTTTTCCCTATATAGTTGTATTGAGGATTTAGGAAGTGGCATGTCTCTATATAAATTGTCTCTGTCTGCTTTTATAAAGTGGAATTGGAATTGGTGTTTTCAATTCAGTGGAATTGAAAACACCAATTCCACTGAATCGTTCTTTAGAGCTCTTCAGTGGACAGCATAACAAGCTGCTATTACAAACACACTGCTCTGCTGCCATGTTTTCAGTGGAGAAGACAAAAGAAGCTGAGCTTGTGAGCCACTGATTATATACCGTATTTTCCGCACTATAAGGCGCACCGGATTATAAGGCGCACCTTCAATGAATGATCTATTTTAGAACATTTTTCATATATAGGCCGCACCAGATTATAAGGCACATAGATACTACAGTCAAACGTTTGACTGGTTTTGCGTTATGCATCCAAGATGTGCTAAAGGGAATGTAGCGAGTGCGCGGCGCCGGAGGTGAGGTGTTTATTTAGAAAGCGTGAGCGCGCTGGGGCGGGCACTTATCTTTTACATTTGCAGCCTGACTCATATGTGTATTCAATGTGCGCCGGCTCGCTGACAGCAACAGCTGGCTGTTTTGAATGAGACGACCCGGTGACTGTGAACGGGAGCGCTTTTTGAACATTTTGTGACGTGCGAGCAGCGTCGGGGACAGTGTGTCTGTTCGTGTGTCTGTTAGTAAGAGTGAGCGCTCATGAGCGGGCCACGTGATTTACACACATAATCTGATTTATACGAGGTTGAACTGGCTGTGTAACAAAGATGGACACAAGCGCGAGTTCGCGGGTGAATTTAATAACGCGGAGCGTTGTTAACCAATTGATCCATATATAAGGCGCTCCGGATAAGGCCCACTGTCGTTTTTTGAGAAAATTAAAGGCTTTTAAGTGCACCTTATAGTGGGGAAAATATGGTATTGTTCTTCCAAAGAATTAATGAAACATTTACATTTATTCTTTATTTAAATTCAAATGCATGTTCTGCACTATTTTTCTCTCACTGTATTTTTCAATGATATTACAAAATTAAACTATTGCAGGTGTTACTGTTTTAATTGCACATTTTTAATTTAAAATGTTTGTTTTTTTTTTCATTTGATTGTTTTTTAGAGAAATTATGCATGTCAGAGACGGAGCCTGATTAAAAAAAATGGAGGGTTTGGTGGTCACCAAACAAGTTTGAGAACCACTGGGTTACAAATTGATGCTAAAATGACAAATTGATGCTAAAATGACAATAACTCATAATATAGCTATACTCCATCCTCTATATTATAGGCTAATCTGTTAAAATACAAATAAAGAATAAAAAGAACTTACAGCATAGGGCAGGCCACCATATCCATGATTCTGTGTGTTCCCACAGCTGCGACTTGAGTAATTTTTCTCGTTTACTGCTGGGCTTGCTTCAACTGACTCAGGACTGAGAGAAAGAGAGATTTTTTTAAATGATTGGAAATAAATCGCTAGTTAGTTACACAAGTAACAGTGGTTCTGTAAACTCCAGATGACCACAAGAGGCAGTGTTTGGCGCTGCAATGATCCACTAGTGCTAATCAGATGGGCAGAAATAGGCTTGTCATTTTAAAAATGACAAAGATCTATGCCAGTCCCTTAATTTCAGTTTTCAATTAAGAGAACCACTACTGTTGTTTCATTCCTCCTGACCACCAGAGGCAGTTCTAAGCACTAGTAGATGACCCATAACAACACAGACACAAGGATCACTTCTCAACTGAAAAGTAGTTAAGATCCACTATAGTGATCTGCAGAACTGAACATGTTGAACTGAAAGAGTAAAAATGAAATGGTGGAAGGAGAAACCCAGTCGCCAAAAAAACGAGACGGTTCTAGTAGAACGACAAGTGATAGCACTAGGTATGGCCACCGGGCCTTCCTCCAGATTAGAGTGATCACCACTTCAAGACGTGGTTTGAGACACATTCCAAATGAATCTGGACAAGTGTAAATGTATCTGGTTGTTGAAATCACATGTAAATTTGACTCCTCCCAAAATGGTAAAAAATAAACCTTTAAGAGTGTTAGGCTACCGGGAGATACACTGATATGGACAGCGCTACACACAGCAACACACGTCGCCACATTTACAGAATGCCACGGAAGAGTGAGTATCTTTTCAGCAAACCAACGTGCAAACTGTCGAAAATGAAACAAGGCTGAGTGTCGCATCCTGAAGCTTAACGCACAATTACCATTAAAGGTAGTGAGACTTAATTTATCTTGCACTCGCAATTTGAACTCCGTGTCTTGATTTTTGTCTGCTATATTTACTTTTTATTTGTTAAATCTTGGTAATTTGTAGATGAAACGTTGATTAAAATCAAGATACAATTAATGCAAAATTAAATTAACTTTAAATAAAGGCTCAGTGCTTTCTGTTTGAGGTCTCTGTGAAAGTTTTAAACTAGTCTTTGGGTGCCGCTTTCAGGGAACAGTCAGTCACATCTGTAACATTGTTTTTTCCTCATAAATCTGGTGGGTAGTATTACTTTGGGATTACGCAGTGTAATTCACAAATTTCACAGAATTACTAAAAAATATTTTGCCACCAAAAAGTTAATGATTTTTTGTGTCCCTCATGAGTATTTCCCTCCTATCAAATATAAAATGCATGTGTTATATTTTTCTAATGTCTGAACTATTTTATTAATGGAGTATGATATATAAACAGAGGTTTCAATAGCCTAAATGGATTTTCTGAGAATTTATATTTGTCACGTCCATAACACTGGAATCGCCCAATTTTAAATAATTTATCCTCAAATAGTTTTGTGGTGTAAGTCTACGAATTTTATAAATTTAACTTTAAAAAAAATACTAATAGTAAAGATATGGTAGCTATATTGGATCTGGACGGGAAGGATATCTCAGGGAGTTGGAAGGGGTGTGTCATGATTCTGCCTTCCCTCACTGCGACACAGGTTCGTGGATATGAGTATCGTGATTTCGCTTTTAATTAACATGATCCTTCTTTATTATTATTTAGGAGCAAATGAGGGTCTCTGTTTAAAGAAACGCCGGCTTGCAGCTGCAGTCCAGAGCACCGCAGCGCATATCTTCAAGTTAAGTAGTAACCGAAAGTCCAGTTTAACTGCCACAAGTTGAATGTAAAACAGAAATAATAATAGAATACTATACTAGGGTGATCATATTCATGTCTCAATGTTTTATTATGACAGATAAAAAAACGAATGAAATGATGATAGAAATAATGTCTTCTGTAGAAAAATAAATACATAAATAATAAATAACTAAAAAAAATGCCTCCAAATGTAACAAAAAATAGCTCTCACAAACTTACAAAAACGAACTAACAAAATCTATTTATATCTTTAGTTTTCATCCTCTTTATCTTGTTTTTCTTCCTCATTCACCTTGTTTGCCCATCTATATTTTGCTGTAGAGAAATGATCTTTACCAGCAGTTTTTTTGAAAACCAGGACATTTTCATCACTTAAAAACAGTCATGACAGGACATGTGTAACGCAAAGTTAAGATGTTGCCCAGAGATAAAAACATAGCAGTTGTCGGATGAACAGATGCACGAGAGACGAGAGTTGTCGTATTTCCCCGCGTTTAATAAAACCACTCAAACGTTACACTCGTCCTCATACATGGTATCGAGCGAGAAAAAAAACACAAACAAAGATCTGTTCACAATAGAAAAATAAAATAAAAGAAAGAATACAAAGAGTCGGCAGAGCGGTTATCTATCTCCTCTCCTCACTTGTCAAAATCTAACTGACACTACGCACACTATGCGCAGTTCTCATCTCAACTCTGATTTCAATAAAGCACAGTGACCGTTTTACACATGTCCCGGGAAAACAGGACTGGTCACCCTATACTATACTATTATTACAGAAATACTAATATAAATATTATCATTTAGCTCTTTATGCTCCGAGACCAGCAGCTCATCATCTTGCCCATAGGTATCTTATCTCTTCTTCGCCGTATGTGTGCTCGGCAAGACCGTTTTGTGTTTGAGCGCCCCCAAGTTGTGTTTTACTGAAACTTCAGAAGTACCAGACACGTGAGCAAACCCGCCAATCTCGTTGGTCGGATTGGTTTTGACGCGGCGCGTCAAACCAAAAAAACGAACCCGAGGCGTTTTTTTAAAAATTACGCTTTTACGCGTGGCGTTTTTCGCGTCGGTGTGAACACTCACATTGGCGCCCATTGTTTAGTCACGAGGCGTTAAACGTCGACGAATATCGCGCGTGAAATTCGTCCCGGTGTGAACAGGCCTTTAGTGTGTATCTCTAGTTGAAACATTAAGTATCTGTAGTTAGTTAGTTAGTTAGTTAAGCTTTATTTGCCATTTGTACCGGTACAGCTATACAGGTGCATAGGAATTTTTGTAGCAGAGCTCGTTGAATCAAACATAAAAGATAAACATTAAAACAGCTAACAAACTACACAGCACACACAATGGACTTTAAGAAATCAAGACTTAAAAAATACGTTCAACGTCAATGACGAGCATCTTAACCCCATGTTAAGCAACCCCCCACCCCTACAATTGTTACTTTAAGATTACATTTAAGATTGCTCCACGCTAAACAAAAAGAATATTGCACTGTCCCAAGATACTACATAATATAAATATTTAAAAACAAACTTACTATAATAAGTCTTATCTATAATAAATATACTCTTACCCTTATCTATACTCTTACTATAATAAATAACACCTGTCATTTTACAAAAAATGAGGCAGACACATTCGTTCCTTCTGCCATGTCCTTCGCCATCAGTCTCACAGTAGCTGGAAAGAAGCTGTTATAGAACCGCACCCTGTGTGAAATAATACTGTCCGGTCTATTATATCTCAAGTTGTATATTGAGTGTTTAGGTTTACTTGAAACATTAATGACATGGTTTTGTTCCCTACAGTTCAAATGGTAGCAAAGCACAAAAAACAAAGATAGCTGGTAATATCTTATGTTTAAATTGTTTAATGGAAAAAAAAAATGGAGGATGTAGTAAAACAATGAAGTCTGCACATTGCCCAGCTAACAAGCAAGACAAAATTAGTAATTCTATTTCTCTCAATTTAAACAAATTATTTTGCTTTTGTCCACTGTATATTTCACATTTCTCTCTGAGTGAAACAGATCCACTCACTTAACCAAGGTGAAACAATTATTCAATTTGAAATGTAATAAGCTAAATGACAATGCAATATGTAAAATGGCATTGCATTTTGTATTTAAATTTACATTTTTAATTACCATTCTAGCAATGTTTGGTGCAAAAGGAAAATGAAATGACATAATTTACATTTGCAATTTCATACACTCGTTTTAATATGCATAATTGAAACGCTTTATATGTGGCAAAATGAAAATGCATTACAGAAATGATTAGATATGTGTAACATGTTCAAGCAAAAACTGTGGCAAAATTATCACTCAAATGCTATTTTTATTAATTGCATTTACACTCACAGTCAAGACACTCGCGATTGCATTTTCACGAAATGCCCCGCAATTGATGAAGCAAAATTCAATGTGCACATTGAAAATGCAATCCGAGCCGACCACGCCCCCTCCTGGCCTGTCAATCACTGCATCAAGGCGGGCCTCGGCAACAACAGGTAAACACAGCATATGGCTATATTACGTGTTTTGAGCTGTTGAAAAAAATTGCTGTGGCAGAGCTAATACGAGCATTAAATCATTTAGCAGATAAAGTGGAGCGTAAACAGAGAAAAGGTAGTATTTCCGAAGATTATTACGTGTATGTAGGTGATAGAACAGTACGTTGTTGGAACGTCTGGGAGAATTTTCTGCCTTATTAGGCGCCGACACCCGTTTGGCTGCTGACCTCTTAAAGGTGGTGGAAGAACAGTTGTAATATTCAGATAGGCCTAGGGGAGCGGGGAGGCCACCTGTGGAGATCCCTGGCGAGGCCATAGAGATGTATGGGTTAAAAGTTAAAGATATCACGGCCTTGTAAGTTATGGGGTTAGTCCATGGACGTTACATCGCCAAATGCAGCAGTGTGGACTGAAGTAAACAACAACTTAATTATATTTTAATATACGCGTAATAATCTTCGGAAATACTACCTTTTCTCTGTTCACGCTCCACTTTATCTGCTAAATGATTTAATGCTCAATTTTTTCAACAGTTCAAAACACGTAACATAGCCATATGCTATGTTTACCTGTTGTTGCCGAGGCCCGCCTTGATGCAGTGATTGACAGGCCAGGAGGGGGCGTGGTCGGCTCGGATTGCATTTTCAAAGTGCATGAATTTTGCTACATCCATTGCGGGGCACTTCATGAAAATGCAATCGCGAGTGTCTTGACTGTGAGTGTAAATGCAATTAATAAAAATAGCATTTGAAAGATCATTTTGCCACAGTTTTTGCTTGAATATGTCACACATATCTAATCATTTCTGTAATGCATTTTCATTTCAATTTTGCCACTTATAAAGCGTTTCAATTATGCATATTAAAACTAGTGTATGAAATGGCAAATGTAAATTATGTCATTTCATTTTCATTTTGCACCAAACGTTGCTAGAATGGTAATGTAAAATGTAAATTTAAATACAAAATGCAATGCCATTTTACATATTGCATTGTCATTTAGCATAATGCTACACATTAGCTTCCATAGCAAACAACCCAAGTTGTTTACTTTTTGCAAACAAACAAAAAAGTAAACAACCCTCATTAAAATGGGGTTTTCCCATCAAAATAGTTTGCTTTCTGGTGCCAGAACCCATTCTTGGCTAGTGCTCAGCCGGGCAAATTAAGCCTTTTTAAATCCAGCATTATGATTCCACAAACTTGACATAATGGGTTTTGATGCAACGTGTTATGTGACTGTCTAAAAACAAATGTGGTGTTTTATACAGTTAGGTAGTACTGACACTTTTATGTGGTCTTGTCTCTCCCACTCCAAAAAGGTTTCGAGCAAACTAATTTTCAGACTTTTATGCTGTATAAACCTATGGAATGGATTAAGAAAGGACACCGATCAGGAACCCACATCAGAACCACATTAGAGGAAAAAGTGCTCATAACTGAAACTTACTCTGATCCAGCGGCCATATCGGTGTAAGGTGTCTCAGGTGTGGTGACTCCCAGTGTGATTACTATGCTCATGACGTCGAGAGCAGCAACACAGGGAAGGGGATGGGGGGAGGGGGGGCAGGGAGGGGTGAGGGGAGGGAGAGGAGAGGAGAGGGGAGGGAAGAGGAGAATCAAGGGCTCCTAATGACAGCAGTGAAGCACTCCTCAGATGGGGCGCTGCTATACCACGTCACACACATCAGGAGACCTAAAATCAGACACAACCACAAAAACAGAGAGGATTAAGTATGTCATGTTGAAATGCCGTTAAAAACCGTGCAAACATTAGCCGCTTTTCCACTGTTGGGTCGAACAGTTCTAAGAAAGGTAAGGAAAGGTTCCAGTTATTTTTCCACTTGAGCCTGTTACGGCTCGATTACAAACCGTTCTCTGCCCAGAATTCTCAGCATGGTTGCTGCGGACCGTGCTGATAGAATGGATGTAGTGACATCGGCACTTAGGATTGGTCACTTGTCTGTTGCCTGGCTAAACAAGCTATTTGAGCAGCGTAAACAAATTAATAATAAAATTAAAAGAAAAATCTGATCATCCTCCTTAACGTGGTTGCTATTTACATCTAATAGCATCTGTAAACTCTTGCATCATTTCCGCATTAGATTGCTGCTCATCATGAAATGAAATGGTTAGGCAAAGAGAACGGTTTGGCCCAATGGTGGAAACGTGGCTTTTATAGCAACCACAAAAAAAGAAAACACTAAAACAAATTATTTACGTAGCTCATCAAGGAGTGTGCCCTTTAGATAAGCAATTGTGTGTAGCGGTGGGTGGTGTACTACTTTAAACCAAAAACTGGAATAGAAATTTCAAACAGCTGTTTTCGTTTTTTAAAGGGTACAATTTTTAATATCATGCTTTTAAATCTTATTTTTACATATAAATCATACCGTTGTGGTCTATATAAAACATAACTGCAATGCTTGGGTCTGAATTCCTCATTATTATAGCTCCACAAGCCCCTTTTCTACCCCTTTTCTGATGTGCGTCTCTGAGCGACCAGTTTCAAAGCGGCCCCTTTAAATAAAAAGGAGATGCGTCATAGCCCGCCCGCTCTCCAGGTCGATGAGTTCACGGTCAGTTCAACTCCTCACGTTCGGCCATTATTGTAGTTTGATTTTGTAGGAGCGCATACATTATGAGTGCAACTAAGTCAGTTTGACTAACTGTCAGTTTAAAGGAACACTCCGACTTTTTGGGACTTTAGCCTATTCACCTTACCCCCCAGAGTTAGATAAGTCCATACATACCTTTTTCATCTCCGTGCGTGCTATAAGTCTGTTTGACGCACCCACCGCTAGCCTAGCTTAGCACAAAGACTCGATGTGACTGGTTGCAGCTTTCATACTGATCCAAATGTGTGGCAAAATAACGCAAACGTTTTCCTATTTACATGTTGTGATTTGTATAGTCACATAATGTACAAATAACAAAGTCAAATGAGACACAGACATCTTTTAACCGTATAAAACCTGGGAACTATTCTCTGAAGGCGAAGCACTGCTACTTTGACGGCGTAATAACCGCATCACCGGAGACACGCCGTGGAGGAGCGGAGAGTTCGCTCAGTGTTTGGGTAATAGAGTCAGCAATTTATAAATAGTAAAAGCGTAGTTTAGAGTCATGGGTTTTCGCTCTATTGTAAATAGCTGCGACTGTAAACAGGGAGAAACATGTTTCACAGAATTCCAACTAAAAACGCTGACTGGATGAAGAAATGTCTAACTTACTCTGGATATTTATCCAAACACACCTAAGATTATCAAGGGACATTATGTTTGCTCGGTACATTTCAATGAGGACGACTATTTTGAAAAAATGGAATTTGCCACACGGACCATAATGTGCTGAAGGATACGGCCATCCCATCGATAGCACAGACAGGACAAGTGGATCACCTGCGGCTGAGGTAAGTGTTCCGTTATGTTTTTAGATGACCTACTGTAACAGTGCCTTTAGCCAGATCTAATGTAACGTTAGTGACACTATTATATGATTAGGGTATGAATATGTTTTTATCTTGATGCGGTGCGGACGCGCTTGGGAAAAAAAAAAACGAGCGCGTTCACCGCGTTGAACTTGCACCCTGCGCGCGGCGCGCCTAGTAGCCTAAATTTGAAATAACCATGGAAATAACAAACTTGAGCGTGCAAAAGGGTACGATAGGCTGTGAGTTCATTGTGCAAAAACAATTTGTGCTATTACTTTCCCCTTATTCTATCCTATAGTAATGCAATACTGTATATTATATAGGCTACTGTTGAATACATTTGGTTCAGCGAATAAATTGCATTTAAAATATATTGATTCCTGTAATAATAATTATTATTCATGTGATATTTTAAATCTGGGTGCGTTTTTGTTGGAAATCAATGAAACATGGTACTGTATTACCTGGTCTCCCCTGTTTATTGTCACAGCTCATACAATAAAGCAAACACCCATGATAAACTATGCTTTTCTATCTAACGTTAGTAATTGCTGACTCTTTATTCCAACGCTGAGCGAAGCGAACTCTCTGCTCCTCGTCACGGTGCGTCTCAGGTGATTGTTATCACTCTGCCCAAGTAGCAGTGCTTCCCCTTCAGAAAATATAGTATTTATACGGTCAAAAGATGTCTGTGTCTCATATGGCCTTGATATTTGCACACTCTGTGACTATACAAACCACAACATGTAAATAGGAAAACGTTTGCGTTATTTTGTCACTCATTTGGATTAGTATGAAAGCTGCAACCATTCACATCCAGTCTTTGTGCTAAGCTAGGCTAGCGGTGGGTGCGTCAAACAGACTTATAGCACGCACGGAGATGAAAAAGGTATGTATGGACTTATCTAACTCTGGGGGGTAAGGTGAATAGGCTAAAGTCCCAAAAAGTCGGAGTGTTCCTTTAAACATAAAGCGCAAGAAGACAAGAACTTGCGCAATGTTTTCTGTCAGCCTTACTGAGGTGTATTTTTGTCCCACCAAAGCCTTTTTTGACCGGTGAGTGATGCAGAATGTAGATGACTGACTGCTGCGCTTGTTTAACTGAGAGAATGAGCAGAGAGTGAAAGCCCCGGTCACGTGGTCGCCGTCTTCTACATATATATATATATATATATATATATATATATATATATATATATATATATATATTGAACGTAACATATCCGTAACGACTCACTCTCTCTCTCTTTTTTTTTTTTCTGAACTACCACTGGTTGTGAATTGGGCTAAAATAACATTGTCTTATCTTCTCTGAAAAGCTTTTTCCACACATTCAGATGACAAACCACACTAAAAAAAAAAAAAATCTATCTACTACAAAAAAATGTATCTACTGATGAAATGTTTTCTGTGTTGGACAAATCTTGTGCGATGTCTTGAACTGCCTGGATAATCACACAACGTGTGTAGTGGTCCTTAATGAAATGTCCGATTCGCGAACTAATGACTCATTTGAACCGATTCACTTTAATGAATGTCCAACACTGAACTCAAGACAAGATGACATAAATCGGAAACACTTTACAATAAGGTTCCATTTATTTAGTCTAGTTAACTACATTAGTTAACATTCTTTAATATTAGTTTCTATGCGGATTTAC
>NW_024121765.1:18065990-18103283 GCF_016745375.1 Pimephales promelas
ACATGTCTCGGTTCAGTGAACTGTTGGAGTTACTGGAGTAAAATGTAATTCAGGATATTGATTTATTTCGATTCGTAGGCGACTGTCAGGCATGTCTGAAAGTGAGTATAACTTAGTAACTTGTGGATCAGCACTGACGCAAGACGCGAACCGTTTCGAACGATTCAGTTCGATTTAGTGTACTGGTTCGACCGGTTCACTAAAAAGAACCGGCCATGTCTACAGTCTGCAGAGAGATGAAGGCGGCAAGAGAAAAGGTGAAGACTGGGGAGTGGAAGCTCCGCAAATACACAAATAGAAAGAGTAAAAGTGTGGGAGACATTTGCTGAAATAATAAAAGATGATGACCAAAGTGCTGGCTTTGCCTTTGTTATGTGTAGGCCTACGTCTTCTTGCGATGCTGTGTTGTTACACGTCTATGGCCCAATAACGCTCCGATGAGCATTTACTACTTTTAAAAAATGCGGTCAGGAAGCGGGTCGGGTACAATATTTTTTTTACTTTTTTTTGCGGCCCGAGTTGCGGGCGGGTAACTGAAAACCACGGTCGGTTGCAGGTTGTTTATACATTGACCCGCGCATCACTGATGTAGAGATATAAAAGAGAAATACCCAGAAAAACCCTTAAACTTCACTCCACATTTTGTCAGAAATGTCAAAATAGAGAAGTGAGACTTCTAAATTTCATTTTACATACTAAATTACATTCATCTGTTCAGCTGTAATTGTAATTATATTTGGTACTACTCAATATTCAACAATATTATATTGATTTGATAGCACGAACACTATAGACTGAGAATTGAAATGAGCTGGATGATGACATCACTGTTCTCTGCAGAGCTGCTTTATAGCTGAATCAAACTAATTGATGATCCTCACAACGGAACTGAAGAACTGACTTTAGCTGAATAATGACACTCTTTTTAGAGCTGCTTCACAGCAGAATTGAACTCTGCATATTTTTTTTGGTAAATCACTGTAAAGCTGCTTTAAAAAAGTCTGTATTGTAAAAAGCGTTATGGAAATAAAAGTGACATGACTTATCGCTATTATCAGTGTTGATTAGTGACGGACAGTTGTTTTCAGGATAATGTATGGTTGATTGAAAAAGCATCCTATATGAAATAAAAAGGATTAGTTCACTTAAAAATGAAAATTCTGTCATCATTTACTCACCTTCAAGTTGTTCCAAACCTGTGTAAATTTCTCTCTTCTGTTGAACACAAAGGAAGGGATTTCGAAGAATATCTGTAACCAGACAGTTGACGGACCCCACTGACTTCCATAGCATTTTTTTTCCTATTCTAGAAGTCAATGGGGTCCATCAACTGTCTGGTTACTGACATCCTTCAAAATATCTTTCTCTGTTCAACAGAGGAAAGAAATTCACACAGGTTTGAAACAACTTGACGGTGAGTAAAATGACAGAATTTCCCTTTTTAGGTGAACTACTCCTTTAAACAAACACACTAATTTTCACAAATAGATGGTAAATTAAAGCTATATAATATACTATGGAAATAATGTCTATAAAAATATGTAAAATGTTTTAATAGGCATTGACATTTGTTTGTGGTGTTAGGTTGTATATTGTGCGTTGGCCACTACTTATAACATCCTGGGAAGGTCAGTTGCAGCACATCTCAATTCTCACAAGGATGCGTTCCGTCCTTCCGAGTTTGTTCTTTCAAGGTAGCCTGGCATGGCCGATTTCCACTAGAACGTGAGTCCATTCTTTGTGTTCTTGGAATTGAGAAACAGCCACTTTTACCTGAAAAATTCTCTCCTTTTCTGCGTTGCCCGTCTATCCCTTTCTTCTTCTCCAGACCCCTGCAATAAGAACACATTCAGTACAGATTCTCCATCCATTAGATCAATAACTAATTGCCATGATTCGCAGTGAAGTTATTGGCCACTGTTCTTATGAGACCAATAACTGCCATGATGATTCAGCCCATTTACATTTACACAGAGCTGATTTAAAGCCTAGACATTTAAGACTGGGCACAAATGTGAAGATGTAAAAAAATGAAACCATGGACCTCTGCAAATGTTCCAAAATATACAGAAAGTTTCAAGTCCAATTAAGTGATTAAAGTTTTTGTCATTGGTAATTTATTTGTTTTTAAGGTGGAAAAAGACTCATCAACCAGTAAGATATAAGCTTAGGGGAACATGTTGACTTATAATCAAGCCATCACAACATTTTTCCATCATATCGAATATATTTGAGAAATGTACTGTGCTTTGCATTAAATTAAGTGGAATACGCATTTTCATATGGGGTGAAGTCATATGTTCATGACTGAAGTGGACTGTACTTTTCTCAGGTATGTAACTGTTCTAAAAAAGGGGGCGACAAAAAAAGTCTGTAAATAGTTGATGAAAAAAATGCCCTTTACAGATACCACTAAAGCACAGTTCCATCTGAAATACAAATCACCTACCTGCAATTCTCACACTTAATGAGGAAGCCATCCTGCATTAGACGGCACTGACACCAGGGAGGTGGAACTGCGCCCTCCACAACCTCCTCCTCCGATGAACTCTCGCTGTCGGCAGAGTTGTCTGCTTCATCGGTGGGCAAACAGGGTCGTGATCGTCCCAGAGTGCCATTGCGTTCCGTGTGGGAGAAAATGGTCTGGGAGAGTGGGGAGGCAGGAGGGGTGGGAGGGGGTGGAGCTCCATAGTTATGATCCTGACAACACACAACGGAAGACTGTTGCATCTTCAAACAACGGTGTTCAGGCACAACAAAAGAGTAAAGGAAAGAGAGGGGGGTGGGGGGGGGATGAAAGGTGGGGAGCAGGGAAAAGGGGCAGGAAGAAAGAAGAGGTGGGAATGAAAAACAAAAAAACAAAAAAGTTGCAATCTAAAGTAAACAGTATTTAAATGTTGATAAGAATGTATGAGCTAAACTTTCTTAAACTGAAACCATAAAAAACAAAAGGAACTTTAAGTAAACTTGATTTTTGAAAAAGTGACGAACACTACTAAAAATATTGTAGGATCCTGCATAAGATAAACTCCTCATTTGTGAGTTGTGTTGGATAAAAGCATCTGATAAATTAAAATTCAAATATAATACCTGTCCAGGATGGTTTGTAGTAATGTTAAAGAAAGAGGTATTGAGGTAATGAGTTTGTGGCTATGGGTGTTATACAATAAACACTTTTCATTATAAATGCATGATTCAGTTTAATTATGTGCACAAAACAAAAGTAGCATTATGCAAGAGTTTTTTTTTTTTTTTAATATGATTCAGCTCTATGCATTACTTAGGTGCTATTAGGTTACATCAGTGGTTCTCAAAGTGTGGGGCACACCCAGCAGGGGAAAACAAAACTAAAAACTGAAAAGCCGCTGCAACAGCGTTTAAGAGCATGAATAGTGGTTGCTGTTCTGCTTCAAAGTCCTTTTAGGCAAGTCCTGCCACTTGGCCACCATCTTGGCAACGCCTCAGATAGCTATTTCGGACTGACAAGACCAGGTTCCTATCTAAATGAATGGGCAGAGAGTCAGAACTGCATTTTCACTGGTCTATGTATAGAAACAGCAGTAAAATATGATAAAAATCGCTGAAAAAGTTTGATGACTTTGCCCCAAAATAAGGTTTAAAATGCCCTTTCCACACAGGTTATACTTTTATACGGTTCTCATCTCCGCTGTCGCAGACATCAACTGTGCGCATGCGTCAGTGGAACCAGACGATAGGCTTAAATATTTCCCGGCTTTACTGTTAAAATCAGATGATTGGCTTTCCAGGGGGAGGGACGGGGCATGTGCATACAACCGCCATCTTTAGCGTTACGGGTTTTCCCTATATAGTTGTATTGAGGATTTAGGAAGTGGCATGTCTCTATATAAATTGTCTCTGTCTGCTTTTATAAAGTGGAATTGGAATTGGTGTTTTCAATTCAGTGGAATTGAAAACACCAATTCCACTGAATCGTTCTTTAGAGCTCTTCAGTGGACAGCATAACAAGCTGCTATTACAAACACACTGCTCTGCTGCCATGTTTTCAGTCGAGAAGACAAAAGAAGCTGAGCTTGTGAGCCACTGATTATATACCGTATTTTCCGCACTATAAGGCGCACCGGATTATAAGGCGCACCTTCAACGAATGATCTATTTTAGAACATTTTTCATATATAGGCCGCACCAGATTATAAGGCACATAGATACTACAGTCAAACGTTTGACTGGTTTTGCGTTATGCATCCAAGATGTGCTAAAGGGAATGTAGCGAGTGCGCGGCGCCGGAGGTGAGGTGTTTATTTAGAAAGCGTGAGCGTGCTGGGGCGGGCACTTAACTTTTACATTTGCAGCCTGACTCATATGTGTATTCAATGTGCGTCGGCTCGCTGACAGCAACAGCTGGCTGTTTTGAATGAGAAGACCCGGTGACTGTGAACGGGAGCGCTTTTTGAACATTTTGTGACGTGCGAGCAGCGTCGGGGACAGTGTGTCTGTTCGTGTGTCTGTTAGTAAGAGTGAGCGCTCATCAGCGGGCCACGTGATTTACACACATAATCTGATTTATACGAGGTTGAACTGGCTGTGTAACAAAGATGGACACAAGCGCGAGTTCGCGGGTGAATTTAATAACGCGGAGCGTTGTTAACCAATTGATCCATATATAAGGCGCTCCAGATAAGGCCCACTGTCGTTTTTTTGAGAAAATTAAAGGCTTTTAAGTGCACCTTATAGTGGGGAAAATATGGTATTGTTCTTCCAAAGAATTAATGAAACATTTACATTTATTCTTTATTTAAATTCAAATGCATGTTCTGCACTATTTTTCTCTCACTGTATTTTTCAATGATATTACAAAATTAAACTATTGCAGGTGTTACTGTTTTAATTGCACATTTTTAATTTAAAAAGTTTTTTTTTTTTCATTTGATTGTTTTTTAGAGAAATTATGCATGTCAGAGACGGAGCCTGATTAAAAAAAAAATGGAGGGTTTGGTGGTCACCAAATAAGTTTGAGAACCACTGGGTTACAAATTGATGCTAAAATGACAAATTGATGCTAAAATGACAATAACTCATAATATAACTATACTCCATACTCTATATTATAGGCTAATCTGTTAAAATACAAATAAAGAATAAAAAGAACTTACAGCATAGGGCAGGCCACCATATCCATGATTCTGTGTGTTCCCACAGCTGCGACTTGAGTAATTTTTCTCGTTTACTGCTGGGCTTGCTTCAACTGACTCAGGACTGAGAGAAAGAGAGATTTTTTTAAATGATTGGAAATAAATCGCTAGTTAGTTACACAAGTAACAGTGGTTCTGTAAACTCCAGATGACCACAAGAGGCAGTGTTTGGCGCTGCAATGATCCACTAGTGCTAATCAGATGGGCAGAAATAGGCTTGTCATTTTAAAAATGACAAAGATCTATGCCAGTCCCTTAATTTCAGTTTTCAATTAAGAGAACCACTACTGTTGTTTCATTCCTCCTGACCACCAGAGGCAGTTCTAAGCACTAGTAGATGACCCATATCAACACAGACACAAGGATCACTTCTCAACTGAAAAGTAGTTAAGATCCACTATAGTGATCTGCAGAACTGAACATGTTGAACTGAAAGAGTAAAAATGAAATGGTGGAAGGAGAAACCCAGTCGCCAAAAAAACGAGACGGTTCTAGTAGAACAACAAGTGATAGCACTAGGTATGGCCACCGGGCCTTCCTCCAGATTAGAGTGATCACCACTTCAAGACGTGGTTTGAGACACATTCCAAATGAAACTGGACAAGTGTAAATGTATCTGGTTGTTGAAATCACATGTAAATTTGACTCCTCCCAAAATGGTAAAAAATAAACCTTTAAGAGTGTTAGGCTACCGGGAGATACACTGATATGGACAGCGCTACACACAGCAACACACGTCGCCACATTTACAGAATGCCACGGAAGAGTGAGTATCTTTTCAGCAAACCAACGTGCAAACTGTCGAAAATGAAACAAGGCTGAGTGTCGCATCCTGAAGCTTAACGCACAATTACCATTAAAGGTAGTGAGACTTAATTTATCTTGCACTCGCAATTTGAATTTGAACTCCAATTTGAACTCCGTGTCTTGATTTTTGTCTGCTATATTTACTTTTTATTTGTTAAATCTTGGTAATTTGTAGATGAAACGTTGATTAAAATCAAGATACAATTAATGCAAAATGAAATTAACTTTAAATAAAGGCTCAGTGCTTTCTGTTTGAGGTCTCTGTGAAAGTTTTAAACTAGTCTTTGGGTGCCGCTTTCAGGGAACAGTCACATCTGTAACATTGTTTTTTCCTCATAAATCTGGTGGGTAGTATTACTTTAGGATTACGCAGTGTAATTCACAAATTTCACAGAATTACTAAAAAATATTTTGCCACCAAAAAGTTAATGATTTTTTGTGTCCCTCATGAGTATTTCCCTCCTATCAAATATAAAATGCATGTGTTATATTTTTCTAATGTCTGAACTATTTTATTAATGGAGTATGATATATAAACAGAGGTTTCAATAGCCTAAATGGATTTTCTGAGAATTTATATTTGTCACGTCCATAACACTGGAATCGCCCAATTTTAAATAATTTATCCTCAAATAGTTTTGTGGTGTAAGTCTACGAATTTTATAAATTTAACTTAAAAAAAAATACTAATAGTAAAGATATGGTAGCTATATTGGATCTGGACGGGAAGGATATCTGAGGGAGTTGGAAGGGGTGTGTCATGATTCTGCCTTCCCTCACTGCGACACAGGTTCGTGGATATGAGTATCGTGATTTCGCTTTTAATTAACATGATCCTTCTTTATTATTATTTAGGAGCAAATGAGGGTCTCTGTTTAAAGAAACGCCGGCTTGCAGCTGCAGTCCAGAGCACCGCAGCGCATATCTTCAAGTTAAGTAGTAACCGAAAGTCCAGTTTAACTGCCACAAGTTGAATGTAAAACAGAAATAATAATAGAATACTATACTAGGGTGATCATATTCATGTCTCAATGTTTTATTATGACAGATAAAAAAACGAATGAAATGATGATAGAAATGTCTTCTGTAGAAAAATAAATACATAAATAATAAATAACTAAAAGAAATGCCTCCAAATGTAACAAAAAATAGCTCTCACAAACTTACAAAAACGAACTAACAAAATCTATTTATATCTTTAGTTTTCGTCCTCTTTATCTTGTTTTTCTTCCTCATTCACCTTGTTTGCCCATCTATATTTTGCTGTAGAGAAATGATCTTTCCCAGCAGTTTTTTTTTTAAAACCAGGACATTTTCATCACTTAAAAACAGTCAGGACAGGACGTGGAAACAGGACATGTGTAACGCAAAGTTAAGATGTTGCCCAGAGATAAAAACATAGCAGTTGTCGGATGAACAGATGCACGAGAGACGAGAGTTGTCGTATTTCCCCGCGTTTAATAAAACCACTCAAACGTTACACTCGTCCTCATACATGGTATCAAGCGAGAAAAAAAAACACAAACAAAGATCTGTTCACAATAGAAAAATAAAATAAAAGAAAGAATACAAAGAGTCGGCAGAGCGGTTATCTATCTCCTCTCCTCACTTGTCAAAATCTAATAAAGCACAGTGACCGTTTTACACATGTCCCGGGAAAACAGGACTGGTCACCCTATACTATACTATTATTACAGAAATACTAATATAAATATTATCATTTAGCTCTTTATGCTCCGAGACCAGCAGCTCATCATCTTGCCCATAGGTATCTTATCTCTTCTTCGCCGTATGTGTGCTCGGCAAGACCGTTTTGTGTTTGAGCGCCCCCAAGTTGTGTTTTACTGTAACTTCAGAAGTACCAGACACGTGAGCAAACCCGCCAATCTCGTTGGTCGGATTGGTTTTGACGCGGCGCGTCAAACCAAAAAAACGAACCCGAGCCGTTTTTTTAAAAATTACGCTTTTACGCGTGGCGTTTTTCGCGTCGGTGTGAACACTCACATTGGCGCCCATTGTTTAGTCACGAGGCGTTAAACGTCGACGAATATCGCGCGTGAAATTCGTCCCGGTGTGAACAGGCCTTTAGTGTGTATCTGTACTTGAAACATTAAGTATCTGTACTTGAAACATTAATGACATGGTTTTGTTCCCTACAGTTCAAATGGTAGCAAAGCACAAAAAACAAAGATAGCTGGTAATATCTTATGTTTAAATTGTTTAATGGAAAAAAAAAATGGAGGATGTAGTAAAACAATGAAGTCTGCACATTGCCCAGCTAACAAACAAGACAAAAATTAGTAATTCTATTTCTCTCAATTTAAACAAATTATTTTGCTTTTGTCCACTGTATATTTCACATTTCTCTCTGAGTGAAACAGATCCACTCACTTAACCAAGGTGAAACAATTATTCAATTTGAAATGTAATAAGCTAAATGACAATGCAATATGTAAAATGGCATTGCATTTTGTATTTAAATTTACATTTTTAATTACCATTCTAGCAATCTTTGGTGCAAAATGAAAATGAAATGACATAATTTACATTTGCAATTTCATACACTCGTTTTAATATGCATAATTGAAACGCTTTATATGTGGCAAAATGAAAATGCATTACAGAAATGATTAGATATGTGTAACATGTTCAAGCAAAAACTGTGGCAAAATTATCACTCAAATGCTATTTTTATTAATTGCATTTACACTCACAGTCAAGACACTCGCGATTGCATTTTCACGAAATGCCCCGCAATTGATGAAGCAAAATTCAATGTGCACATTGAAAATGCAATCCGAGCCGACCACGCCCCCTCCTGGCCTGTCAATCACTGCATCAAGGCGGGCCTCGGCAACAACAGGTAAACACAGCATATGGCTATCTCACGTGTTTTGAGCTGTTGAAAAAAATTGCTGCGGCAGAGCTAATACGAGCATTAAATCATTTAGCAGATAAAGTGGAGCGTAAACAGAGAAAAGGTAGTATTTCCGAAGATTATTACGTGTATGTAGGTGATAGAACAGTACGTTGTTGGAACGTCTGGGAGAATTTTCTGCCTTATTAGGCGCCGACACCCGTTTGGCTGCTGACCTCTTAAAGGTGGTGGAAGAACAGTTGTAATATTCAGATAGGCCTAGGGGAGCGGGGAGGCCACCTGTGGAGATCCCTGGCGAGTCCATAGAGATGTATGGGTTAAAAGTTAAAGATATCACGGCCTTGTAAGTTATGGGGTTAGTCCATGGACGTTACATCGCCAAATGCAGCAGTGTGGACTGAAGTAAACAACAACTTAATTATATTTTAATATACGCGTAATAATCTTCGGAAATACTACCTTTTCTCTGTTCACGCTCCACTCTATCTGCTAAATGATTTAACGCTCGTATTAGCTCTGCCGCGGCAATTTTTTCAACAGTTCAAAACACGTAACATAGCCATATGCTATGTTTACCTGTTGTTGCCGAGGCCCGCCTTGATGCAGTGATTGACAGGCCAGGAGGGGGCGTGGTCGGCTCGGATTGCATTTTCAAAGTGCATGAATTTTGCTACATCCATTGCGGGGCACTTCATGAAAATGCAATCGCGAGTGTCTTGACTGTGAGTGTAAATGCAATTAATAAAAATAGCATTTGAATGATCATTTTGCCACAGTTTTTGCTTGAATATGTCACACATATCTAATCATTTCTGTAATGCATTTTCATTTCAATTTTGCCACTTATAAAGCGTTTCACTTATGCATATTAAAACTAGTGTATGAAATGGCAAATGTAAATTATGTCATTTCATTTTCATTTTGCACCAAACGTTGCTAGAATGGTAATGTAAAATGTAAATTTAAATACAAAATGCAATGCCATTTTACATATTGCATTGTCATTTAGCATATTACATTTCAGATTGAATAATGCTACACATAAGCTTCCATAGCAAACAACCCAAGTTGTTTACTTTTTGCAAACAAAAAAAAAAGTAAACAACCCTCATTAAAATGGGGTTTTTCCATCAAAATAGTTTGCTTTCTGGTGCCAGAACCCATTCTTGGCTAGTGCTCAGCCGGGCAAATTAAGCCTTTTTAAATCCAGCCCTATGATTCCACAAACTTGACATAATGGGTTTTGATGCAACGTGTTATGTGACTGTCTAAAAACAAATGTGGTGTTTTATACAGTTAGGTAGTACTGACACTTTTATGTGGTCTTGTCGCTCCCACTCCAAAAAGGTTTCGAGCAAACTAATTTTTAGACTTTTATGCTGTATAAACCTATGGAATGGATTAAGAAAGGACACCGATCAGGAGCCCACATCAGAACCACATTAGAGGAAAAAGTGCTCATAACTGAAACTTACTCTGATCCAGCGGCCATATCGGTGTAAGGTGTCTCAGGTGTGGTGACTCCCAGTGTGATTACTATGCTCATGACGTCGAGAGCAGCAACACAGGGAAGGGGATGGGGGGAGGGGGGGCAGGGAGGGGTGAGGGGAGGGAGAGGAGAGGAGAGGGGAGGGAAGAGGAGAATCAAGGGCTCCTAATGACAGCAGTGAAGCACTCCTCAGATGGGGCGCTGCTATACCACGTCACACACATCAGGAGACCTAAAATCAGACACAACCACAAAAACAGAGAGGATTAAATATGTCATGTGTAAATGCCGTTAAAAACCGTGCAAACATTAGCCACTTTTCCACTGTTGGGCCGAACAGTTCTAAGAAAGGTAAGGAAAGGTTCCAGTTATTTTTCCACTTGAGCCTGTTACGGCACGATTACAAACCGTTCTCTGCCCAGAATTCTCAGCATGGTTGCTGCGGACCGTGCTGATAGAATGGATGTAGTGACATCGGCACTTAGGATTGGTCACTTGTCTGTTGCCTGGCTAAACAAGCTATTTGAGCAGCGTAAACAAATTAATAATAAAATTAAAAGAAAAATCTGATCATCCTCCTTAACGTGGTTGCTATTTACATCTAATAGCATCTGTAAACTCTTGCATCATTTCCGCATTAGATTGCTGCTCAACATGAAATGAAATGGTTAGGCAAAGAGAACGGTTTGGCCCAATGGTGGAAACGTGGCTTTTATAGCACCCACAAAAAAAGAAAACACTAAAACAAATTATTTACGTAGCTCATCAAGGAGTGTGCCCTTTAGATAATTGCAATTGTGTGTAGCGGTGGGTGGTGTACTACTTTAAACCAAAAACTGGAATAGAAATTTCAAACAGCTGTTTTCGTTTTTTAAAGGGTACATAATATCATGCTTTTAAATCATTCATTTTTACATATAAATCATACCGTTGTGGTCTATATAAAACATAACTGCAATGCTTGGGTCTGAATTCCTCATTATTATTGCTCCACAAGCCCCTTTTCTACCCCTTTTCTGATGTGCGTATCTGAGCGACCAGTTTCAAAGCGGCCCCTTTAAATAAAAAGGAGATGTGTCATAGCCCGCCCGCTCTCCAGGTCGATGAGTTCACGGTCAGTTCAACTCCTCACGTTCGGCCATTATTGTAGTTTGATTTTGTAGGAGCGCATACATTATGAGTGCAACTAAGTCAGTTTGACTAACTGTCAGTTTAAACATAAAGCGCAAGAAGACTAGAACTTGCGCAATGTTTTCTGTCAGCCTTACTGAGGTGTATTTTTGTCCCACCAAAGCCTTTTTTGACCGGTGAGTGATGCAGAATGTAGATGACTGACTGCTGCGCTTGTTTAACTGAGAGAATGAGCAGAGAGTGAAAGCCCCGGTCACGTGGTCGCCGTCTTCTACATATATATATATATATATATATATATATATTGAACGTAACATATCCGTAACAACTCACTCTCTCTCTCTTTTTTTTTTCTGAACTACCACTGGTTGTGAATTGGGCTAAAATAACATTGTCTTATCTTCTCTGAAAAGCTTTTTCCACACATTCAGATGACAAACCACACACAAAAAAAAAAAAAAATCTATCTACTACAAAAAAATCTATCTACTGATGAAATGTTTTCTGTGTTGGACAAACCTTGTGCGATGTCTTGAACTGCCTGGATAATCACACAACGTGTGTAGTGGTCCTTAATGAAATGTCCGATTCGCGAACTAATGACTCATTTGAACCGATTCACTTTAATGAATGTCCAACACTCAACTCAAGACAAGAGACATAAATCGGAAACACTTTACAATAAGGTTCCATTTATTATAGTCTAGTTAACTACATTAGTTAACATTCTATTAATATTAGTTTCTATGCGGATTTACTCAATGACAAAACCAGTCATTCTAGAATGATTCATTCTTACCAAATAGAGCTCTTAGACTTTAATAAACGGAACCTTATTTATTTGAATGACATCTGATGAGATTGAAATTTTTTATAATCGCAGACAAATCAAATATCCCAATGTCATTTTTTTTTAACAAAAAATAGTGCAACCATAATCCTCCCTCTGTTTTCCATGCAGAGATATCGACATCTGTAAATATCGGTATCGACCATAACAGCCATATTAATATCGGTTATCAGTATTGGCCACAAATTCTCACGTCGGTGCATTACTAAGCCTAGTATTAGTTTCTGTACTATCAAAAGTGGCATTAAGAATTGTGAAATAATAAACAATATAACATAATAGCATGTCTTCAAACCTGTGTGTTCAAAAATTAGGTCCTTAAATTTACTCTCAGAACTGAAGACAAGCAGCAAGAGAAGAGAGCAAAATAATGGGAAAGTGTTAAATAAAAAGCAAAAAATTAAAGCTGCAATACCTAAGATTTAGATGCCGCTAGAGGGCGCTACATTCAAAACAACAACAACGGCTTTGCTTGATGACGACGTGGAGGAACGCGGAATGATGGGAACTGTTGTTTTCAACTCCACCGTGGATAAATCAGTCAGACTGGAATTGAAAATTAGTTGTCATGGATGAGGTAAAGTTCGATTTCTAAACGTTGCGTTTAATGACATGCTTGTTTTTCATTAAACTGAAACAACCGCAAGAAAAGTCAGGTTTAAAAGTAAATTAGTTATTGTACGAGTCAATGGACGAAGCTATGGTGGAGAGGGTTTGAAGGGGCAGGACTCTTGCAAGGAGTCGACGTGGCTGGTCCTCCTTGGTAACTTTATAAAAATCAAAAATCAATTTAATGTACATTTGACACATCTTTTCATGTCATGTAAGTATTCAACCACAGCTAGTTTCACAAAATTAACGTTAAGGGGGGGGTCGCACACCGGACGAGAAGCTGCCACATCTTTAAAATTCGAACACATTATTATCTATAAGTGTACACATACCGGCGGCGCCATTCGGCGTCTACGCGGCGCCCAGCGACGGCTCAGGACCGTGTTCAAAATCCTGCTGCGCCACAGAGCGCCATTTACATAGTTTTAAATAAAATTTTAATTATTTTTGTCTCAAATCGTTGCTAATGGATCCTGACTTCGCCCTATGCTGCAATATGCATTTAGTTTTGCAGTCATTTACAGAAATCAGTTGCTTGAATGACAATTGCTGATGTTATTATTAGATTTTTCAGGTGAGATTCTCAATTCATTCAGTGAACGGATGCTCTGAGGTAAAGTTTTCAGAATGCAGACTCAGCAACGATTGTATTTAATTGTACAGTACAATCATAACATAGAACAGACATTATCTTCATTTCATGTCATTAAACATAACAATATTGCTGGCCATACACTGATGAGAAAGTGCGTGTCCAGTGTTCGATACTGTGGAGTTGTCCTAAACGTGGCGCGGCGCTTCTCGTCCGGTGTGTGACCCCCTTTACAGCCAACAGTTCACATTCCGAGAATAAATGAAAAGAATAATTTTGCTCCATTCTATAACAAATGCGCGAAACAAGCTGACGTTTGTTGCTTGATAGACGCTGTTCGCACAACTACAACTACCGCATTTGTCCAGGACTACACGTAGTACGAGCGGAAACCGAGGTAAGCGGATATGATGCGATTGACTGGCGACTCCCAGCTCACCCCTGCTCACACGCCCCGTTTCCTTGGTTAAAATCTCAATTTTCTCACGATTTAAACTTTGTTTGAAACATTTGGAATATTGTGAGTTATCATCATAACTAAATATATAACACTGGCCTTGTGATTTTGGGATATTTTAATGCAAAAATCTTAGGTATTCCACCTTTAAAGGTCACAAAATATAGCTCTTTTTTATTCATAAGATATAATCCCATATTATTTTGTGTACTATGTGTGAGCTAACGTGCGAGTGAAATTACAAATCATGAAAAGATATTATTGCCCTCAGTGCTGTAGAATTTGGAATTACAAAAATAGGGTGAAACTGCAGAACTAACACCACCAATCTTTATATCTTGCTTCACATGCTGTTCTTTGCTCGTCCTGAATTATACAAGATCAACATGTCTGCAACAAGCTATGCATGGGTCGATATTCTTAAGCACATAGGCTACGTTCACACTGCAGGGCTTAATGCTCAATTCCGATTTTTGGAAAAAATTCGATTTTTTTGCAAGGCCGTTCACATTTCCAAATAAATGCGACCTTTTGTGATCTCCTGTGTGAACGTGAAATGACCCAGAAGTGACCCGCATGCGCAGAAGAGAAATCAACGGTCAACGACGTCACTTGTTTGTGGAATAGTTCTTTTTTTTTTTTCATATGTTGCGAGCTTTTGTTTTATTATTATTATTGCCACAGCCCATATACCAGGGTTCCTCAATAGGCGGCCCGGCCGCCTATTGAGGAACCCTGGTATATGGGAAAGGAAAATGTTTGGCCCGCGCTCATTTCCAGGTTGTCATGGTAACCATCAGTGTAAGCAAAAATTCAAACGCAGTATCTAGGCATTCGCGCGCAACGGAAATATGGCAAGTGCGAAGAAAAGAAAAGTGGACACAGAAAACAGACGATTCAAATCTGAATAGACTGAACAATTTTGTTTTATTTTGCCTGACCACCACAACGCAAAGCCAACGTGTTTGCTATGCACGCAGACCGTGGCTGTCTGTAAGTCTGACAATATCAAACGCCATTTTAACATCTGCTCAAAATTTCTTGAATAAAACAGACTCGTTTGAAAAAGAAAATAATAAATAAAAATAAATAAAAATAGAATAATTGGGCTATGTGGTGATTTGTGACTCTTTTTAACAAAACAACAACAACAAAAATAGCAGAGCAAACATTGAGGTCATAACATTGTGGTTGGTGGCCCTTGGCTCTGTATTGTCAGCAGAATTTGGCCCTTGGTAAAAATTAATTGAGGAA
Organism: Pimephales promelas; assembly: GCF_016745375.1. Next base: position 18,081,232 of record NW_024121765.1, read on the forward strand.
CCCTGCCATATACAAACACAGACAACAATTATTTTATCGACGGGCAAAGTTTGCACATAAATGTACGATTTTTCCGATCATCACCGACCTCGTCATAAAACCCGTTTAATTGATAGTGCGTGTCCGCGGCGCTCCTTGCTTTGTCACCGGCGGCCACAGTGCGACACTGGTGGCTGGTGTTGCCAGATTGGGTGGTTATTCGCTACATTTTAAGCCATGTTTACATGTGTTTTAGCCAGGTTTGCACCTGGAAGGCTCTATATCTGGCACCCTACTGTACAAAGTTATACTGACAGAGAGCGCACGTTCACAGACACCAGAATGAACGTGTTCACAGTAATGTTCATCAGGCAGTAATACAGTATGTTTATTTTGGGCGAACGTGAACTGTCACGTTCGCCCAAAATATGAACGCGTTCATGCACTATTGTTCATTGAACGCGTTCAGGCACAACACTGGGGAAGAGACACGTCTGCAGCGGCCCATAACAGTGAGGAAACGCGTTGGAGTTAGCGTGTATTGGCTGGCTACAGGTGCGTGCAATGACGTGCGGGTCGGATATATGTGACCTGGCCGTTCAGATTGAAGTCGCATTTCAAAAGATCGGATACATATCGGATTTAGACCACATACCCAAGTGGCCTGGGTCGCATTTGAAAAGATCGGATCTGTGTCGTTCAGACTGTCATGAAAAAATCAGATACAAGTCGCATAGGGGCAAAAAAAATCGGAATTAGGTCGTTTTAGCCTGCAGTGTGAACGTAGCCATAGACTTCTCTAATAATATAAGGGAAACACTGTAGTCAAACTGCAGTTAGTTACACATATTAAAGTGAGAGTTGTCGAGTGCCATCAATTATCGTTTTACATTTTTTACTATCACAAAAAAATGTAAGAATTCTGTTGTATCCTGCTGTAGCCTGACTGTGTCAGACTTTGTCCTTCCGCTCTTATTCAGTTTGCTTCTGTACTCAGTCTGAGACATCATCTCTCAGTTTTCCTCCGGCCTGAAAACAACCAGCCAATCAACGAACAGAGGGCGGGCTGAGAGCCGTGACGTAGACGCTTCGCACCGAGTTTAAGATTGTATTTTAGGTTAGGGAAGTCGAAAACGACTGCGGATGGAGACACGAGATGCAATTCGCTCTGTTGTGGAGAATATTCCCGGCATTTGCAAACTGAAGCCCAAACAGGAAGAGTGTTTGTTAAATATTTTAAATAGACGTGATATTGTGGCCCTACTCCTGACAGGTTTTGGGAAAGTTGAATTTATCAACTATTACCAATCGTCAGCAAGAAACTGGGAGGGGCCAAAGGCTAGCAAGGCGATAGTTGTGATTGTGCCCCCCTTGGTTGCACTCATGGAGGATCAGGTTAAGGAGGCAGCAAAACTCAGTCAGCAATGTTCACTCTGGTATTTCTCTTGATGGTTTCCTTTTCACATCATTCATGTGTTTACAGTGGAAGTTTGATGTGGCTGAGCTGGTGAATTACACATTTCTCGCCCCTGCGAGAAAGAAAACACTATTCAATATGCCATTCCAGACTCTGTCTACGAAACAAAGCGAAGTAGCAGAGTTTGGTATCATCAGGCTAATCCTGCTGAACCAGCTTGAAAAATATGCAACATTTTTTATGCAAATTCAGTGACTGTCAGGAGGTAACAAGACATTATCTCAGATAACTCAAGTACAGAACAGTAAATTGGCTCCAATAAGGTAAAACTACTAAAAAATATACAGATTTTCTGTCAAACAAATGTCTTGTTTTCTGTGGGTTTATTATGTTCACTTGCACTAATCTTACTGTTAATAGGATGTTTTGTATAGAAACATCATCTTAGTGCCTGTTATCTGAAGAGAACGGATGTGTGCTACTTCAAATGATCTGTAGTGTTGATATCCTTGGTTGAAATGGCCTTAAGGTGGCAGTTTACAGACAAATCCACATACAAGCACCTATACCTGTATGAACAACGACTTGACTATTGACAAGACACAAGAGACAAAAAAAAAAACAGTTTGTGTATTGTGAAAATCAATTTACAAATAAACATAACATTTATTGTTGAAATTGAAAGGAGGAAAAACACTTCCATCCACAGAATATAGAAGTATACAAAGTATACTACACTGTATTCATACACTTGTTTTATAGTGCGTGTTCAATGCGTTTTGCAGTTGTTTAACAAAAAAAACCATAAAACAGTTTTGAAAATGACATGTGATCAAGGACTATAATCAATTCATGTCTATCCCTACAGCCTGTTTTGTCTTGGTAAAATTCAATATGGTGTACAGCCTAACTAAGTTCTATAACTTGAGTTTCCATGGTCTCAAATTATTCAGAGTGAGAGTTTTTGTTGGTGAATGGCACAGTCTATTGAAGTTGCCTCAAAATAGCAACGCACCAACAACGCACCCGAACACACCCCATTTTCAGACCAGCACGCCCGTGAGTGAACAGATGGGCGCAAATGTATGCCTTTTAAACAACGTGGCGCAGGATGTGAAAATGATAAACAGCGTCAGGCTGAAATTAGCAAAGAACACTTGCGCCACGCCTGGCGCTGCATTGCACCGTGTATGATCTGAGCATGATCCTGTTTCACCAATTGTTCCAACCCAGATGTAATGCTACAAACAATCATTATCTGTCTCTTTGATGGCGATCCATACATGATCCATTACAGAATATTTAATATCATAAAAATCATTTACTGAAAAATAATTATACGTTTTTAATTATGTAAACAAATTTTAGTTTTGAAATTTTTGAAAAAGTTTTGTTTTTAATGTGCCATTTATACCAAAAGACCTTCTTTGGCAAGAGCTCTTTTCATCTTACTAAGTGTTGTATATTCTTGGATTTTTTTTTCTTTGTGTTCTCCTCCCTGTTACAATAATATACAGCCATTTGCCTGGCAATCTCCTCATCAAACTAACACAAATACAGAAAACAATATCTCATGAATTCTACTTGACAACTATACTGGAATCTAATCTTTCAATCCTCTTACCAAATCCTCTATTTTCACAGTCTTTATTCATATCAACTTTTATTTTCATTTTTATGACGTGAAAAACACTCAAAGTCCCCCTGTGGTGAAAATCAAGTTTGTCTATATGTGGTGTTTTTACATTTTACAGACAAACTGCAAACTTGTAAGTAAACACCATTGCTGAGTAATTTTCTCCTTAAAAATGTAGTGAACCAAAGACTCAAAAATCGCAGCTTGAAATCGCCAGTGTTTTTGATAGCTCAAGCTACCTTCTTGTTACCAATAATGTCAACGAGTGGATCTCTGACCTGGTGCGATTTTCGTAAACTAAATAGAACTAGCAATACTAAATTAGGCAAGGTTGTAGAGTTACATTCAAGCTATTTTAAGGCATGAAGAATTTTTTTCCCAAGGAAAAAACATTTAAATACATCATTTAGGTGATCAGAGATTCGTTTTTAAGGTATACGATTATAAACAGGAAGTGTTTTAATGTAATACAAATGTGATATTAAAGATTAAACTTAGTACCTTTTTGATAATACTTACTACATGCGAGCAGATGAGCCAGAATACGAATGCAACGCGCTAAATGCGAATGCGTGAAACGTGCAACGTCGTTTTCTTTATAGCTTTACTAGCCGAATGGTTTTCTAAGGAAAAACATAACAAGTTGCATTTATATTCTGGGTTCATCTCAGATCTTTAGTAGTAGCCCTAAGCATCATTAATAAGGTGTATTTTGAATTAGGTCTCTAATGGCACTTTTCCATTACCAGTACCAGCTCAACTCGCCTCGCCTCGGCTTGACTCAGCACGCTTTTCGTTCCGTTTTCCATTGCAGACATTAACGCCACAAATAGTACCCGGTCGTCATGGCGACTCATTTCGTTTCTCGTTGCCCTATCAATCTCTCGCAGGATCCTCTCTTCATTGGTTCGTAATACTACAAAGCAAACCTGATAAAAATTACTGCGGCAATGAAGTAAAGCCTTGTTTTGCCCTCCTTTAAGGATAACATAAAAACTATTAATAGAATCATGCATTTGTAGACAACCACAGATAAAACCATGCATGGCTCCTCACTACCACACACACAGACAAAAAAAAAAGTTCTATAATGGTATTAATAAAAAAACAAAACATTATCATGACAAGAGAAATCAAATTCCTTAATCTTTTGACTAACAAGAGGTCTTAAAACAACCTGCAACATAGCTAAAACCATCCTTGTCAGCTCAAAAAAACAAAAGCATTATGTAACCAAGTCCCAAAAAAATGGATAATTGGGATGTTGTAAGGTTTGTGACATCACACAGACAAATACATTTGTCTAGCTAGAGGCAGTCAATAGTCACTTTTACATCATTCACCATTGACATTTGACACCATGTTCCTACTATTTTTAGTGTCAGGGCTTTTAAGAATGTCAGTGTGGTTTCATCTGGCTTTAAACTAGTTCACATCACTGAGACATTTGGCGTCTGTAACAATTCTGCATCAAATTCAAATGCTTCTCACTGGATCTGCAGTGCAGTTTAGGTTATGTCTACATATAATATGGTTTCTATCCACACAACTATTTAAAGGGTTAGTTCACCCAAAAATGAAAATTCTGTCAGTATTTACTCACCCTCATGTTGTTCCAACCCCGTAAGACCTTCGTTCATCTTCGGAACACAAATTAAGATATTTAAGATATTAAGATCGCTCCTGCATACAGTCCATAGGCTTCTTGAGGGACTGGCTCTTGCTGTCCTCGAAAAGTCATTAAAGACATCGTTAAAATAGTCCAAGTGACTACAGGGGCTCAATCTTAAGTTTATCAAACGACGAGAACACTTTTGTGCGCAAAAAAACAACAAAAATAACGACTTTTTCAACTATTTGTTTATTTCTCCCTCTGCGCGAGTCAGGTTACTAGTTTAATAGCGTAAGCTTCTGTTATTGTACGTCACCCGCATCACACACACATGACCAGCGTCGGCCAATAGTGAGCCTACGTGTGACGTAGCTCTACGCAATCACACTACGTTAAAGGCCAATTTATACTTCTGCGTCGAGGGTACGCCGTAGTGTACGGCGTTGGCTACGCACGTAGGCGACGCCGTTGTGAGCATTTATACTTCTGCGTTCAGGTCTTGGTTGCTCTGCAGTACTGCTCCGAAACGCTAGTTGGCGGCGGAGAGTTTTAATGTTCCACTGTGTTTAGATTCCTCGCGGCTAGGTTACTACGAGTGAAAGAGAGCTGATCATGTTGGAATTGGAGCTTATTAAGGTGGAAAAACAGTTCACTTTAGTAAAATTACTAAAACTGAAAGGCAGAAATGAGAGAAGACTTCGGAGGAGATGAAACTTGTGGAAATCATAGACAGTGGTGGAAATGCGTGAGAAGGTACGTGCGGAAATGCGTAGGAGGAAATGCGATGCTACCAAGCCAACCAATCACCGATCTTGCGGTCCGCGTCGTCGCGACGTGTAGTTACATTTTTGAGGAGGTGCGCGTCAGGCGACGGCGAAGGGTACGCGGTATGGGACGCGTCTGTGCGTATGCTACGCCGTACCTACTGCGCGCACCCTACGCAGAAGTATAAATTGGCCTTAACCGACTTACAGGCTCATGGAGAAGGAAGTGATAGTTGAAATAAAGTCGTTATTTTTGTTGTTTTTTTGCGCACAAAAGTGTTCTCGTTGTTTGATAAACTTAAGATTGAGCCCCTGTAGTCACTTGGACTATTTTAACGATGTCTTTAATGACTTTTCGGGGACAGCAAGAGCCAGTACCTCAAGAGGCCTATGGACTGTATGCAGGAGCGATCTTAATATCTTAAATATCTTAATTTGTGTTCCGAAGATGAACGAAGGTCTTACGGGGTTGAAACAACATGAGGGTGAGTAAATACTGACAGAATTTTCATTTTTTGGTGAACTAACCCTTTAAGCATTTTCCAAATGTTTCTCATCCACACTGAAATGTTGGGAAAAAACTTAAATCATCTTAATGTGCAAGTATAACGTAATAAAAGCTCATTGAGATTATACCGATACCAGAAATAATGTTCTCACGTTATTCTTCAGGTACAATCATTATATTAGCAAAATAGAAATTTTAGTCTCCAAGTCCATGGAAGTGAAAAAAATGTATTGTAGTGCCTTTGGATGTCAGAATCGGAAAGCGTGGTCTTCATTTGAATAGAAAAACATCAAATACCCTATTTGAAGCTAAACACAGACTGGGCTGACAAAACCTGTGATGATTACCCTACTATTAAAGCATAAATTTGATGTAAACAAAAATAAACAATGATTTAGCCAATAGCCATACAGTAACAGCATGAAATAATTAAACCATTTACATAGGTAACATTTAAACCCCACATCTCCAAATTCTGATTTTACTCGCAATTGCGCATTTATATCTCCCAAATCAGACTTTATAACTCACAACTGCAAGTTTTATATCACAAAGACAAAAAAAAAGAAAAAAAAAAAGAAATTCTGATTTTTCTTCATACTTGTCAAAAGCAATAACTCATAATTGTGAGATATAAACTCAAAAAAAAATGCTTTTTTTTTTTACTCTTATTCTGTGGCTTCCAGATATATATGCAAATGCAGAGCTGTCATTTTCACCAGTGCAGGTAGGCTCCGGCCACAAAAAAACACCCAGTTTGCAAACACCCAACCAAATGGTCTAAAGACCTACACAGCCCCCGGTGCCTAAAAATAACTATTGTTTTTAAATGATTAATAACTTTTATAAATACAAAAACCACTTTTATTTACTATTATTATATGTTTCTATTTATTTTACTTCCTGAACTTTTTAGAACACATCTACATTGTCAGTAAATAAAAAACACCAGCTTTTCACTGAAAAATGACCTATAATAAAGTTATAATAAATGGCTATAACTTGCTTAAGGATTGTTACATGTAGAATATTTCATCTGGAAATATAGAATATCCAAGTAAAACTTTCTAAAGGAAAAAATCCAAACTTCAGGAGGTTTGAGTTAAGTAAACAAAATTGTTTTGCATTTTTCTTAAATCTGGTATATTCATCTATTCTAAAACAAAATATTGTCTTTTTAAATGAAAAATTGGAAATTTAAATGAGCTAGATTGAAATTTCAAGTTCTCCTGTTTAATGAGATATATGGCACTTGATGCTGATTGCTATTGATAATGAGGAGTTACGTGCCGATTTGGGCGGGGTCTGAGCCGGTCGGCCATGATGGCAGGAGACGCTATCGGTTACCAGGGGCAACGCCTTTAGAACCCATAGACGCGACTAAACATTCCAGAGCTCTTTAATTTTCGCGCATTTATTATTTTGGCAGGACAGAGACGGATCTAAGAATACGAGAAAAAAAAAGAAAGAAAGTAAAGCAATGCTAAAAGATAGGCGGGGACCTTACAGGAACAAACTCACACAAAGTGCAAAAGCAAAACAGCTGTATTTGGAGAAGCAGCATCAATATATTTGTTCTTTTGCACTAATAGCAGTATTATTATTTTATTATTATTACTTATGTTGTCCATGAAACTTATGTTGTCCAAATAGCCTATATATTTCAGTTCTCAATAAATATTGTTAGGCCATATCAAGTTGTTTCAAACATTTATTTCAATTAAATAAAAAAGTAATAAACAAGGCACTCAAACAATACTTCTGCATATGTTCGTTAAGGCACAGCAAACAGTGAAAATCATATACTAAAGGCATCATCAAACCCAGCAATCCGCGTCTCCTCGTCAGATCAGACTCTCCCTGATGCTTTGTCCATTTCGGTAACCCCAAAAACTTAATTCCATTGTTCCTATGTTTTCCATATGTATCGTGTGAGTTACTGGAGGAGTTCTTAACACAGAAGTTACTTCCAGGCATGGTAAAACAGTGCGGTATTGCGAGAAACTCCTCTACTACCGAGCTAAAAACACACGTAAACAATACTGTTTTGCCGTAGGAATCCTACCAACATGGCGGAGAGGGGAGGGGCTCTGTAAAATGATGTCAACTCCTCATTCTCAATAATGAGTTAGAAAAACTAAGAAAAGAACAGAAGAGTCAGGTGCTACAAAAATGTTTAAAGGGGGGGGTTGACTGCTTTTTTTTCTTTGCATGATTGTGTTCATGGGGTGCAATATAACATGTATTCGTGGTTTTTCGTTTTTAAAAAGTCTTATTTTTCATAAACTTCACGTTTATTGTCAGCCGTGCTCTCCTCTGTCCTCGAACGAGCGGTTCACTTCCTGATTCTATATAAACCACTCCCTCAGAAACACGTAGTGGGCTCAGATTGGTTAGCTTGCCCTGGTGTGTTGTAATTAGGGATGGGTACCGAAACCCGGTATTAAACGGGCCCCGGTACTGAATTTTGAAAGACCGCTGTATCGATAAGCTCGGACGTTGTCGGTTCTGCTGTCGGTACTGCAGAAATTATTTATCATTCCTATAAAGACGTTACCTTGAACATGTTTATATCGCCAGCCTTTTCTATATATAAACTATATTTTAATTAAACCATTTGTCTGTGATGCAAATTTGAAATTCGCAGTTCAGAAGAGAGAGAGAGCGATCTCCCACGCAAAGCCACAGCACGCGCAACACGACAGCCCTTGCTAAACGAGTGACAATGAGGACAGAACTAAACATTCAACGTGGTTACACTTTAGATGTGGGATATTATTCTAATATATTTTGGATTTCGGCTTCCAAAGATTATAAAAGAAGATATTTGAGATAAAACCGTTAAAAAACAAGACGCATGATCTGTCCAGCTTAACTTCCTTTAGCCTACTTCACAGCACTGCGGAGCGCTGTCAGTTCTTCCTTTTAGGAAGTTCCTAAAACCCAAACGTACCGTCAGAATCAGCAGCACGATCGGCGATTGTTGCAAAATGCTGTCTTCTACTGTTGCAAGATCAAAAAATGGCTATTAAAAACACAAAAGCCTGCGCAAGAGACGCTGTTCACAAGGCGGTGCACGCTCCTAAACGGACTGCAACGAGACAAGAAAAGTAGCCTATACTTTGGGCTTTGTGTGTCCTTAACTATCAAATATACATAAAAATGTCAAAATGACCAGCTCTGAGATTCACTTAAACACAGTTTATTCACTTAAACACATAAAAAATAGGGAGAAAATGATGGTGCTTCAGTAACAGATTAGATTTGCTCTCGGTCTTAAAGGGGCAGCAGTCTAATAGCCTAAACCTGCTGACGATTTAGCCATTAATGCAAATCAAACACTAAAAGGCAGAGAAAATCACTCACAGCTTTTGAATGAGTAACTTTAGATTTAATAAGCATTAATCTATCTATGATAAACTATACAGTGCTATTTTATATTTGATTACTAAATTAGGTTTCTTTTCAGACAGAAACAATTACCTGAAAAGATATGTTAGTACACCTTCCTGAAATTAAAGCACTTTGTATATAATTTGTATCTTGGATTAATTGTATTCTTGTGTTTGTACTTGTTTTTTTTTTCTTATGTGTCCTTTTTGTATATAAAACAAAAAAAGCCTGCACATTGCTGCATAACAAAAATATATTTTTCTTCGTTTCGCTTTTTCTATTTTACATTTCAAAATATAGTTTATGTTCTTAATTCTTAAAAAAAAAAAAAAAAAAAAACACCGATAAGAATACCGTTAAAGTACCGGATCGATATCGGTAAAAGTAGCAATACCGATAAAACCTTAACGATACCCATCCCTAGTTGTGATTGGCTAAACTGTCGCTTACGTTGTCCGGAAAGTTAACGCCCATTACCTTTACGGGTGAAACGGGCACGTCATGAGCTCCGGTCCAGATGTAAATATGCGTCGAACTGCAGTATCAGTTTCAGGCAGAATCAGTCGGAGAAAGCCGCGATGAAGAGAGTCAAACAGAACCTCACCACACACGGCTCTTACTAAACGTTTCTGAATGATAATTTGCCACATTTTGATTAACTTTATACACGTTTGTTTTATACAATAGCATCTGATTGGCAGCAACTGACTGGCTAACGTTACTTATGTTATACTCAAACAGCGTTGGCAAGTTTACGTTCTTGATCAAAACGAAAATAACGTCATAAAACATATATACATGAAAAATACATTTACAACATTAGTACTTATACAAAATTCATGTTTGTACGCGTTTGTCGTAGACACAAAATAGCATAACTAATAGCCTAGTGGCAATAAAGCCAGCGCTGGCATTTGAAAAAAATGAAACACAATGGCTACGTCTGGAATTATACATGCAAATACATTTAAAATGATTAAGTCTTAGCCTACTTACAGGTTGTGGCCCAACAACTGCTGCCTCTGGTTTTAAAGTTGGATCTGCTTCATGTTTTAGTTGTTGAATCCGGTGTTGGCGATTCTGGAAGCTGTCTTCCGTAAAATGCGCAGCACAGAGAGCTAGATTACGATCGTCATTTTCAGGAACATAATCAAACATAAATTGTATCCATTGTTGTTGAAGTACAGCGTCTGTGGGAAGCTCGAAGACAGACAGCTGACAGCTGCGTGAACAACACACTGACGAGTCAACGTGCCTCAGAAATATGCGCATGCCCTTTTCTGCATATTCCGGGTTGATGCAAATGGGAGGGTTGATGCAAATGTGTGGGTTAGTGACGTACCATAACCCAGCTGTAGTCCCAATCGAGACGTTTTTGTAGGCAATATACTTCCTGATTTTTTAAAAGACGATATCTCTGCTTACACTGAACTTTCAGCGCTGCAACATTGCAGATACTGTTCATGCACCAACAGCAACATTACACACTATTTAAAATGAAAAAAGTGAAATCGCAGTCAACCCCCCCTTTAAGATAAGATGGCCCTTTAAGGGCCAATCCCAATTCTACCCCTTACCCCTTCCCTTTCCCCTAGCCCTACCCCTTCGCCTTCCCCTTGAAACAGAGTGGCAATGCGTAGGGGTGAAAATATTCCCCTAAGAAATGGGACACCACTACGCCTCCGTTAAACGTCATTATAAGTCGTCGCTAGCGCCTACGTCACAGGAGATGCGCCGATGTTTATCACAACTTCCAAGATGCCGTCGACAGCTGCAGTTATCTCAGTCGCGTGGGTTACAGCTATTTTCTTGCATCTTGTGAAGTTCGCAGGAAACAACGGAGACGACGAAAATATGTTGCGGGACTATCGTTAGCAAACTACAGTAATTTTAGCGATTTTTTATTTTTTTTTTACAAACGTTTCTGTGAAGAAACTGACCGTAAATATGAACACAATATTGAATGTAACATAAAGCAAATCATTATTTGTCGTTATAATACTTATTAAAGCCACAAATACTTAAATTTATGGGTCTCCTTTGTCGCTTGGGCAGCCAGCCTGGGTTAGCAGTGACGCTTCTCATACCCCTTCGTTTGAAGTGTGCTCCCGAAAAATCTTCGTTTGAAGGGCTATCTGGCCCTTCCCCCTAGCCCTCCCCCTCGAACCAAAAGAGAATTGGGGCAGCCCTACCCCTTCACGTGGACGCGCAAAACGGAGGGGAAGGGGAAAGTGAAGGGGTAAGGGGTAGAATTGGGATTGGCCCTAAGTTAAGCCATGGTCACACTAGACTTTGAGCACATGAAATTTCTACTGACGCAGTAACAGTCGTGATATAGGGTTGGGCGATGTCTACCAATTTGGCATCAGACGATGTCGATAGTGAAACATCGCGATGGACGATGATATCGGGAAGGAGTGGGGGGGGGGGGGGATTTTCCTAATATTCTCATTTTCCACTACATATTTCCCTCTATATCTTATCAGCAATTTCGAATTCGGCACGCTCTACAGCAGCTAAGCACAGAGCGAGTCTATGGAGCGAATGTACAGTGACATAACTGCCAGATTCCAACTGCGTGCTTGTGCTATGGCTGGCGCTGAGCCAAAGACGGACGCGCGCAGCGCTTGTCATAGGCTATATCACAACTGTTCAGTGTTTTTAACCACATAATATTTATTTTAGGTTTCAGACATTTAAATATATATAATATATTATAGCAAAACAATATATTTTTAGTTTGTAAAATACACAATGGTGTCCATGGAAGCAGAAATAACAACCCATTCAAATATTTGACGACGTTTTTTATTGATATCAGAGAGACACTGTGTAAATAATTATAAAGTGAACTCTATTTTTCTCGGCCACTTACTTTCATGTATTTCGGGAGAAACTGATGAATTCCCGCACTGTAATAAATCCAACAGACAAGAAATATCTGAACTGCGGCCCAAACACGGCGCCCATCTCACGTTACAGATAAAGATCTTTTTTCTTTCTTTTTTTTTTAAACGACAAAACAAACTGACTTACACATTTGAGAATCGGAATATGAGAATAGTAAGCATCATGAAATGGTAAGCAAGTTAATATTTTGAGATAAAAGTGCTAAATCTGCAATAGAGCGCTATTTTGGCTGTAGTGAATCACGTGCCAACAAAACATAACGCATCACCATGGAAAGGGGGGGGGGGGCGCGATGTTTAGACGGCATCTGTCAGCCATCACGATTCGGCCCAACCCTATCGTGATATGACGTCGCACCCTGCTGCGTCTTTTTATAAACATTAATATAATCTAACAAATAGCGCAGTAATGCATTTAAAGTTGAACCAAAGTTGAAATTTGGAACACAGCAAAATGCTAAACTTTTTGCATGAGCTTGTTTCTGCAGATTGGCACATTCACTTGCCAATGGAACAAAATGTGTAATTCAGTTTCACTTTACCCAACAGTTGAACAAATGTCTTGTTTGCTAATCTGGGAGATAATATTCGCTCTTACAACTGTTTGCTGCTAGCATCAGTCCTATAAATGCAAAAAAACAACAAAAAAAAACAGGACATGACATGACAACATGACTAAATATGGTGAAGGCTAAAATATGCAGGAAATACCCCTGATATCAGGAATACTGGAAACATCCTATGATGTCATGACTTTTCAAAAGAGAATTTTCAAATCCAATAGACGAATCCGACGAGCGTTCTTGTGTAGGCTGCCATCTTGTGGCGACGCCATTACTGAGCTGTTACACCGGCATAGACATATGCACCGGTATGTAAACAAACCTCGGAGATAAGGTGATAACGCACCCTTGATGATAGCTACAGCCAGGCAGACTTGTTGGGTTGATGATGTTAGACATTGGCCTCCAGTCACAGATGAAGGTACAAACGATCTTACAGATTATTTATGAAAATAGCTTGGCAAGCAAGCTAGGCTAACGTTTGCTACCGAGGAAACTAAAAAAAGATCTGTCCATTTGGCAACAATAAATAAATAAATGAAATCAAATAAACAATTTCATGTTTTTCATTTGTGTCCATTATTTATCTCATTTTTACATTGCAACGGGCATGGGTAAGGTAACGTTACAGCTAGAAAGTATACACAATATCGACCAACTACTGTTTTTAAACCATGGAAAGAGGTCAATATAACAGCAGGAGAACAATTATGTCACATAACGTTACATTCAGCTCAGGAAAGCCATTTAATGACCATAGCATGTTAATTGAATAGAAAAAATAACAAGAGAGGAGATTTTGCTGATCACTATATCACACATTTATTATATTTTTTACTTATGTCATTAAATAATTGTTATTATACGCGAATGTCCGCGTCTTGTACTCGCCCAGGAAATCTGTGTTTACCGTACGGCACCAGACAGGGGCAGTCGACCCGGGGTATTCACAATGTTTTCTCTTCAAAATTGAAATTTTACTGCCACCATTGAAACAATTTATAACGGAAACTGTTCACCCACTCGACATTATACAAGGGCTAACGTTGTAACGTTAGTGTCAGTCGTAAATATCGAGCTGTTTATTCCAGTGGACGCAAGTTGCAACTAAAACAATAGAAGGCAATGGCGCAACGCTACCCAGCAACAGCTCAGTAATGGCGCCCGCTTACTTCCGGTAGTTTCGCCGGATTCGTCTATAGGACGATTGTTATTGTTTTTAAAGCCACACATAACCAACCAAGTGAAAGAGGCTTTTTTTAGCACAAAGGCTGATTGACATGGGAGTAGGTGGTCGTTCTGTTGTCTGGGATGCATAAAGAAGCATTGGATTGTGGCCACATACATTTCAGCCAACAATTTGTAAATGATTCAATCACGAAAACAAATCCTGCTGTATCCTAAAGACTTCTACCTAATACCCTAAAGAGTATTTGTGATGGTATCACCAGAGACTGATGTAAAAATTGAGTTTTAATTTCAATTCTTTCTCTCTGTCAGCTTGTTTTCAAGATGACTGACCCACCCTTGCCAAATACCTGGAATTGTTCAAGAGATATAATGGCCACACAGGGTGCATAGAAACAAGAGGCTAGAGAACCTTGACTGACAGAGCATATGGACACCGCATTATGTTCTGCTCCCTTTCAGTTAGAAAACATTGTTTATGCTACTAAAAGCTGTTTTAAGACTGTGCTGTTAGTTGTTCCAAAGCACTGGTTAGAAAGGGGGAGAGAGAGAGAGAGAGAGAGAGAGAGAGAGAGAGAGAGAGAGAGAGAGAGAGAGAGAGAGAGAGAGAGAGAGAGAGCAACAACACTCCAATGCATCTGATTGGCTGAGGCTCTCTGAAACCATCCAATCACGATGCAGAAGAGAAGCAGGCATCTCAGCAACTACTTTTTAGCCCCATATAAGAGAACAAGAGCTAAGAACCCACAAAACTACACACAAACTATTTTCTCTATGTACTTTTTACAGTTAAATGAATTTGTTTTTTCATTAATACAAAAAGAAACATTTCAAATATCCCTTTTTTAAAAGCATTGATCACAATGTGTTCATTCGTGGGTTTAGGGTTAGAAATCACCTATCATGTTGTCTAGACTCTAAAGAAGACAAGAGCTTGGGTATCAAGCAAACATTATTATTGTGGAAGAAACCAATTGTCCTACCAATTAACTAAAAAAATAATAATAAAGTCCCTAAAATGCAATCCTATAATATCCTATAATCCCAATCCTATAATAACCATAATAAATTTTGGACATTTGGCCCAATAATACGCGAAAAAGCATCACAACAGTGCATTGAACAATCATTTTCTATTAAAAATTCCACAGGCTATGTCATAAAATAACTTAAAAGCTGAAATCTTCAAGATCAAATAGTATTTAATATAATTACAATATTTAACATTGGTAATAAAATGTATTACATAAACAGATGCAAAACAAAACTAAATAACAAAAAACGAGGACAAAACAGAAAGGTTTTGATCCAGAAAAAAAATGCTTTGCATATTTGCCAAGTCTCAATTTGTGGTACAGTGGTCTATAAATTCATATATTAGGCTAAATGGTAACCAGTAATTTGATACTAAAATGCATCAGGTCATATATTTTATTTTCGAATCTGCTAAAAGTTAAGATTTTCCAAGCTTGTCCTTTGTCTCTGGACAAAGACACACGTTTACTTTAGATAACGAGTCGGGTGAGTCACAGAAAGATCAGGTTTCACGGTTCAAGGCGAACGAAAATAAAACCTGAAAACATACTGGGAAAATGTCGGACAAGCCCAATCACACATTTGCAGTTGCCAGGAAGCTCTTCAGGAACTACAAAAAAACAAAACAAAAAAAAAAACATCTGCTTTCTTAGGTTTTAAAAACAGATGCAAATACGAAATACATATGTAGCTGTTTGATTTTGAGAGTTAAAAAAAAATTGTAGGTAGCTACATGGCAAGTCATAATTTTTACTGAAGCCGTTAAGTGTTCATTCGACCAGCATTAACGACAAAAAAAAAAAAAAACATGTCCACCAGTCCCCCCCATTATAGGCCAACAGTTTCATTAACAGTTATGTTTTACCTGACACAGCCCATGCAAATAGCATACCATTTTAATAATGTGTGAATTCTATCAGGCACTGTTATGGACACTCTTTGTTCAGGGTCCTAAACTCCTGATGATATCAAATTTATTAGTGAACAGACAGAATGGGCAGCATACAGCCAGAGGACCGCTAAAATAATGCAATGCGTGCATGCAAACGTAACCCTGAGTATGGAGTACGCGGCCTTGCCACAACAGCAGGCGTTTCCTCGAGGTTCATTTTACACGCTGGAAAGAACAGAACAGCAAATGTTACCTATTTGCAGCGCATCGAAAACTGTCACCCAAAAACTGTGTGTGTGTGTGTGTGTGTGTGTGTATATATATATATATATATATATATATATATATATATATATATATAGTGAGGGAATATGGTTGAGTTCACTCTCAGTCGCCCTCTCTTCCTTGTTTCCACTAACTTGTTATTGAAATAAAAATGGAGGCTAAAAAAGGAAAGGCGAGTTCCCCTCAGAAATACCACCCATTTCTCATGGCTCGAGTTGGGGGTTGGTTGATGGGGGAGGCGGAGGTGAAGAATGAGAAAAGCAAGTCACGGTTCTTAGGGTTCGCATTATTTTCGTTTCCCAAAGAAAACACCGACCAGATCAAGAAATTATAAATACATCCAAAGTTCTCTCATAGTCAACGAGATGGAAGCAAGCTGCATCAAAAATATAGATGTAGAGAACCAGAGAGCAGTGTTCAACAGGATATCTGTTTATCCCGACAAACTATCTTCTTTTAGAACAGACAGAAAATAAATCCACTGTGAGTCTGACAAAGTACCTCCAAGTTGCTAAGCACTACGATCAGCATCTGCAAACATAATTTCCAATGTTTTCGGAAAACTGGGTCTTATCAAATTCGATTCTGACAAGCACGAATGTTGTAAATACAAACTCTACCATGTCTGTTTCCACATATAAACTTGATTAACACAAGAACAAGTCAACTAACACTAAAATGCCCAGAGTCACAGTTTCTGCCACGAAATCCACTTCCAGCATTTCTCCTCTTATTTAGAAATAAAGATCTTTTGATTTTTACCACTTTAATGCATTTAAATCGTATTAGCCTTTAAGCTCTCTCAGCTAAGCTAACGGCTAACTAATATGATACCTTTGCTCACTTTGATAATTCATTATGTTGAGTGGCACGAATGCTATTAATGTGATATAGGTACAAAGGGTAAGAAATGCAGCATAACAATAGGCCGATCACTGAATGTTTACAGCAAAAAAACAGGTCTTAGCACGAGGTTGTGGGCAAAGTGTGATTGTGATTATAGCTAGTTACATCAAGCTAACATGCAGACCAACCAACACGGTGTTACATCATTATTCTGGGGGATTTGATTAATAAACGTGACAGCAGAAACATTCAACCAAGAAGAGTTGAAAGAGGAAAGCTAACCTACAATTCATGTTGATAAACAAGAGCTGATAAACTGAGCTCCCAACTTCTGCATCAACTTTGCCTAGTTCATAAAAAACATAAGCTATTTGCCATCAAAACCTTCATTGAAATAAAAAAAAAATACCTTACCTACAGCGTCCTCCCAACGTAATTGAAATTCAATAGCCTATTAAAGGTATTTTGTGTTTTCCAAAAATCCAACATCAATGCGAGGCAGAACAGGAGGCCTTCTCTTGCAACCTCGGTGTTTCCTGGGAACTGTAGACCGCGAGGCTCTCAGGCTATCTTCCAAACTTCTCAGTGTCCCTTACGCAAGAGTTGAAAGTTTCACATTTTCTCCCATTTAAGACATAGTGCGATCTTCAAATGTTCACGTTGAGTTGCTAAAGCATACATTAATGTACAATGTTATTTTACAAAATTATAGTCGATATTTATATGGGTATGTACAGCACTTGGTGATTCAAGGCTGTGATTCAATCTCATGTCCTTTACATTTGCAGTATTGCCCATCCCCCTCTCTACACCGGCATCAACCGCGGCTCCCAGCGAAGCCTACACACAACTATAACACAGGGTTTCCTCCACAGCGGAGCAGGGGTTCATTATGAAGGCGGACTTTCAGCTTTAGCTCGCGCCCTCTGGTACGCTATAGGGCAGGAATGTGTCAATCGGGGTAACAAACAGGAACGCGAATATGCCGTTGGATCGTTGCGGAGCTTCATGTTGTCGTAGGCGGAAAAGAGGCCGAACCTTGTTTTTTTGAAGGTGCCTCACTCTGTAGTCAGCATTCTGCAGCGTGAGATGGCGTTGAAGGGCTGCAGGAGATATAGATTTCGAAGACAAACACCTAATTAAACTGGATACTTTCGAAAGAAGTGACTGTGGATTTTGGAAAAGATGTTGTGTTACTAAATACACAAGCCGTGGAGTTTAATGGTCTTTCATATAAGGGATTAATATTGTTCTTTTATCCGTGTAAAAAGGAATAACAGTGTTGCGTTATACAACTATAGCTGCACGGGGTCTCATGGGCGCTTTCGCAGGGACCGCGATACTAGAGCGTCAACAATACTGTCTGCGTGGAATATATGAGGGAACCGGTTTGGACTGGACGTTTGATTTGGTGCAGGATTACATTCTATCCCAAATATTAACCTTGTTGGTGAACTGTGGTCCACTATTTTAAAAAGACAAGGGGACCAAACATGGCATGGGCCAAAATAATAAACCACGCGTAGAAGACAAACCATTTAAATCACTCCAAAACTGTACTGGTTGGTTGTACATGCGATTTTCGTTGCAGATGATAAAAAAACGTTAATTTTAGGAATAAGTGACAACGGGTTATTATTTAAAAAAAAAATACACACTGAGTTTTAATGCCTCTGTAGAATATTTCAGAACTAATAAGGCTCAAAGCCTCGAACCGCTCCTGTGTAACGTTAGAGAAAGCATGATGCTTGCTTGCACGCCCTCCGCAGTTGTTGGACTGGACTGCGTCTCCATAACCAAAAGAATATACATTTATTTTTGATTACACAATTTATGAGTAGATAACGCACGGTCTGTTTACCAGCTCACGTCGTCTTCGCCGACTTCGTATTGTGGTAACCAGAATTAGCAAAAAAAAAAAAAAAGTCGTGTCGCAACATATAGGCTACGTAAACTTACCTTAAGATTTACTATACTAACGTTAGATGCATTAGATTTAATATATGGATAGACATATATTTTTAAACAATGTGATGGAGTGGAAATGTAATTTAACAGCATGCGCCTCCATTTGTTAATATTGCTTTTGTCAATATTGCAAGTGTCTGTCTGTCTGTCGTAGCCTACGTTTTTTTTTTTTAATCTTTTTATTAATAATGTGGATTTGAAATACATTTTAATCAAAGAATTTTAGAAATCCCCAAACTACCCATCTCAAATCAATGTTATCATAGAAGGCAACTTCAGAGGACAGCAACTGACGTTACATGTTTCTATGCATTCGATTCTACTTTAAATTAAGTAGTTTAAGTCTGTCCTGGGACAAGCGGACACTCTTGTTTTCTGAATGTTTCTCGGGCCATTTTGATGCTTGTACTGTAACAAAGTGATTAACCATTATTATATACATTCGAATCTGTTCAAATGAAATGAGCAAATAAATATTTAAGGTATTACATGCCAAGTTTGTATACATAGGCCTGCAAGGTAGGATACAAAACCCTAAAACAAATTTTTGAGATGTTGCAAATTATTGAAAACATTTTTTTTTTGAATGAGTGGAAAGTGGTGGATGTTCTTATTATCCTACACCATTAGAAAGGTTTAAGAAATGCACAGAATTTGACATTATTGTGTAAAATCTGAATTGCAATGGACCTGAGCACAAATTAAGTTCTGTGGCCACAAGTTGTTTCTACTGTTACTTTGTTTTTGTATAGGTTACATTTTTTTAAATAAATTAGTTGAACTTTGAGTTTAAATTCAATGTCTACACTTGCAGCTAAAATAGTTTTGGGAAAAGCAATATATAAAAAAATAGTGTTGGGCTGCTGAAATCATTACAAGTAAAAATGACCAACACAAATATTAACTTACATTGTCACAAAGATACCTTGTGGCAATGAATCAAGGAATATAATTATAATGGTTTTCTCTAGTTCTTCATTGCCCGTAATTTGCTTTATGCGCAGCTGCTCTAATTCCTGGGCCCGTATCCCTAAATAATTTTTGTGCAAAAAATGGCTCCTAACGGCCAAATTCTAAGAAAATTCTCAGTCATGACGTTTTCTTAGAATTTCCCCTAAAAGTGACACGAAAATCCCAGTTAATATAAAAGCTATTCATTCCTCAAGATTCCTAGTGCTTAAAAGGGCTCCTAAGGCGAGACCTGCTAAGAGCAGGGAAGAGGACTTTTAGTGGCTTAGGAGTTCCCCTAAGCAGCTGCACAAAATGGCCATTCTCCATTTTCTGTGTTTGTAGGATATTTGTTAACGAGCCTTCATAAATAGACCAGCCAGCAATCACAGACATTGATAAAAGCTGAGCCGTGTTACCCTCGTTACGACCACACTGAGTTGTTGCAATTTCTAGTTCATTAAGGACAGCCCCTTAAGATAGGCCATCTTGTTTTCAATGGGGTCCATATGGGAGTGAAAGTACAAAATATGCCAGCTTGGTGAGGAAATAAGACACGAATCATTATTTAAACAGGGTGTAATGAGCTTAAGTTTTCACATATTTTAGATTCTAATGTTAGGCTATAACCCCTACAGCTTACTATTCATTTTCTTGAATGTGAAATATTATTTACAATTACAGTCTGCATAAGATTAGAGTGTATAATTATGTCTATTGATTTGAGGGTACATCCTTTGCTCATTATCACCAAAAGTTCATTTTCATCAAACTTGTAGGATCAACCAATCACGGCTTTTGAAATGATGACTCATACCTAGCAACGGGGTCAACCACACCTCCTCACTAAGATAGGATTCTCCATCCATTCCTTACTCAGAGTTCATTGAAAATGTTCTGGAATCACTTCTAAGCTAAAACTCCTGGCAAGGAATTTTTAGATTAAGTTAGGAGCTCTCTGAGAGGATTCTCAGAATCTTTAGGGATACGGGCCCTGAACTTCAGCCAGCTCCTTGTTTCCTGTCTGCCATTATTGGACAAACTTGATTAATTCAGGTGTGCCTGATTATTGTTGTTGTCACTACTATTGGTCAGTATTTTAATTGGCTTTATGCACAGCTCCTCTACTTCCTGAACTTCAGCAAGCTCCTTGTTTCCTGTCTGCCATTATTGGACAAACTTTATTATTGTTGTGACTACTGAGGTCAGACACACCTGGATTAATCAGTTTGTCAATAATGGCAGACAGGAAACAAGAAGCTGGCTGAAGTTCAGGAAGTAGTGGAGCTGTGCATAAAGCCGATTGAAATACTGACCAATCCCAGTGTTTGCAATCACTACATGGTACATTAAGTGGTGCCAGAAAGCCAGTTTAATGTTGCTGTTCTATGCAAGAGACATTTCTCTTATATGATTAAAATCACACAATATCACTAGGGTTGGAGTGTTCAGGATGAGTGTCTCACCTCATATTTATACCATCTACTGCAACAGGAAACCATTCCCCATGTCCAAATATGCCTACATCCCAACTATGTAGTAGCAGCACGATAAATAATGTCTGAATTCACAGTATTCATAAACGGTAGGCCAAAACTACTCAAATAACATACTGCTCCTGCTGAGCAGGGTATCCAATTAACAGTGATCTCTTACATGAGGAAGAGTAGATGAATTTTAAATAAGTAAATCAACTGACTTTCACATACAAACATGATGGTTTTAACATGTCTGCACTGACTAAAAATTAAATAAATAAATGAAAAATCCTTGTACCTAATTTCACTTAGAAAAATGATACAATGATACATTTGGTTTAAACTGTTTTTATCATAGTACTGGATGTAAATGATTAAACATGTATCATCTGAATCAGTAGATTGTCTTGTTTGAGATGGTTACTTGAAATGTTACTAGAAATAGAAACGTCAATACTGATGACCCCAAGCTTAACAAAAGCTGATACACATATACAAAGACATTCTGAGGATGCACACCAAATTGTCAAATTCCACCTGATATGGTGAACTACAGAAAAAAAGAAGAGAGAAAGAAACGTGCATGTAATTTATGTGAAGATTGGACAAAACCTGTGAGAAGAGTATGGTG
>NW_024121765.1:18103783-18213256 GCF_016745375.1 Pimephales promelas
ACACGTAAAAAATAGGGAGAAAATGATGGTGCTTCAGTAACAGATTAGATTTGCTCTCGTCTTAAAGGGGCAGCAGTCTAATAGCTAACCTGCTGACGATTTAGCCATTAATGCAAATCAAACAACAAAAGGCAGAGAAAATCACTCACAGCTTTTGAATGAGTAACTTTAGATTTAATAAGCATTAATCTATCTATGATAAACTATACAGTGCTATTTTATATTTGATTACTAAATTAGGTTTCTTTTCAGACAGAAACAATTACCTGAAAAGATATGTTAGTACACCTTCCTGAAATTAAAGCACTTTGTATATAATTTGTATCTTGGATTAATTGTATTCTTGTGTTTGTACTTGTTTTTTTTTTTCTTATGTGTCCTTTTTGTATATAAAACAAAAAAAGCCTGCACATTGCTGCATAACAAAAATATATTTTTCTTCGTTTGCTTTTTCTATTTTACATTTCAAAATATAGTTTATGTTTTTAATTCTTAAAAAAAAAACAAAAAAAACACAGATAAGAATACCGTTAAAGTACCGGATCGATATCGGTAAGAGTAGCAATACCGATAAAACCTTAACGATACCCATCCCTAGTTGTGATTGGCTAAACTGTCGCTTACGTTGTCCGGAAAGTTAACGCCCATTACCTTTACGGGTGAAACGGGCAAGTCATGAGCTCCGGTCCAGATGCGTCGAACTGCAGTATCAGTTTCAGGCAGAATCAGACGGAGAAAGCCGCGATGAAGAGAGTCAAACAGAACCTCACCACACACGGCTCTTACTAAACGTTTCTGAATGATAATTTGCCACATTTTGATTAACTTTATACACGTTTGTTTTATACAATAGCATCTGATTGGCAACAATAGCAACTGACTGGCTAACGTTACTAATGTTATACTCAAACAGCGTTGGCAAGTTTACGTTCTTGATCAAAACGAAAATAACGTCATAAAACATATATACATGAAAAATACATTTACAACATTAGTACTTATACAAAATTCATGTTTGTACGCGTTTGTCGTAGACACAAAATAGAATAACTAATAGCCTAGTGGCAATAAAGCCAGCGCTGGCATTTGAAAAAAATGAAACACAATGGCTACGTCTGGAATTATACATGCAAATACATTTAAAATGATTAAGTCTTAGCCTACTTACAGGTTGTGGCCCAACAACTGCTGCCTCTGGTTTTAAAGTTGGATCTGCTTCATGTTTTAGTTGTTGAATCCGGTGTTGGCGATTCTGGAAGCTGTCTTCCGTAAAATGCGCAGCACAGAGAGCTAGATTACGATCGTCATTTTCAGGAACATAATCAAACATAAATTGTATCCATTGTTGTTGAAGTACAGCGTCTGTGGGAAGCTCGAAGACAGACAGCTGACAGCTGCGTGAACAACACACTGACGAGTCAACGTGCCTCAGAAATATGCGCATGCCCTTTTCTGCATATTCCGGGTTGATGCAAATGGGAGGGTTGATGCAAATGTGTGGGTTAGTGACGTACCATAACCCAGCTGTAGTCCCAATCGAGACGTTTTTGTAGGCAATATACTTCCTGATTTTTTAAAAGATGATATCTCTGCTTACACTGAACTTTCAGCGCTGCAACATTGCAGATACTGTTCATGCACCAACAGCAACATTACACACTATTTAAAATGAAAAAAGTGAAATCGCAGTCAACCCCCCCCTTTAAGATCTTTAAGGGTTAAGCCATGGTCACACTAGACTTTGAGCACATGAAATTTCTACTGACGCAGTAACAGTCGTGATATAGGGTTGGGCGATGTCTACCAATTTGGCATCAGACGATGTCGATAGTGAAACATCGCGATGGACGATGATATCGGGAAGGAGTGTGGGGGGGGGGGATTTTCCTAATATTCTCATTTTCCACTACATATTTCCCTCTATATCTTATCAGCAATTTCGAATTCGGCACGCTCTACAGCAGCTAAGCACAGAGCGAGTCTATGGAGCGAATGTACAGTGACATAACTGCCAGATTCCAACTGCGTGCTTGTGCTATGGCTGGCGCTGAGCCAAAGACGGACGCGCGCAGCGCTTGTCATAGGCTATATCACAACTGTTCAGTGTTTTTAACCACATAATATTTATTTTAGGTTTCAGACATTTAAATATATATAATATATTATAGCAAAACAATACATTTTTAGTTTGTAAAATACACAATGGTGTCCATGGAAGCAGAAATAACAACCCATTCACATATTTGACGACGTTTTTTATTGATATCAGAGAGACACTGTGTAAATAATTATAAAGTGAACTCTATTTTTCTCGGCCACTTACTTTCATGTATTTCGGGAGAAACTGATGAATTCCCGCACTGTAATAAATCCAACAGACAAGAAATATCTGAACTGCGGCCCAAACACGGCGCCCATCTCACGTTACAGATAAAGATCTTTTTTCTTTCTTTTTTTTTAAACGACAAAACAAACTGACTCACACATTTGAGAATCGGAATATGAGAATAGTAAGCATCATGAAATGGTAAGCAAGTTAATATTTTGAGATAAAAGTGCTAAATCTGCAATAGAGCGCTATTTTGGCTGTAGTGAATCACGTGCCAACAAAACATAACGCATCACCATGGAAAGGGGGAGGGGGGGGGGCGCGATGTTTAGCCGATGCCGTCTAAACATTGTGATGTCTGTCAGCCATCACGATTCGGCCCAACCCTATCGTGATATGACGTCGCACCCTGCTGCGTCTTTTTATAAACATTAATATAATCTAACAAATAGCGTAGTAATGCATTTAAAGTTGAACCAAAGTTGAAATTTGGAACACAGCAAAATGCTAAACTTTTTGCATGAGCTTGTTTCTGCAGATTGGCACATTCACTTGCCAATGGAACAAAATGTGTAATTCAGTTTCACTTTACCCAACAGTTGAACAAATGTCTTGTTTGCTAATCTGGGAGATAATATTCGCTCTTACAACTGTTTGCTGCTAGCATCAGTCCTATAAATGCAAAAAAAAACAGGACATGACTAAATATGGTGAAGGCTAAAATATGCAGGAAATACCCCTGATATCAGGAATACTGGAAACATCCTATGATGTCATGACTTTTCAAAAGAGAATTTTCAAATCCAATAGGACGATTGTTATTGTTTTTAAAGCCACACATAACCAACCAAGTGAAAGAGGCTTTTTTTAGCACAAAGGCTGATTGACATGGGAGTAGGTGGTCGTTCTGTTGTCTGGGATGCATAAAGAAGCATTGGATTGTGGCCACATACATTTCAGCCAACAATTTGTAAATGATTCAATCACGAAAACAAATCCTGCTGTATCCTAAAGACTTCTACCTAATACCCTAAAGAGTATTTGTGATGGTATCACCAGAGACTGATGTAAAAATTGAGTTTTAATTTCAATTCTTTCTCTCTGTCAGCTTGTTTTCAAGATGACTGACCCACCCTTGCCAAATACCTGGAATTGTTCAAGAGATATAATGGCCACACAGGGTGCATAGAAACAAGAGGCTAGAGAACCTTGACTGACAGAGCATATGGACACCGCATTATGTTCTGCTCCCTTTCAGTTAGAAAACATTGTTGCTACTAAAAGCTGTTTTAAGACTGTGCTGTTAGTTGTTCCAAAGCACTGGTTAGGAAGGGGGGGGGAGAGAGAGAGAGAGAGAGAGAGAGAGAGAGAGAGAGAGAGAGCGCGAGCAACAACACTCCAATGCATCTGATTGGCTGAGGCTCTCTGAAACCATCCAATCACGATGCAGAAGAGGAGCAGGCATCTCAGCAACTACTTTTTAGCCCCATATAAGAGAACAAGAGCTAAGAACCCACAAAACTACACACAAACTATTTTCTCTATGTACTTTTTACAGTTAAATGAATTTGTTTTTTCATTAATACAAAAATAAACATTTTAAATATCCCTTTTTTAAAAGCATTGATCACAATGTGTTCATTCGTGGGTTTAGGGTTAGAAATCACCTATCATGTTGTCTAGACAAGAGCTTGGGTATCAAGCAAACATTATTGTGGAAGAAACCAATTGTCCTACCAATTAACTAAAATAATAATAATAAAGTCCCTAAAATGCAATCCTATAATATCCTATAATCCCAATCCTATAATAACCATAATAAATTTTGGACATTTGGCCCAATAATACGCGAAAAAGCATCACAACAGTGCATTGAACAATCATTTTCTATTAAAAATTCCACAGGCTATGTCATAAAATAACTTAAAAGCTGAAATCTTCAAGATCAAATAGTATTTAATATAATTACAATATTTAACATTGGTAATAAAATGTATTACATAAACAGATGCAAAACAAAACTAAATAACAAAAAACGAAGACAAAACAGAAAGGTTTTGATCCAGAAAAAAAATGCTTTGCATATTTGCCAAGTCTCAATTTGTGGTACAGTGGTCTATAAATTCATATATTAGGCTAAATGGTAACCAGTAATTTGATACTAAAATGCATCAGGTCATATATTTTATTTTCGAATCTGCTAAAAGTTAAGATTTTCCAAGCTTGTCCTTTGTCTCTGGACAAAGACACACGTTGACTTTAGATAACGAGTCGGGTGAGTCACAGAAAGATCAGGTTTCACGGTTCAAGGCGAACGAAAATAAAACCTGAAAACATACTGGGAAAATGTCGGACAAGCCCAATCACACATTTGCAGTTGCC
This sequence comes from Pimephales promelas, assembly GCF_016745375.1. The sequence goes on from NW_024121765.1 coordinate 18,108,495, forward strand.
AGGAAGCTCTTCAGGAACTACAAAAAAAAAACTAAACAAAAAAAACATCTGCTTTCTTAGGTTTTAAAAACAGATGCAAATACGAAATACATATACAGCTGTTTGATTTTGAGAGTTAAAAAAAAATTTGTAGGTAGCTACATGGCAAGTCATAATTTTTACTGAAGCCGTTAAGTGTTCATTCGACCAGCATTAACGACAAAAAAAAAAAAAAACATGTCCACCAGTCCCCCCATTATAGGCCAACAGTTTCATTAACAGTTATGTTTTACCTGACACAGCCCATGCAAATAGCATACCATTTTAATAATGTGTGAATTCTATCAGGCACTGTTATGGACACTCTTTGTTCAGGGTCCTAAACTCCTGATGATATCAAATTTATTAGTGAACAGACAGAATGGGCAGCATACAGCCAGAGGACCGCTAAAATAATGCAATGCGTGCATGCAAACGTAACCCTGAGTATGGAGTACGCGGCCTTGCCACAACAGCAGGCGTTTCCTCGAGGTTCATTTTACACGCTGGAAAGAACAGAACAGCAAATGTTACCTATTTGCAGCGCATCGAAAACTGTCACCCAAAAACTGTGTGTGTGTGTGTGTGTGTGTGTGTGTGTGTGTGTGTGTGTATATATATATATATATATATATATATATATATAGTGAGGGAATAGGGTTGAGTTCACTCTCAGTCGCCCTCTCTTCCTTGTTTCCACTAACTTGTTATTGAAATAAAAATGGAGGCTAAAAAAGGAAAGGCGAGTTCCCCTCAGAAATACCACCCATTTCTCATGGCTCGAGTTGGGGGTTGGTTGATGGGGGAGGCGGAGGTGAAGAATGAGAAAAGCAAGTCACGGTTCTTAGGGTTCGCATTATTTTCGTTTCCCAAAGAAAACACCGACCAGATCAAGAAATTATAAATACATCCAAAGTTCTCTCATAGTCAACGAGATGGAAGCAGGCTGTATCAAAAATATAGATGTAGAGAACCAGAGAGCAGTGTTCAACAGGATATCTGTTTATCCCGACAAACTATCTTCTTTTAGAACAGACAGAAAATAAATCCACTGTGAGTCTGACAAAGTACCTCCAAGTTGCTAAGCACTACGATCAGCATCTGCAAACATAATTTCCAATGTTTTCGGAAAACTGGGTCTTATCAAATTCGATTCTGACAAGCACGAATGTTGTAAATACAAACTCTACCATGTCTGTTTCCACATATAAACTTGATTAACACAAGAACAAGTCAACTAACACTAAAATGCCCAGAGTCACAGTTTCTGCCACGAAACCCACTTCCAGCATTTCTCCTCTTATTTAGAAATAAAGATCTTTTGATTTTTACCACTTTAATGCATTTAAATCGTATTAGCCTTTAAGCTCTCTCAGCTAAGCTAACGGCTAACTAATATGATACCTTTGCTCACTTTGATAATTCATTATGTTGAGTGGCACGAATGCTATTAATGTGATATAGGTACAAAGGGTAAGAAATGCAGCATAACAATAGGCAGATCACTGAATGTTTACAGCAAAAAAACAGGTCTTAGCACGAGGTTGTGGGCAAAGTGTGATTGTGATTATAGCTAGTTACATCAAGCTAACATGCAGACCAACCAACACGGTGTTACATCATTATTCTGGGGGATATGATTAATAAACGTGACAGCAGAAACATTCAACCAAGAAGAGTTGAAAGAGGAAAGCTAACCTACAATTCATGTTGATAAACAAGAGCTGATAAACTGAGCTCCCAACTTCTGCATCAACTTTGCCTAGTTCATAAAAAAACATAAGCTATTTGCCATCAAAACCTTCATTGAAATAAAAAAAATACCTTACCTACAGCGTCCTCCCAACGTAATTGAAATTCAATAGCCTATTAAAGGTATTTTGTGTTTTCCAAAAATCCAACATCAATGCGAGGCAGAACAGGAGGCCTTCTCTAGCAACCTCGGTGTTTCCTGGGAACTGTAGACCGCGAGGCTCTCAGGCTATCTTCCAAACTTCTCAGTGTCCCTTACGCAAGAGTTGAAAGTTTCACATTTTCTCCCATTTAAGACATAGTGCGATCTTCAAATGTTCACGTTGAGTTGCTAAAGCATACATTAATGTACAATGTTATTTTACAAAATTATAGTCGATATTTATATGGGTATGTACAGCACTTGGTGATTCAAGGCTGTGATTCAATCTCATGTCCTTTACATTTGCAGTATTGCCCATCCCCCTCTCTACACCGGCATCAACCGCGGCTCCCAGCGAAGCCTACACACAACTATAACACAGGGTTTCCTCCACAGCGGAGCAGGGGTTCATTATGAAGGCGGACTTTCAGCTTTAGCTCGCGCCCTCTGGTACGCTATAGGGCAGGAATGTGTCAATCGGGGTAACAAACAGGAACGCGAATATGCCGTTGGATCGTTGCGGAGCTTCATGTTGTCGTAGACGGAAAAGAGGCCGAACCTTGTGTTTTTGAAGGTGCCTCACTCTGTAGTCAGCATTCTGCAGCGTGAGATGGCGTTGAAGGGCTGCAGGAGATATAGATTTCGAAGACAAACACCTAATTAAACTGGATACTTTCGAAAGAAGTGACTGTGGATTTTGGAAAAGATGTTGTGTTACTAAATACACAAGCCGTGGAGTTTAATGGTCTTTCATATAAGGGATTAATATTGTTCTTTTATCCGTGTAAAAAGGAATAACAGTGTTGCGTTATACAACTATAGCTGCACGGGGTCTCATGGGCGCTTTCGCAGGGACCGCGATACTAGAGCGTCAACAATACTGTCTGCGTGGAATATATGAGGGAACCGGTTTGGACTGGACGTTTGATTTGGTGCAGGATTACATTCTATCCCAAATATTAACCTTGTTGGTGAACTGTGGTCCACTATTTTAAAAAGACAAGGGGACCAAACATGGCATGGGCCAAAATAATAAACCACGCGTAGAAGACAAACCATTTAAATCACTCCAAAACTGTACTGGTTGGTTGTACATGCGATTTTCGTTGCAGATGATAAAAACGTTAATTTTAGGAATAAGTGACAACGGGTTATTATTAAAAAAAAAATACACACTGAGTTTTAATGCCTCTGTAGAATATTTTAGAACTAATAAGGCTCAAAGCCTCGCCCTCGAACCGCTCCTGTGTAACGTTAGAGAAAGCATGATGCTTGCTTGCACGCCCTCCGCAGTTGTTGGACTGGACTGCGTCTCCATAACCAAAAGAATATACATTTATTTTTGATTACACAATTTATGAGTAGATAACGCATGGTCTGTTTACCAGCTCACATCGTCTTCGCCGACTTCGTATTGTGGTAACCAGAATTAGCAACAAAAAAAAGTCGTGTCGCAACGTAAACTTACCTTAAGATTTACTATACTAACGTTAGATGCATTAGATTTAATATATGGATAGACATATATTTTTAAACAATGTGATGGAGTGGAAATGTAATTTAACAGCATGCGCCTCCATTTGTCAATATTGCGTCTGTCTGTCGTAGCCTACGTTTTTAAAAAAAAAATCTGTTATTAATAATGTGGATTTGAAATACATTTTAATCAAAGAATTTTAGAAATCCCCAAACTACCCATCTAAAATCAATGTTATCATAGAAGGCAACTTCAGAGGACAGCAACTGACGTTGCATGTTTCTATGCATTCGATTCTACTTTAAATTAAGTAGTTGTTTAAGTCTGTCCTGGGACAAGCGGACACTCTTGTTTTCTGAATGTTTCTCGGGCCATTTTGATGCTTGTACTTTAACAAAGTGATTAACCATTAATATATACCTTCGAATCTGTTCAAATGAAATGAGCAAATAAATATTTAAGGTATTACATGCCAAGTTTGTATACATAGGCCTGTAAGGTAGGATACAAAACCCTAAAACAATTTTTTGAGATGTTGCAAATTATTGAAAAAAAAATTTTTTTTGAATGAGTGGAAAGTGGTGGATGTTCTTATTATCCTACACCATTAGAAAGGTTTAAGAAATGCACAGAATTTGACATTATTGTGTAAAATCTGAATTGCAATGGACCTGAGCACAAATTAAGTTCTGTGGCCACAAGTTGTTTCTATTACTGTTACTTTGTTTTTGTATGGGTTACATTTTTTTTAATAAATTAGTTGAACTTTGAGCTTAAATTCAATGTCTACACTTGCAGCTAAAATAATTTTGGGAAAAGAAATATATAAAAAATAGTGTTGGGCTGCTGAAATCATTACAAGTAAAAATGACCAACACAAATATTAACTTACATTGTCACAAAGATACCTTGTGGCAATGAATCAAGGAATATAATTATAATGGTTTTCTCTAGTTCTTCGTTGCCCGTAATTTGCTTTATGCGCAGCTGCTCTAATTCCTGGGCCCGTATCCCTAAAGAATTTTTGTGCAAAAAATGGCTCCTAACGGCCAAATTCTAAGAAAATTCTCAGTCATGCTGTTTTCTTAGAATTTCCCCTAAAAGTGACACGAAAATCCCAGTTAATATAAAAGCTATTCATTCCTCAAGATTCCTAGTGCTTAAAAGGGCTCCTAAGGCGAGACCTGCTAAGAGCAGGGAAGATGACTTTTAGTGGCTTAGGAGTTCCCCTAAGCAGCTGCACAAAATGGCCATTCTCCATTTTCTGTGTTTGTAGGATATTTGTTAACGAGCCTTCATAAATAGACCAGCCAGCAATCACAGACATTGATAAAAGCTGAGCCGTGTTACCCTCGTTACGACCACACTGAGTTGTTGCAATTTCTAGTTCATTAAGGACAGCCCCTTGAGATAGGCCATCTTGTTTTCAATGGGGTCCATATGGGAGTGAAAGTACAAAATATGCCAGCTTGGTGAGGAAATAAGACACGAATCATTATTTAAACAGGGTGTAATGAGCTTAAGTTTTCACATATTTTAGATTCTAATGTTAGGCTATAACCCCTACAGCTTACTATTCATTTTCTTGAATGTGAAATATTATTTACAATTACAGTCTGCATAAGATTATTAGAGTGTATAATTATGTTTATTGATTTGAGGGTACATCCTTTGCTCATTATCACCAAAAGTTCATTTTCATCAAACTTGTAGGATCAACCAATCACGGCTTTTGAAATGATGACTCATACCTAGCAACGGGGTCAACCACACCTCCTCACTAAGATAGGATTCTCCATCCATTCCTTACTCAGAGTTCATTGAAAATGTTCTGGAATCACTTGTAAGCTAAAACTCCTGGCAAGGAATTTTTAGATTAAGTTAGGAGCTCTCTGAGAGGATTCTCAGAATCTTTAGGGATACGGGCCCTGAACTTCAGCCAGCTCCTTGTTTCCTGTCTGCCATTATTGGACAGACTTTATTATTGTTGTGACTACTGAGGTCAGACACACCTGGATTAATCAGTTTGTCAATAATGGCAGACAGGAAACAAGAAGCTGGCTGAAGTTCAGGAAGTAGTGGAGCTGTGCATAAAGCCAATTGAAATACTGACCAATCCCAGTGTTTGCAATCACTACATGGTACATTAAGTGGTGCCAGAAAGCCAGTTTAATGTTGCTGTTCTATGCAAGAGACATTTCTCTTATATGATTAAAATCACACAATATCACCAGGGTTGGAGTGTTCAGGATGAGTGTCTCACCTCATATTTATACCATCTACTGCAACAGGAAACCATTCCCCATGTCCAAATATGCCTACATCCCAACTATGTAGTAGCAGCACGATAAATAATGTCTGAATTCACAGTATTCATAAACGGTAGGCCAAAACTACTCAAATAACATACTGCTCCTGCTGAGCAGGGTATCCAATTAACAGTGATCTCTTACATGAAGGAAGAGTAGATGAATTTTAAATAAGTAAATCAACTGACTTTCACATACAAACATGATGGCTTTAACATGTCTGCACTGACTAAAAATTAAATAAATAAATGAAAAATCCTTGTACCTAATTTCACTTAGAAAAAATGATACAATGATACATTTGGTTTAAACTGTTTTTATCATAGTACTGGATGTAAATGATTAAACATGTATCATCTGAATCAGTAGATTGTCTTGTTTGAGATGGTTACTTGAAATGTTACTAGAAATAGAAACGTCAATACTGATGACCCCAAGCTTAACAAAAGCTGATACACATAAACAAAGACATTCTGAGGATGCACACCAAATTGTCAAATTCCACCTGATATGGTGAACTACAGAAAAAAAGAGAGAGAGAAAGAAACGTGCATGTAATTTATGTGAAGATTGGACAAAACCTGTGAGAAGAGTATGGTGAAAATGTCAGAAATCTAAACTGAAAACATGCATCACCCAAAGATCCAGAGGAATTGGTGCTTGGCTCCAAATATGTTTAACAGTATGATATGTATAATAGCAGAGTATGTTATATAATAGTTATAGCCTTTAAATATAATACTGTATCAGTATTCAAGCTAACGTATTTACATAAATAGCTACACACAGGCAGATTTTATCATCACAAAGGGATTGGGTACGTTTAATTGTAAACAATAGAAAATAACATTCACACAATAAAAAAAAGAAGAAACATGTTATACATTATACTTTGACAATGGCTATTTGATTTCACAATCATCAAAACATTGGGTTCTACAGGCACATTAAAGGGATAGTTCACCCATAAACGAAAATGTTGTCATCATTTACTCACGCTGGTGTTGATCCAAACCTGTATGAATTTCTTTCTTCTGCTGAACATAAAATAATATATTTTAAAGATTGTTGTAACCAGACAGTTGACAGCACCCTTTAACGTTCTTAGTAGGAAAAAAATACCATGCAAGTTTGTTAACAGACACATTCTTTGAAATAACTTCTTTTGTGTTCATCAGAAGAAAGAAATTCATCCAGGTTTGGATCAACACAAGGGTGAGTAAATGATGACAACATTTTTGGGTGAGCTATCCTTTTAAGTATAACATTTACATGTGATTATAATTCATTGTACATTTTTATACACTGCTATTTAATTGATAACCCCCATTTGAGGATTTTTTTTAGCTCTATAGAAATTCAAGGACCTGTTGATAATATCAATTAGTTGTTTTCTCCCTTAATTTAAAAGCTTTAAAAATGCAATGATTTGAACATGTCTGTTGTTGTTAAACTATTTAGGTAGGTTTTACTTTTTTCCCCCCAACAGGTTCACTCAGTAATTTCTTACTTCAATAAAAAGTTATACAAAATAAATAAATTGTAAATTTTAAACTATGTTCTAATCACATACATACATCCACATAAGATGAAGACTACAATAATTTTAGTGGCTTAATAAAAGCCGTTTTATTTTACATAGAGTTGGTCACCTCATGTCGAATCGCATTATCAGTCGAATGCCACTCACGTCATCTCCGTAATCCACTTCCCTTTTACTTGAAATGTATTTCTACAAAGGTATTGATAGGGGTGGGCGATACAAGCAAAAAAATGTAACAATATCTAGACCCAGTTTTATTCGGAAACCATTTCAATCGTCCACTTTAGACATTCTTCTAACTTTGCAGCTACATGTCAACTAACTCTCATTAGAGTAGACTCTCTGTAAACACTTTATTTTGTGGTTTCCAACAGACATTCTACAGACTATAAGTAACTTTGCAAGTACGTGTCAACTTATTCTACTAACCAACAGCCTAATAATACTCTAAAGAAAGTCAGTTGACATGTAGTTGCAAAGTTACTTATAGTTGACAGAATGTCTGAAATGAACCATAGAAATAAAGTCTAACCTAATTTAGATTTAGAAATAATGTTTTTGAAGCCTCATCTCCACTTCACATTTTGAATAACCTTTCATGTCAATTCTCAGTGAATCACTCAGTGTGATAGCTTTTCATAAGGGATTAAGTGAAAGTGGTTTAACATGCCTGGGTTGCTTATGTGGTCATGTAAACGCATAAGAGATGTTCTTTAATGCTTTTATAGACATGCGCATGTAAATGTTACAAACATACAAAATGGTAACGCTTAAATATATGTGAGTTTTGTTGAGTGATTTATTTATTATAAGAAGCAGCTTATTTAAATCATTTGTTTGTGAATCTGACTATACCGCCTTGAATGTTTGTTTTCGTGTGCAGCTCCCAATGACAAGTCAATTTCATTTTGCAATACACTTCCTGTTCACATCACAACCAACTCACGTTCAAAAATGGTGTAAAATTTAGTTGTTTTTTTATCGTAGTACTGGAGATTCAGCCTTGCAGGACACACGGGAATAACCACAACAGAAACAATACTCAAATAGTTATACTGGTTGACAAATATTTCTACTGGTATAGCAGTATATCGCCCAACCCTAGGTATCAGTAACAGAAATTGTTTGCTTTTGCGTAAAGATGTATTCACGTCGCTAGCTGTCAGTATAAGCCATCACAACATAAACAAAAAATTACTGAGTGCACCTTTATCTTGAGAACCATGCTACTGTGGGCAAACGCTGACCCCTGTTCTTTCTGTGGTACATCACACATCTACACTTGAAGAGTTTTCCCTCAGCGTTACAGCAGTTTCAGGCTGCCTGTGACGTTATTCACCATCTCCTCTTCTCCTATGATGGCAAGCACAGTGCATGAACCTGGCTCCACCTGAACACAAAAACACAATCCAAAAATTAATTCCAGGCTTTATCAATATAGTCACACAAAATTGCATCAGACAAAATGCATCTTCCTGTCATGCGTCTCGTCTTCCTCTCCATGTATTTTCCTTTATTTTGTTAAATACATGCAAGAAATTAGCATATACAACCAGAACCCAAGAAAAAATGTAGTGTCTCTAATACTTATATATATAGAGACAGAGAAATATACTATTTTAGGTTTTAAACTAATAAAAACTGAATAGTACAGTCCCACCTTTTGCCACAGTAAACAATAAACAGAATTGTCATGCACGTTGGGATGTGTAGCTAACCTGTGTGTGTCCAGCGTCCTGTACCAGCTTTGTAGGAAGACTGAGGCTCATAGCAAGAGCCTGCAATTCCAACAGGTGTGCCATGTTAGTGCCTTGTAACACAATCTTCTTAGATCTAAACAGCCACAAAAACATACAAATACATTGACTTAGGTTTTAAAGGAGTAGTCATCCCCATGTCATCCAAGATATCCATGTCATTCTTTCTTCAGTCGAAAATAAATTAAGGTTTTTGATGAAAACATTCCTGGATTTTTCTCCATATAATGCATTTTACTGGTAACCAAATGGTTCAAGGTCCGAAAGACAGTTTCAGTGCAAACTGTTCAAAGGGCTTTAAACGATTCCAGACAATGAATAAGGGTCTTACGATCGCTCATTTAAAAAAAATAATAACAAAGTTTAAGTTTTATAAGATCAAATGGTCGCCTTGATCTGTTCTGTGATGCACGTTCGGACTCTCCTGTTCGAACTCGTTCATCAAAATGAACAAATTTTTTCCTGAGTCAATTCGTTCATTTCGTTCGTTGAATGAACCAAATGACACGAAAAAAGATTTGTTCATTTTGATAAACGAGTTTGAACAGGAGAGTCACGAACGCACAGAACAGAGCAAGGCGACCATTTGAGCTTATAAAACTTAAACTTTTTTTTTTTTTAATGAGCGATCGTTTCGCTTGATAAGACCTTACTCATCATCTGGAATCGTTTAAAGCCCTTTGAACAGTTTGCACTGAAACTGTCTTTTGGACCTTGAACCGTTTGGTTACCAGTAAAGTGCATTATATGGAGAAAAATCCAGGAATGTTTTCATCAAAAACCTTAATTTATTTTCGACTGAAGAAAGAATGACATGGATATCTTGGATGACATGGGGGTGAGTAAATTATCAGCAAAGTTTTTTTTGAAAGTGAACTACTTTAATACATGCTTTAATTTGGTGATGCTTCCTTTTTTTAAATCTTAATACAGATCGGTTAAACAAAACTGTTAAAACTGTTTACATCTGGTCACTTCATGCTTTTTCTACGATTGGATGTCTATTTAATCATAAAAAGACCAGGTATAAACATCTGAAACGTTTTAAGAATGTTAAATCCGATCACTCCAAACACTTAAGGAGGTGGTTTGAGACGCATTCCAGATTATTGAAACCACATATGTAAATTTTACTCCTCCCAAAATGATTGAAAACTACTCCCAAAAAAATGTGTGAGAACGTGGTATAGGCCAGCGATTCCCAAACTGTTGTCCGCGGACAACTAGTGGTCCGTGAGGGTACTGCAGGTGGTCCATGAAAAGGCAAAATAAAATATTAAATATTTTACAAATAAATTCCCATTAAAAAAGTAAAAAGAATATGTAGGCCTATATTTATATAAAATGTAAATTAAATTGTCAAGCTATTGTCTGATTACTAAAATAGTGGCGCTCGGCCGTGACGTTCAAGCTCCGTGTCGTCAGAACCACAACACCGGATCGGTGGATAGCAACAGGTTAGGTGAGCATTTATTTAGTTGTTTGTTTTTAATATAGGTCTATATTAGACAGATGATACAAAGAGGAAGGGAAAGATGTGGAGGGTGACAAAGGAGGATATTACGTTCATATCGGGCTGGCAAATAGACTCCAATGGCTTTTCCTTTTGACAACTTTATTTTCAACCTGAAATAACGTTAGGCCTACTGTGTTTTCTTTTAAATGTGTAACGTTATAGGGCAGAGGCAAATATGTTCTCAAGTCTACTTTTTGAGGACTTGTAGAACTCTTAAGATTAACATTAATAATCCCCTAAAATCGCTAAAGGTTTTGAAATGCTGACTATATCCAAGTGTTCTTATTGCTGTATAGATTTCATACTCCATTACTATGGAAATAAGCCTGTTGTTCAAATGAACCTGATTATAATATGTAATAAATAATATAATATGTAATATCATAATATGTGTATTATGAGGTGGTCCGTGAAAAATCTTGATTACAAATAGTGGTCCACACACACAAAAAGTTTGAAAACCCCTGGTATAGGCTGTATGAGATTAGTAAGTATCTCTTCAGCGAGCAAAAGTGCAAACCTACACAAATTAAGCTAAAAGTTCAGTTTCATTTAACATAGTAAGACTCATTTATCTTACAAGTGCTAATGCGTTTCTCTCTCTCCTATTGTGATCTTGAAATTAGCTGATAAAACAGCTCATATCTGTTGCTTTGGTGGACGTGAACTTTTTTAATTTTCATATAGCACAGGAATTGAAGATCAGATTTATAATCGTTTTGCAGAGACACATAGATGTGGCCAAGTGTAAATGAATCCATTTAAAGCAGTCATGACAGGAGAAATCAAACTTGCCTTGATCTTTGTACATATAGAGCCCTTGTACCATTAAAACATCCTTCAGGTTCATAGCTTAAAACATTCTCCTCAATCAAGCCTTAAAAAGGCTTGTTTGGATATTGTGAGTGTGACGTCACACATGTGCCTGTCTCCAGAGCAAGACATTGACTGACTCCACCCAGTGGTTTTCAGTCACTTAACAGCTAACACTTGCCTACACCAGTTTCGAGCATCGCATTGCGTGAAAAGCAAATACAACCCATTATATAATAACTGACGCCGTCTGTTGTTTTGTTTTGTAAACAAGGCACAATGTCAGCTGTATTGAATCTGTCAGCAGCTGCATATCAAAACCGCCAGTAAACGAGTAAAACTCTGATTGTCTGTTCAGTTTAGCAAATGAGTCAGTGTATGAGAATACATGTAAAACTGATGAAAACGTTGAAAAAATGTTCAACGTTTTAATAACGTGAGTGGAGTGGAATAAAGAACATGATAAGCATGACTGATATTCAAAACGGTAAGCAAGTGGTGCTTTGTTTATGCTTTTGTCTTAGTTTCGCTCTACCTTTTTGAATGGCGAATATTGACGAACAGTTATCTCTTTTACACGCAGAACACAATTGCTAGTTGAAGTCAGCTTTCATCAGCACTAGTTCTTTGGTGTCGGTTGGTGTCCCTAACCTTACTCACTTGCTATAGTGAGAGGGTATTGATATTGTTTCCTATGCAATGATGTTGCCAATCATCACAGTGGCCATTTAATGAAAAAAACATTTCATGACCCATTGAACAGAACAGTAAAAACTTAAAGTGACAAAGTATAAACAGGCCAAAGGACTACCAGTCAAAACATTTTTTTATGTATACGCATAAAATAAATTAAAATATATGAAAAAAAGAATATGATTTTGAAAGAAGTCTTGTGTTCAAAAGGGTTGCACTTATTTGAATCCAGTAAAAACTGTAATACTGTGAAATATTATTACAATTTAAAATAACAATAGTTTTAATAATAGTTTTAACAATAGCAATAATAGTTTTCTATTTAAAATTTTAATTTATTTCTATGATGGCAAAGCGTTTTCAGCAACCGTCTAACGCATACAGGTCAATCCCGTACAAGCTGGTGGAAACCTCACTGATTTGACACCATGTTCCAGACAAGTTTAGGGACCTCATTCTGAACTATTATAACTGCTTTAGTTTGAGAGTCGCCTCTGGATCAACAACATCTGGATTTCATAGGCTGGAGAAAGGAATAATCACAGGGTGCACTCTCAGTGATTTGGTTCGCCTTAACCATGAATAAGCTAGTTAAGTCAGCAGAGGAGGAATGCAAAGGTCCACTCATCCGGTCAGGTGTGTGTCAGCCCCCCATCAGAGCTGATCTGACAGTGACCAAAACATCCGTACCAGGATGCAGATGGATCCTTCCGAACCTCGAACACCTCATCAGCTGGGCCCGAATGGACTTTTAAACAGCCAAGTCCCAATCCCTTGTGGTGAGGAAGGGAAACGTAACCAACAAGTTCTGGTTCTCCCTGGGATGAGTCCAAATTCCATCAATCACAGAGAGGCCAGCTAAGAGCCTGGGAAAAGTCTTTAACAGCACACTTAGGGACACAGCCACACTTCATGAAAACAGAAAAGAGTTGCACGCCTGGATTGTAGCAGTGGACAAGTCAGGGCTTTCAGGAAAGTTTAAAGCCTGAATTTTCCATCATGACATTCTGCCGCAACTCCTCTGGCCACTGCTGGTTTACGTTGCCCCCCCCACCAACTACCGTCGAGAGAGGATTAGCCACTCTCTGTGTAGGTGGTTGGGTCTCCCATGTACCCTCAGTAGCATACCCTGGTTTCATAGTTTCAAGAACAAGCTACAACTTTCCTTCAGCAGCCTGTCTGAGGAGTTCATGTTTTCCTGAGCAAGAGAGGTGCTGCTGTAGAGAGAGTCAATTGATATCTAAATCTCCTCAGCTGGCATAGCGGTGAAGACAGGTAGGACGTGGAGGGCCCAGGAGGCAGTCGAGCAGGCTGAAGCACGTCTGCAGCACAGTAGTTGCTCGTGAAGACAATGGCATCAGGACGTGCAGGGCTTGGCTGTATACAAAGACCGCGATACGACAAGGCCCAGAAAAGGACAGGCATCAACTGCCTCATAAAGAAATCAGAGCAAGAGTAGAGGAAAAACGCAACAGCAAGATATGGGGGAGGGGGGGGGGGGTGCGTCAATACAGGAGCAATCAGCACCAGGATCTCTCTCAGCAGGCACCAGCAGCAAGCAGAGTACTCAATCATATTTGTCAAGGCTGGAGTGAAACCACAACGGAGCAGGAACCCAGCAGGGGGATTTCCGGACACAGCCTGGGACTGACAGCTAAAGGTCTTCCTAAGTCGAGCTCAAATACCCAGACACCATGGTGGTCCAAGGCAGGTGGTCCAACTGGAATTGACTGTGCACTGGGAAGACCAAATGGAAGAGGCGTTTAAATGGAAGAGGGCCAAATACGAGAAGTTGGCAGGTGAATGGCATAGCAGAGGATGGAAGACCCGCTGCCTCCTCATCGAGGTTGGCTGCCGAGGGTTTACTGGCCAGTCACTCTGCAGGGCCACAAGAAGAAAGCCATCAGGAACATCACAGATGCCACTGAGAAGGCAGCTAGATAGGGCTGTAGATCAAAAGGGGTGATCCATGGATCACACAATCTACGTACACTAGGGCTGGGTACCGAGTTCGGTACTTTTTAGGTACCGACCGAATTGCCTCGGTACTACCGAGTATCGAAACATGTCTTGTTTTTCGGTACCAAATTTCGGTACCTAAGTGGTTAATCTCCTCAACGTCAGTGAAAAAATAAGCATGCAGCATGATTGGCTGTGGCGGAAAACACTTGTTTACACGGCTGCCCAGAGACGTAGCTTGTCGCACGTGAGGCTGTAGTGTGTGTGTGCTTCACAGTCTATGGTGTGTACGTGTAAGCGTCCCAACCCAGATATAAAATATGTGGAAATGATCCAAAGTGTACCTATGTGCCAGACTCGATGCCAGAAGCATGCGATGCAATATTTGACAAGATAATAGCCGCCAAGACCGGTAACACGGTAAATCTGATAAGCGCACAGACACTTGAGAGTAGAAAGTTTATCCATTTTCGACTGCAAGAACTGGAGCGCGTCACAAATGAAACCGAAACTCAAAATATGTCTACTTTTAAACGAAACAATTAGAAATAAATAGTTCGATTACCTAATCCATATAGGCGTGTGCATTCACTACTACAGGAATGACGAGTCAACCTCACCATAAACATATTTGCAGCCAGCACACTTATTAAACACTTGTTCATTAACCCCTTAACGCCCACTGTCGCAAATATGCAACAAACCATTTGACTCAGTCAACCAGCCGAGATAACGTCTGCATTCCCCCAATGCCGGTTTGTGCATATTCACTACGGACCTATGGACCTTCGACAAGCACTTGTTTCAAAGTGACGGACTTATTTCCTGTTTCGGCACAAGGATTTCTCCGGTCAGGAACATTTGCAACATTTGCAACATACCAAATTGACCATTATGCCCGTTGTTGCAGATTTGCAACATACCAAATTGACCCCAAATTGACCATTATGCCCGCTGTTTCAGATTTGCAACATACCAAATAGACTCCAAATTGACCATTAATGCCCGCTGTTACAGATTTGCAACATACCAAATTGACCATTATGCCCGCTGTTGCAGATTTTCAACATACCAAAATTTCTATTTATTTGTTGTGCAAAAGTGAAATTGATAATCTCAACATTATTTACCATCTACTTAAAGGCAAAAACACACATAAAACATTTTTTTATATACAGCTATATAAATTCAGACGTTAAGGGGTTAATAAACAATTAAAATATATCCTTGCTGTTGTTTCCCGACACATCCATAATCATTAGGCTACTTTTGCCAGTGGTTTGCGGCAAGCTTCATGTGTGCTGAGCGCAAGGCATAAATCCCACCCCCCCTCCCCAGTAGCCTATATTTAATTTAATTCACATTTATTTCTATAGCATTTTTCACAATACATATCGTTTCAAAGCTCTAAATTACAATTTAGAGTGATCTGTTATCAGAGGTGTCAGTGTAATGCATTTCAATTCATTTTCATTCAGTTTCAGTGTTAAATAATGCATTAAGATAAGGCAGAAACAATGAGTTCATTGAAGTAAATAATTCATGTTGTTAAATGATTAGGAAACATAGAAAACTTTAACATCGATGCTTTTTTACATACTCAAAATATGAGTATGAAAAACTCAACAAACTGAAAAATAAAAATTTAGGTAATATTAAATTGTTAAAACTGGTTACATAAAATTGGTATCAAAAAAGTTATCAGTATCGGTATTGAACATTTTGTTACGATACCCAGCCCTACAAGTCGGGGGCTGGTCATCCCTGGCTGGATCACCTGGGCGAGGGTGTATGATGTTGAAAGACCCAAAACACCTGATGACCCCAGGTTACATCACTGATGATGTGTCTATGTTGCACCTGCAAGGTGCGTGTTAAAATCATCACATGATTCTTCAGAAATCATTCTAATATGCTGATTTTATGCTCTGTTACTTATCCATTAATAATAGTGCTCAATTATTAATAACGGTTCTTATTACTATGAATGTATTATGAATATATGTGTCTTGAGCACCAAATTAACATATTAGAATGATTTGTGAAGAATCATGCGACACTGGAGTATTGAAATTCAGTTTTGCCATCATGAGAATAAATTACATTTAAAAAAATTATTAAAATAGAAATAAGTTATTTTAAACTGTAATAATATTTCACAATACTAACGTTTTTTTTTTTTTTTATCAAATAAATGCAGCCTTGGTGGGCATAAGAGACTTCTTTCAGAGACACAAACAAATTTGGAATTTTTGCAACATTTGACTAGTAATGTATTCAGAAAACAATCTAGGAATCAGGCTAAGGTAGAAGGATGAGACAACATTGGCATCTCTTACCCAGCATGGTCCCATCTCCAGGCCATTTCCCTCCAGCTGTTTTTCTCCTGCAAAGCCTGATACAAACCCACTGCAGCATGACCCACCTGTGCCGCCACCTATGGACACATTGCTCATCTCAATTCTATTGAAATACACAGAACACACACACAGGACACTGTTCTCCAACAAATCACTCATTTAAATCCAAAGGTAGTCCCGATTGACAATAGAATCAAGTATAGAAGGGTGTAAAAGCACCTGTGCACATGAGAGCTATCTCTTTTTTCCATTGCACAAATATTTGTGTTTTCCTGCATTGGAGCAAGACACATCTTTCTCATTATTATAAAATGTAAAGTCACCATTATAAGAATGTTTTTAAATTTTATGAGATACACAGTCATAATTATAAACTAAAATAACATGATAATTGGAGGGGGGATGAGTTACAGGATCACATTTTAAAACAACAAATTTGTGGCAGAAACAAGCTTCAATAATAAATAAACATAAGACAACTAAAATGCCCGCTTTGAGTTCCAGAAAAGGTTTTCTGCAATCACAGGAAATGAAAATGTGTTGATGTTTATGGATGGATCAATTTTATTGATAATTGAGGACAAATTGAAAGGGTCATGAAACCTTAAAACACATTTTTGAGATGTTAATTTAAGTTTTAGTTAATTATAATAATTTAATAATTATTTAAAACATTACATTGTACTGACACACCCTCTTTCTCAATTATCTCTATAGTAAGTGTGTGTTGGAAATTTAAAAATTGTTAAAATATCTACCTTCCCGACACCCATGGACAGCTCCATATTTACAACAAAAACCATTTTGAACATCAGGTCCTCATCACCCTCTTCCTGTATATTAAAAAACAACACAGGGTTAAACGATTAAAAAAAATAGTAATTGATTGATCATGGCTGCCTTGATTACACAGCATTCTATTTAGATCTATCCCTGTTGAGACAAAAGTGTCTATTTCTAAAAATCTTTTGCAATGTTGAGAACTGTACCCGGTGGTTGGAGGAATACAATGGCCAATCAGAGATGTTTAAATAGGTCACTGCAATGACGGTATTTGCTCAAAATGTCAAATTTAGTTTAGCTTGAGTTCTGCACTTTTGCAAATGCTCTCATTATAACCAACCAATTGAAGGCAGAATGTAAGTAAGATATTTATTATTTAGTGTTGACAACTTCACTGATTATTAATAGCTCCAGTTATTATAGAGTGATCTGCTCACTTTCTGCAGGCCTATATATTCTTTCTATTCATTATTTGAATAAAACTTTTGTTTTTAATGCTGCTAAGAGGACCAGTTCCCATGTATACACTGCACAGTTTTAAACAAAGCAATAGTATTTGAGTGCAGGATTAAATACACTAAATAAGTGGTTATCAACTAGGTGCCCCACCAGACTTGAGACTTTAACCACTAGTTTCACAGACAAGGCTTATTGCACAGTACCAGTACCAGCTTGACTCGACTCAGCTCGCCTTTGTTTGGTTTTCCATTGTGTAAAAGTTGTACCTGTACCTGCTTTCGGATATTTTTTTTTGTATCACCTCCAGCGAGGTTCTGAGCGAGCTAAGGCGAGCTGAGCCGGTACTAAAGCGTGACGTGAAAACAATGCCGACTGCTGAATGGTCAGAGAGAATCATCACCATTCACTGCGTCATCATTGCATGCGCCAGATAGAGTATCCAGAATATCCCCACCATTTTTGAATAGTTTGGCCAGAGATAGTTACTAAACTTACTACTATTATTATGGCAACTTGGAAGAATACGCCGTGGTCAAACGAGGAGGTGGAGACTTTCCTTTGTTTGGTTGCCGAAGAGAGGATCCAGCTTGATAGGGCAACGAGGAACGAAAGGCGTCGCCATGATGACCAGGTACTATGTGTGGTGGTACTGTCTGCAATGGAAAACGGAGCGAAAAGCGAGCCGAGTCAAGTCGAGCTGGTACTGGTAATGGAAAAGCGCCATTAGGTCCCATGTTTGAGTTGCTTTCACTGAAAGCAACTTGCACTGACATATCTTAAAATATGTAATTGCCATTGTTTTGTCTCAAGATGCACACCAGCAATATTTTTTTTTTCTAAGGCACGTTTTTAAAAGCTACTTAAATGCCGTAAATTAACTAAGGTCTAATCCTGACTTAATCTAAGCCCTATCTGTAAAATCAGACAAAAATGACTGGCAAAAGATACTTTAAAAGAAGCTGAAACAACTAAAAATCAAGATCAATATTTAGATGTGTCCCCTTAACAACTGTTTTTTTCTTTATTTTAATCTCATAGCACCCCCAGTCTTGGAAAGCTGGATGTATGAAGTATGAATTAATTAAATTACTGAATTAAATTAATAAAATCTTAAACCACCATGGATTTTGATTTCTAAAATCTTTAATAAGATAAATCGAGATTTTTAAAAAATGGATGACAAATTTCTTATACTTTTCTTATACTATTCTTATTCAGTTCATAATGAACTGTTACACCTAGTTTCTGTAAATAAAACATTTGAAAACAAGCAGATTTGTCATTATGAGAGGAGATATATTAGCCTAATGTGGAAACCACTACCATAAATTGTAGCACATACCATGTGAGACAATCCTGAAACTTTAATGAATGACACGGTCATAAATGCAACATCACTACTGACTTATAAATTAGCTATTTACTAAATAAATAGATATCTGCTAGCTTCTCTATGTATATACAGTACATAGAGAATCTACCATGATGTTTCTTTAAAAGAAAAGTATTTTACAGTAGATTCAATGACTCAAAATTAATAATCACAATAATGAGGTAAATAGTTGAGTTATGATTTAGTTCAGTTTGCGCAGTCCTACAGACAAAGCTGTATTCAATGTAAAGTACTTTTAAGGGATAGTGAATAAAATCTCATCATTTAAATTGATCATCTCTCTTCAGAAATTTTTGGACCAAAACAAATCCCAATGGGTTAGTTTTAAAATCACTTTATTAATTTGTTTTGAAGCGTCAGCGTGTCAGTTGCGTAGCTGTCAATGGAGGGACAGAAAGCTCTCAGATTTAATCAAAAAGATCTTCATTTGTGTTCTGAAGATGAACAAGAGTATTGCGGGTTTGGAACAAATTGAGGGCGAGTAATTACTGACAGAATTTTAATTTTAGGGGGAACTAACCCTTTAAACAAAGTCTATCTGTCGTTCTGTGTGCATGTACCTCATTCTCCAGTTTGTTGAAATAATACATTGCAGCCTCTTCTGCAGACACATTCTGTGTGTGTAAGAGTGCCTGGAACAGATCAATAAAAGCATCTCAATACAAAAGACAGCAATCATGATACAACATTCATATTTGATGTACAGCAGCTTCTGCTACCACAGAAGGTAAGTCAGAGTCTAATGTCCAGTATACAAACTGTTTGGGTGCTCAAAATATTTTGATATTTACTATGAGAAACAACCACTTAAGAGTCAAGCAGTGCTGCAAATACACTGCCAGTTCATTCATTGTAAGTGTAAAATGTTGTGCACCTGTTTGGCTGCCTCCTCAGGTATGTCCAACTCTCTGAGCTGCTGCAGGAATACAGGGTTCACTTCCTGCTGGGACTCCATTTCTAAAATACAGACATACACATTATAAACCCCTTATTAACATACTGTTTTCTAACAGATTTAAGGGATGTAATACGGTCAGGTTTAAATTGAAAATAGCAGCATCTTCTGTTGAAGCATCTCACTGAAGCATTAGGTTCAATTAGGTCAAAATGAACGCAATGTCTTTCACTGCCGAGTGCCGACATCCACAGAATCATTCAAAATCAACTGACCGTCCGTTATGAATTAATATTTTCATGGTTACGTTACATCAGGTTTGTAGCTGCTAATGCTAATGCCAGTATTACCAATAATTTTGGGGTTAATTTTTAAACAATCTAAGTGAAAGCAGCTGAGGGCAATTATATTCTGTAGTTTTGGGTGTTAACGATCGTGTCTCTTACCTGCTTTACTGAACTACTGAACGAGCGAATATCCCCCAATGCGACTGTGAGCTTCTTAGCGAACGATTGTTTCGTCTTTTTACTTCCAAAGGGAAATAGGGTCATTTGTGATATTTGCGATTATTTTAACCTCTCATTTCCATTCAACGTCGCTTATAGTTTTAGGGAAAAAATGCTGCAACAATAGCTTTCTACGCAAACGTGAACTACACATTACCGTATACACAGAGTTCATGGGTCACGTCGGTTTCATTTCCGGGTCATCTTACTCTACAACTCCAAAGCCGCTTCTACTGCTTCTACTCTAACAAACCTCCAAGATTAATGGTTTCGTTTTGAAGCAAACAATTAAATTAAACCATTTCGGTTAATAAGTCTATATCCATCCTCACGCCGCAGGTAAAATTGCCCACGCCTTAATTCATTATTCCTAAATAGTGGATACACAAAAAATAGAAAAAACTACAAACATGGCGGACATTCTTGAGGCAGACGAATCGTCAACGTCGCCTCTCATAAATGGACTGTACAATTTGCTGTTATCATTAGTAAAATATTATTATATTATATTCATACTCCACTTAGTTGTATTTATTGGCTATTAATAATATTAATAGGCTAACTGTTACTATTTTTACCACATCACTTAAATGTTCTACCGCTGTAAATGTTCAAAAGGATGATTTAGGGGTCCAGACACCAAAGGTGTATTGTGTTTGTACTGGATTTCTTCTTTATGTTTCTGCCCTAAAGGTATATGGACTTCAGAGACGCCTCTAGACCCCAAACTTTACCCCACAGACACATACCATCTGACACTAGGTGGGGCTATAATAAGAGGATTTGCATCACTTTGGAACCATAAGGACTAGAAACAAAATGCTTCTCATCCTTGATTCCTCAAGGCAAGTCAAATATTACCTAATATCAAAATGTGTATAGGTTTTTTCCCCATCCTTTTGAATGGAATTGAATGCATAGATTTAGCTCATTTGTAACCATAATGAACTGACAGTATAGTTGTATATAATTAGTGTAAATAGAATTTGTGGAATACTTATAGATAATTAAATAAATGTTTACTGTTACTCATAGACCCAATAAAACATTCAAGTTGCCTGACATGATTAAATATGATGCTGTCCATTTAAAATAAATAAAAAGACTATTTAATTATAACATTTTTACAAAGACAGGCTTATTTATTGTTGTGGTATGAATAAAACAAACACTTCTGTGTTAAAACTGCAAGCATAAGTAATCATGCAGTCAACACAGTATTGCATAACCCGACACCAGCTCAGAAGCACCTGCAGCCCAAGAATTATTCGATTTATTTACATTTTGTCATCATGTACTATCTCTATCTGATGTTTTCCAAAGCATGTATATGTTCCACAGAAGACATGCATGCATACGCAGATGCATACAGGTTTGTAATGACATAAGGGTGATAAAAAGGATAACAGAATTTTCATTTGTTGGTTAACTATTCTAAGGGCTTTTTACTGGTATGCTATATCAGTCAATTTTCTTAACTCTTCTCCAATTTAGGGTTTTAGGGCCAAGGCAGGGAAACGCCCTTGGCAGGTAACCAGTCCATCACACCAATTGTATTCTAACATATTCAAATAAATCATTTACTTTTCATATCATATGTACATAAAACGAAATGTTTAGACATCTAAAGTAGACTATGCTTAACAAAATTGGCACCTGCATACAAGGAAGAACAAGATACTTAGATTATTTATTGAGAAAGTGTGGTTCATAAAGTCTAACTAAGAAGGATGCATTGTATTTTATAAGCATGCTGTGGCCAGTCCAGAGTGTCAGTCTTACAGTCTCAGAGGTAAGAATTACCCTCGACTGTGGGCTCCAACCTAGTTCAAATGAATATCACTATTACCAAAAAAGTTTTAAGCACCAACAAAAAAACAGAGACTGGCAGAGACTCTCCAAATGTAAGCTTTATTTATCCAAATTATTAAACTGGTGCCATCATGTTCATCTTGAATGCCCAATACAATGTACATTATTTTAGTTTTCAAGTGATGCTATATGGAAAAGACACCTGATCATAAATTGTATTCCCACATAAAGCATACATTCAGAAACGAAAAAAAAAACAAAAAAAAAAACCAACCTATAGATCAGGTTAACACTAAACTTGTAGCATATCGTTAAACCATTTTTTTAAAGTACCATTTTATAATAATTTACTCTTTTTGAACTTGCCGAGAAGCTACGAAACAATTGTCTTTATTTACAATATTATACTACACTAAAAAAAATTAGTCACTTCGTTCCTTTGACCATTTCTAGTCCTTTGTCCATGTTCAGTGTTTGAGAACAGTCTTTGATCAAAAGAAGTTAATTGCATCTGAGAGATCTATTTACTTATGCAGTGGACCAGCACTAATATATCTGAGCACAACTTTTACATACAGATCATGTTTTCTCTCGTGAAGGCTAAAATTTCACAATACTATCTCTTTTAAAAGTACCTACATAAAATAATCAGTCTTTAAAATTCCTTACTGATGAAATGTTAGAGGATGTGGTAAGAGATGAGTAATTCATTCAATCCTATGTTGGCACCTCAAATAATAAAAAAAGATACCAAAAGATCAACATTAATTGAAAAAAAAATATGTATATATACATATACCACTGGCTAAACATGATTTGACCTGACTGGTTGAAACAATGACCCTATATGTAACAGCTTTAAACATTTTAAAAAGTAAACAAAACAAAGGCTCTTTCATACTGTATTATTCCAGTGACACTTACTAAACAATGTCAATTTACAATATCATCATAAACTATAAATGTTCTAAAACATTTTACTACAGTGTCAGTCATAAGATGTTTTTGCTTTGACAGTTTTAGCAACTTTGCAAAAATGCAGAATCACATTAGTTTTACGCCCAGTGGAGAGGAGAAAAATGACAACCGCACTGAGGAGGAGAAGAAGAACTTTCACATGAACACACACACACACACACACACA
Organism: Pimephales promelas; assembly: GCF_016745375.1. The sequence continues at coordinate 18,131,826 of NW_024121765.1, forward strand.
CACACCCACTGGTAGATCCAGAAAGCGGAGGTAGACGGTACAGAACATCAAAAGGGTTCTGCTGTAAGGCCACGACCAAGCAAAAGTTTGTGCATGTATGTGTTTTTCATGATAACCCCGCAGAAATAAAGCAATTCAGGCTTAAAAAAAATGCAAAGGGACCGAAATGGGAATACGTAATTCCGAATAGTTTTAAGAGAAATCATCCCATGACCATATTCAAGTTAAAGACCACATTCTTTCTGTCCCAACACATCAGAATAGACTGTCACTCTTATTTTATCTTCATTAGTAGATACCAAAATGAATACAACTTGAGCTTTGTCTACACCTGCTACACATAGTAGCTTTTCAGATACTGTACCGTGTGTCGATACAACAACCCATCAGTGTCTTTTACATTCACTTTTTCCATGATCACAAGTCTGTCACTTTATTTTCTACAGCTGCAGCGATCTGTTGAAGCCGATAGCCGAGCTGCATTTTCTGAGCGGTGGAATCTTCCTCCAAGGCAGTGATAATCTAACATGTATAACACACATATGTGGAAACAGGAAAGAGGAAATCTTTTAGAATTAGAGCATAAATACTTAGAGCACTCTTCCCAACTGAGATTAATGGATGAACAAAGACTGCATTCACCCCTTTTTTTTTTATGTTTATTTTCCTTACAAATATCCTTTTTGTACTTAGACTTCATTTATTTTCTTGTTGTATTAAGTGCTGCTCCCTCTGGCTATATTTTCTTTGTACTCTATATAAGAAAAGAAAGTTATGCAGCCATGTTTGTTTGTAAATCTTGAAATTGCAATAAAAAAAAATAAAAAAAATACTTAGAGCAGCAGATATTAGTCCCTAAAAATGTATTTTTAGACTAAAAGTGGTATCCCTTTATAATAAGGTTTCAGTAGTTAGGGATAGTTCACCCAAAACTGAAAATTAGCCCATGATATATTCACCCTCAAGTCATCGTGTTTATGACATTCTCCTTTCAGATGAATACAATCAGAGTTATATTAAAAAAATATCCTGGCTCTTCCATGCTTTATAATGGCAGTAAATGGCCGTTTCTGTTTTGAAGTCCATAAAAGTGCATCTATCCATGATAAAAGTGCTCCACACAGCTCCGGGAGTTTAATAAAGCCAATGAGTTTGTGTAAGAAAAATATGCATCTATTTAACACGTTACAAAGTAAAATTCTAGCTTCCTGCCAAACGAACAGACACAGTCTATTTGACTTGTGCCGTCAGAAGTACTGTAGTGTGTCATGGCGTAGCGTAAATATCAGCAGTACGTAACATTACTCGAACAAGTTGCGCTATAGACTAAAGTTGAATCCGTACGTTCGCTTGGCCGGAAGCTAGTTATTTTACTTTATACAATTATAAATATGGATATTTTTCTTACACAAACTCATCGCTTTGCTTCAGAAGGCCTTTATTAACTCCCCAGAGCTGTGTGAAGCACTTTCATCATGGATAGATGCACATTTATGATGGATAGATGCACTTTTATGATGGATAGATGCACTTTTATGAACTTCAAAACAGAAACGACCATTCACGGCCATTATAAAGCTGGGAAGAGTCAGAACAGAATTTTTTAATATTACTCCCATTGTATTCGTCTGAAAGGAGAATGTCATAAACACGTAGGATGACTTGAGGGTGAGTAAATCATGGGCTAATTTTGAGTTTTGGGTGAACTATCCCTTCAACTACTTTAGTTAACATGAACTAAAAATGAACAATAGTTCTACACCATTTATTAAACATTTACTAATACATTATTCAAAACAAATGTAATATTTGTTAACATTAGTTAATGCACTAACACATGAGCAAATAATGAACATGTATTTTTGTTAACTAGCTTAAAAAAGATTAATGAGAAAGGAGTATATGCTATGGTTCAAAAGTTTGAGGCTGATATAAATTTTTAATGTGTATGAAAAGCATATTTTTTGAAAAGTACAAATTTTGAAATATGATTACTATCTATCTATCTATCTATCTATCTATCTATATATATTTTTTTTTCTTAACAAATGTAAAAGGCTTTAGTGTCACTTTTGATCCATTTAATGTGTCCTTACGTTTTTAATTCGTTCTTAAAAACTTTCCTTAAAAACAAACAAACCTTTGAACAGTAGTATGTTTTACATTTATTATTCATTGTTAAAGGGACAGTTCACCCAAAACAAAAATTATCATATCAGCATCATTTATTCGTTTGGAAGTTGTTCCAAACCTGTATGAATTTATTACTTCTGCTGAACACAAAAAAAAGATATTTTGAATGATGTCTGTAATCGAACAGTTGATGGACCCCATTGACTTACATAGTATTTTTTTTTTAAACTATGGCAGTCAATGGACCCCATCAACTGTTTGTTTACCCATAATCTTCAAAATATCATCTTTTGTGTTTAGCAAAATAAATAAATTCATACAGGTTTTTAACAACTTGAGGCATGCTGAAGATGTACATAACTAGTTCATGTCACCTGATGTTAACCAGTGAAACCTTTAGGTCACACTTTATTTTAAGGTGACGTAGTTAAATTGTACTTACTCAAGTAAGTACTGAGTAATATTAATTAACTATATGTACTTCCACTTAACCGTGTTATGGTTCAGGTTAGAGTTAGTTACTTGTTATTATTAAGCATAATTTAATGTTATTACTAAAGTAAGTGCATGTAGTAACGTGTAACTACGTCACCTTAAAATAAAGTGTTTGTAGTCAAGTCAAGTCAATTTATTTATAGAGCACAACATAAACACAACATTTTGTTGATCCAAAGTGCTTTACAGGGGCCTGTTTCAGAAAGCAGGTTAAGTGAAAACTCTGAGTATGTTAACCCTGAAATGAGGGAAACTCTGGGTTTTCCGTTTCAGAAAGGGGGGTATATCAAACCCGAGAAAGCAGAGTAAGTCAAGCCCATTTCTGAAAGAGATGTAACTTATACTCAGAGTCAGTTACCATGGTAACTTACTCTGTGAACCTAACCTGGTCGGGAGCAGGTTTTCTTCAGTAAACCCAGCGTTTCTTGCAGTCTCCTCCCCTTTTTTAAAGAGGAAGTGCTGTTTAAACACCAACAATAATACTAAAATGTATTTACACATTCTTTAAGGAATATATATATTGTTTGTCCATGGTTTAATTGACTAAATCTGTTTTGCAGCACTTTGCCAAAAAATAAAAGGATTAAAACATTTGCTAAACTTTTATTTGATTACCACTGTTTTGGATAATATATTTCTATTAAATCATTGAAAAAATTGTAATAAAATTTAACAAGTTATTAATGATAAAAAATAAGATGTCAATCATAATCATAATCAATTATTGAAGTTAGTTGATATTATGTTTTATTGAACAAATGTTTCATTTATTTAACTGTCATTTTAACTGATGAAAATAATAACCGTAATTTAATAATGCAGTTTATATATTTAACAATTGTTTAATACCATAAACCGTGACATTTTCTGAGACGGTTCTCATACTGTGAAACTCTCATACGTTACAACCCCACATGGGGGAGTCCCCCACCCCACCCCCGCTGTTAAACAAGTTACTCAGCAACTTTTACTCATGTTTTAAATTAACTACTTTTTACTTGAGTAGATTTTTTAGACTGGTATTTTTACTTTTACTTAAGTAAAAATGTATCAAAGTAATAGTAGACTACTTTAGGTTGAATAACATTCTTCCAGTTTCACCTCTGATATTATAACAGTTACTCTAAAATAGTTATGAATTATTAACAACAAATGACATCTTCAACGGTGTAGTTAGATTAATGTAATAATTACTATCTCTAGAAAGTATTGGTCTACATATTACTAAATCCTATATCAACCTCAACCACTTGATTAATACAAGGAGGACAGACAAGAAACTGCACTTTTAATGCTTTCAAATTAACAATACAATTGCATGAATTATTCTTGAATTGATCAAAGTGTGTAGAGGGAGAAGGTTATATAAAAATATACCTTTTAAAAATGTATGTTAAATCCACTATTGTTTTATACTGAATTGGTCTATAGTTTATGCAGTAGCCTATTTAATGTAATTGCATCATATTTTATTTTAAATTAAAGAAGAATTAAGAGTAATCCCTTTAATTAAATTACAATATTTAGATTACTTGGTAATTAATTATACCCAACACCTCTTTTTGTCTGTTGCCATGGTGACTTATAATATCTGCGCTCCATTAATAATGGCTTTTTATAGTTGTGGTGCACGCGCTTAACTCAGAGTCAGTCAACTCAGAGTTGATTGAACTAACTCATTTCAGCTGTTCTGTAACCGAAAACTCAGAGTTTCCCATCTCAGGGTAAGTCAACTCAGAGTTATTGAAACAGGCCCCAGACGGTCTAGAGAAAAAAAAAACAATAATAATAACAATAATAAAAATGAATGGAGAAAACTATTTATAGTAATAAACTAATAAAAGAACATTTCTACGTACATATACACAGTGTACCATACACAGCGTCACTCAAACGCAAGAGTATAAAAGTGAGTCTTTAAACTAGATTTTGAGCGATGGACAGGCCCTGATATCAAGGGGCAAGCTGTTCCAAAGTTTAGGTGCAGCAACCGCGAAAGCTCGGTCGCCTTTGGATTTGCAACGTGAGCGAGGGACTGATAAAAGAAGCTGGTCACCGGATCTTAATGACCTAGAGGTTGTATGTGGCTGAATGAGTTCACAGAGGTAATCCGTGGCTGATTGCTTGTAATGCTTACACATTGTCTTTTTGGTCAATCTCAGCCTGTCATGACTCACCTGGTCGTAGTATTTGTTGATGTACTTGTAGAGCTCATGAAGGGCCACCAGGTAATTTAATTCTCCAGAATAATTCTGACAATCAAAGCAAATGTGTAAATCTTATGAACACCATTTGTATGTGCTGCAAAACATAATGACTAACCCCCTTGCCTCTAACCCATAACAAATTCACCTCAGTCAATATTACTTTTTAAAATTTCCCAACTGAAAGGAAGTGAACTGATGACGGACATACCCTGGAAAGTTCAGCCAAAGCAGAGTTCATATCCTGATCGCTGGCAGAGATGGTCTGCTTGATGTCGGCATAATAACTGTGTAAGAAAAAAAGTGAGATTCAGAACAAGATGACTTTCCAATTTAGCCTTCATAGTAATAAAGTAGTGTAAAGTAATTTTACCGTTCCACCATCTGTTTATAGCGAGGGATATCTCTGGCATACAGCAACTTATTAATAGGTGAATCCTAGATAAATACAGATTTTTTTTTTTCAGTTTCTTTATAAGTCTTTCTATTGGCTTCCAGCTCCTTTCTCTGTGTGTCTCTTACCCTGCCGAGTTTATGCTCTGTGGTGGTGCAGGAGTCCATGAATGTTTGAGCAATTACTGACAGAACCGCATCCACATTATCCGACACCTGCACATCGAAGATGAACTGAGGGTTCTTTACAATGTTGATCCAGAACCGCAGAGGCAAACTAGAACCAAAAGACAGAACCAAATCAGATCATGAAAAAAATTGCATGTGTTTAACATTATTGCTCCACTCGTGGGCGGATGCTTGAGTGATTTTATGTAAGAAGTTTGCTTTGGGCCAATCATAAATCAATGACGGAGCTGTTTACGGTAAGGTCCACTGCTTTTTTGTCTTACTATGTAAACATGCGCAATATCATTCACAATTCCCCAGTCAACTAATATTTTTCACTTAAGGGAGTGAATGAAACTGAAAAGGGGGCTGCTGCTTTGTCATAGTTTGTGCTTGCAGGCAGTTCCAGTAGTAAGATGAAAAGATTTATCTTGAACTCTGTCATGGAAACTACAGGTCCTTCTCAAAGAATTAGCATATTGTGATAAAGTTCATTATTTTCCATAATGTAATGATAAAAATTAAACTTTCATATATTTTAGATTCATTGCACACCAACTGAAATATTTTAGGTCTTTTATTGTTTTAATGCTGATGATTTTGGCATACAGCTCATGAAAACCCCAAATTCCTATCTCAAAAAATTAGCATATCATGAAAAGTGTTTCCCAACCCTGTTCCTGGAGGCACACCAACACTGCGCGTATTCTTTGTCTCCCTAATCAAACACACCTGATTCAACTCATCAGCTCATTAACCCATCTGATTATTATGAGCTGATGAGTTGAATCAGGTGTGTTTGATAAGGGAACAGGGTTGGGAAACACTGCTCTAAACGAGCTATTAACCTAATCATCTGAATCAAATAATTAACTGTAAACACCTGCAAAAGATTCCTGAGGCTTTTAAAAACTCCCAGCCTGTTTCATTACTCAAAACCGCAATCATGGGTAAGACTGCCGACCTGACTGCTGTCCAGAAGGCCATCATTGACACCCTCAAGCAAGAGGGTGAGACACAGAAAGAAATTTCTGAACAAATAGGCTGTTCCCAGAGTGCTTTATCAAGGCACCTCTGTGGGAAGGAAAAAGTGTGGCAAAAAAACGCTGCACAACGAGAAGAGGTGACCGGACCCTGAGGAAGATTGTGGAGAAGGACCGATTAAGAAGGACCTGTATGTATAAACCTTAATCAAACAATTTCATGATTGATTTAAAAGGAAATTATAGCGGTTTGGAAAATGGATGGATGGGCGATTCATCTGCGGGTGCGACGTGGGAATTCATTTGGCACGACTCTCGCTATGGTGCATTATGGGTATTCTCTAGCAGTTGAAAGTACATCGGTTGTGCACTCGTTATTGCGGTGATTTGGGGGATTGAACAAGTACAATCGGTAACCTTTAACACAATCATGGCAGGTTCAACAAAGAATCTGAGCTAGAAAAAAAAGACATTGTGCATATATTAACCCGTTTAGTTAAAGGAGTAGTTCACTTTTGAAAAAAACTTTTGCTGATAATTTACTCACCCCCATGTCATCCAAGATGTCCATGTCATTTCATGTCAAAAGAAATTAAGGTTTTTGATGAAAACATTCCAGCATTTTTCTCCATATAATGCACTTCAGTGGGAACAAACGGTTCAAGGTCCAAAAGACAGTTTCAGTACAAACGGCAAACTGTTCAAAGGGCTTTAAACGATTCCAGACGAATAAGGGTCTTATCAAGCGAAACGATCGCTCATTTAAAAAAAAAGAAAAGAACAAATCTCTTTCCGAGTCAATTAGTTCGTTTCGTTCGTTGAATGAACCAAATAACTCGGAAAAAGGTTTGTTCATTTTGATGAATGAGTTCGAACAGGAGAGTCACAAACGTGCGTCACAGAACAGAGCAAGGCAAGCATTTGAGCTTATAAAACTTAAACTTTGTTATTTATTTATTAAATGAGCGATCGTTTTGGTTGATAAGACCCGTATTCATCATCTGGAATCGTTTAAAGCCCTTTGAACAGTTAACTAAAACTGTCTTTTGGACCTTGAACCGTTTGGTTACCAGTAAAGTGCATTATATGGAGAAAAATCCTGGAATGTTTTCATCAAGAACCTTAACTTCTTTTCGACTGAAGAAAGAAAGACATGGACATCTTGGATGACATGGGGGTGAGTAAATTATCAGCTAAAGTTTTTTTGAAAAGTGAACTATTTCTTTAAGATTCTTGAGCACAAATGCACCCTCATTCCCAGACCGAATCTGACATCTTTTAGCATTTTATTTAGTTAAGGTGTTCACTCTAAGTTAATTAGTACCTGTTTGTTTTCCAGATGTGAATAGTTTCAGAGTCTGAAATGCCATGGCGCGCTGCATGATCATCAAGCAAGTCAAAGAAATATTTGATTGCCAGAGGAACTGGCTGACTAGTGCTGAGAATAACCGTGAATAGATCATCCACAAACTTCTGCAGTGTACCCTACAGAAATACAAAGACAAGTTAACAGGTGTGCGCAAGTTCATTTGTTTTTATATTCAGCCAGAGATGTACAGGAACTGGTATGAGTTTGGCTTCTCTTATGTTTTTACCTTCTGGCTGTTTGAATGTGTGTTTGTTGAGATACCTTCATTGACAGTAGCCGTGTGAGATAGATTTCTGGTATGGTCTTGGCTCGTTCTCGTTCTTTTAAACTGCCTCGTCTGTGTTTGGGTAACTCTGGCTCCTCGCTGGCCTTAACTAGATGCCACAGCCTTACTCCTCCCTCATCTGCATCCTCTAGCATGGGCGTCTCTGCATAGTGAGGATGAACATGGTTTTAAAAAAAAATCAGTATATTCCCATGTTGAATTTAGAGACCATAATAAAAACGGTAGTTATGGTAAAAAAAAGTTAAATGTTTTTAAAAGTGAACTTATGTTTTGTACATTTTGTTTTTCAGTTTATTTTTTTGCAGGAAAAGATTCCAATGCTGTTTTTTTTTATTTCCCCCCCATTTTATAAGGAATGAGTGGAAGATACAGAGATTCCGACTACACTACCTAATGCACAGATCTATTTATACATCTAATTCTTTTGTGTTGCCTGTTGGATTTACTAAAGACATAAACAACTGAGTTCACATTACTGTGTCATGACGCATTTTGGTGTCAATCATTTTAATTTTTTTTATACATCACTGTATTGTTTCAAAAGTAATCTAAACAATCATGAGAAACAGAACCATGTTTTGTGCATGTGTGTGAACATTATAGATAGACACATGTACTGTACTCACTCTCCCCTGCAATGTAGTCATGGGTATCATGGTGAATATGTTTGCTATGGCGTGGAACCAAAGCAACAGTTGCTCCATCTGGAACCTAAAATCCCCAAAATATGTGAAGAATTAGAGTAAAAAAAATTAAAGTATACCTGTATATACTGCAAATAAGGTTTATTGCCAAAATGTACAGACTTTCAGCTGTTTGCAATGAACAAAACTAACAAAAGTAATTGAAATAGCTCAACACAACAAATGTTTCAAGTTGTTTCTGGAAATTCAACTGAAAATGCTACTTTTAATGACTTCTGCAGTCTCAAAATTATTCAACCCCCTGAACAGAATCCCTCACAACAGCACAAATCTGCAATCAGATTTCTATTGAAATGACTTAATTTCGCCTGCATAAATTTGCTGAGTGTGTCTGCAGAGTTTTTGTTCTGCGTCACAATCACCTTTGGGTTGCTTACTAAGAGGATTTCTAAGGTACCATTTCCATTTCCTGTACTCAAACATACCTTAAAGGGTTAGTTCACCCAAAAATGAAAAGTAAGTCATTAATTACTCACCCCCATGCTGTACCAACCCCGTAAGACCTTCGTTCGTCTTCGGAACACAAATGAAGATATTTTTGATTAAATTTGAGAGCTGTAAAACTACCACATAGACTGCCTAAGGGACTGGCTCTTGTCTTGACGGCCCAGAAAGTCAATGAAGAAAACGTTTAAATATTCCATGTGACTACCGTGGCTCAACTATAAGTTTATCAAGCGACGCGAATACTTTTTGTGCGAAAAAACAAACAAAAATAACGACTTTATTCGACTATTCCTTTTCTTCCTTGTTTGCCTGAAACGAGACTTCCATACGATTTCCACGACACATGCGCGAGAATTGCGATCTCCTTTAACTACTTCAGTTCAGTTCTCGCACATGCGTCGTGGAAATCGTATGGAAGTCTCGTTTCAGGCCAACAAGGAAGAAAAGGAATAGTCTAATAAAGTTGTTATTATTATTATTTTTTTTTGTTCGCACAAAAAGTATTCTCGTCGCTTGATAAACATATAGTTGAGCCACGGTAGTCACATGGAATATTTAAACATTTTCTTCATTGACTTTCTGGGCTGTCAAGAGGCAGTCCCTTAGGCAGCCAATGTGGTAGTTTTACAGCTCTCAAATTTAATCAAAAATATCTTCATTTGTGTTCCGAAGACGAACGAAGGTCTTACGGGGTTGGTACAGCATGGGGGTGAGTAATTAATGACTTAATTTTCATTTTTGGGTGAACTAACCCTTTAAGCTAATAAATGTCATCAGGATTACTAGAAAGCTGCAGTGAGTTTTTAATCAGGGTTGAAGCTATACTCTGCAGGACAGTGACCCTCCAGGACCAAAATTGCGTATCCCTGATATACATGAATAGCATTTTTCACAAAATTGACACTATATACGTTTACCAACAGCTTGGCTGCTTGATTGTGTCATACCTTATAATGCTGGAGCGTGTTGAGGCGTTTCCAGTTGCCCTGAACCACAGATGTTAGGTCTTCATCTGAGAGGATCAGGTGCCCTGCTACACCAGAGCGCCATTCTGGAAATTTCCAAAACAACATGTAAATTTAAAGACAGGAAAGGTTTAAAAGAAACAAATAAAGACTGAAAGAATTAATTAATGAATGAATACAACTAAAGAGAACACGGTGTGTTCAGATATGTAAGAAAGAGGGCAGACATGTGCAGCATGAATGTTCTCACCCAAGTCCACGGAGTCAGTATGTGGTCTATGAGAGTATGAGGTGCCCTTGTAGACCTGGTCCAGTATCTTCTCTTTCACCTGGGTTATAGTGTCACAATCTAAAACTTTAGCAGCAACTGGCTGAGCTTCATTCACACCTATTCCCTGCATCAAGACATCCACAGTCTATCGAAAAAAAGAATGAGAGAGAGAGAGAATTACATACTTTTGTAAATCACATTTTTATTATCTAAATGTTATGTCAGCACAATAAAATCTGTTTATAATTCTGTAATAAATCTGTGAAGTGATCCATTTATTCAAAAATGTCCCAGTTGTTATTTATTTTCATTTTTCTAATTGATATGTTTAAATTGCACATTTGAGTTAATGTAAATGAGTTTGAGTAAAATGCAATATTTGACAGCACTATGTTGACATTCACAGTTGCATAATTCTCACAAACCCCTAAATTACTGTATACAATCTCCTGCTTCTACCTGTCACATTAGGTTCAGGCTAGGATGAGGAGATGCAGAGGATCTAACTGTAGCTATAACAAAGATAATCTAAGCAGTGGTTGGACAGTAAGCAGGGTTCGAAATGACTTATGACTCTTGGGGGGCCCCCTAAAATGTATTTAACAGTGGGGTCCGATTCGTGAACGAGCTCATTCTTTTCAATGAGCCTGTTGAATCGATTTGCAATTTCAATCGCGATTCAATCGCACTTAACGATTCAATCGCACTTAACGAATCATCCATGGGCACATAGATTGATTTTGAATGTGCATTATTGAATATATATCTATTTATTGATTCTTTTAAGCTGCGGAATATTTTAGAGTTTTTTTTTTTTACTGAATATATATATATTTTTACTGATTTCTTAAGTTGTCAAATTGATATATTCCATGTCACTTTTGTCTTTATTCTTCTTTATTTATGTTTATTTTATGTTTTTTGTGGTTATGTTTATTATGGTTCCCATGAGTGTAAAACAAATTCCCCTTTGGGGCAATAAAGGTTTCATAAAGGTTTCATTCATTTGCGAATTGAATCCGATTGCAACTGTTCTTGAGTCAACAACTCGAGTCTCCAGTTAACTGAATTCAGAAGTCTAACTGAAAATTAGCCCAGAACCTGGAGATCCTTGGAACGTGAGTGCAAGCACAGCCTATGGCATGAAAAGTACGTCACAAATGTGGAATTTTAGGATTATTATAAATGAAAATCATATTTAGGTCACGACTGTCAGTAGTTTGAAGTGGAGTACTTAATACCCGAGTACTGGACTAATATTTTATAAGAGTATCTTATAAGTACTTGTTTGTGCACTTCATCCAACACTGAATCTAAGGGTGTATTTACACCCGTCTTGTTTGGTTGGATTGAATCGAACTCAAGTTCGTTTCCCCCCTTGCTGCAGACCTTTTAACCAGGTGTGAATACAGCAATCGCACTCGGGTGCGGACCAAACAACCGTACTTAGAAACAGCTGAAGAGGTGGTCTCGGCCCGGTTCCAAACGAACTCTGGTACTGTTCTAATTTCTGTCCAATGAATGGATGGTTCCTGCACACTTTTTAAAGTCAATTTAAGGCTTTTTAAGACCTTTTAAAGGAAAGAAATCAACATTAATACCATACATTAGGGGTGTGCAATATTGACAAATATATATCTTGATATTTTCAACGTTTTGTTGGTAATAATTAGATGATATTTTACTGATTGTGTTTTTGTGCTGGTGCCATGGCTGGTTTAGGCCTGTTGTTGACAGCAGACTCGCGAAGATATTCATATTTTCATATTCAATGCAGTGTTCAGTTCACAGCAGTGACAGAAATTATTAATTAATGTGCAATATTTGCCACTTTAAATCGATTTCCAGGGGCATTTTTACCTATATATGGACATTTTTTCTAAACTTATTTAGAGTTATGTTTCACGTTTTATGTCAGATACTAACATTCAAATTAAATTATGCAGTAATTTTACTTATTTATACAATAATACAGTACCACTTTTAGCAGTCAAATTAAATCATTCAATCAAAATCCATCTTTGCAGTGCAGAGGTGACACAGAAGCAGCATCAGAAGTGGCAAATACATTTACACTCCATTTACAATTGCAAAAACAAAGCTATGAGCTATATGTCACGTGAACAAGCAAATCCACAAAGATAGAATAGGCTAATAAAATAATAAGATATTTTTAATTTGGAAAACATTTAGATATGACTAAGTCGAAGCGTCATCTAAAGTTTAAGACCTTTCATAAGTAAAAATAAGACTATATAAGGCTTTTTATGGCCTTATATTTTAAAAATCTAATTTAAGACTTTTTAAAGCTTTTTAAGGATCCGCGGGAACCCTGCCTTAGCACACGTGTGACGTGTGGTCTAGGAAAAAAATGTTGGGTCACTTGCAAAAAAGGCAGTGTGAAAGCGAACCACACACACAAAATAAATAATAATAATTCAACATTGTATTTGGTCCAGACCAAAGCAAGTGAACTAGCAGACTTTCCTGGTGTGAATAAACCCTAAGGCAAAGCATGGCGAGACATAATACATAAAGACAATACTTGACAAAGAACTGAGAAAACAGATGTCAATAAATGAGGTAAATAAGGAACTCAAGACACAGGTGAAGAGAATTTGTAACCAATGAAAAACTAGAAAAGGGTACCAAGTAAACAGGAATTAAAACTAAGGAAATGACCCTTCCCAGTTTAAATCTAAGGCAGTACATGTATTATTATTTTTTTTTTTATAAAGATTATAGATAGAATAGAAGATAAAGTGTTAGTATTAATGGATCAAGTGTTGCAGAAAAAGATGAGTGTTCAGCCGTTTCTGCTATTGCTTCAGCTCCGTTGTGCTATTGCTAATTTGTTTATTTGTTCTTATTTAATTATTGTTTTCTTTAACAATGCTTGAAGTTTATATTAGGTAGGGTAGTTTTGCTGTGGTATTTTTGTTAAAACTATAAACAAAAGTTCCTTGTGTATGTGTTCTTTAGCCGGTTGAATTTTGTTCATGGTATTCAGCTGCAACAAAATGTCTTGCAAAAATACTTTTTTTTTTTTTTTTTTTTTACCTTATTAGAATCGAAACGTCAAAATTCAAATGACACCCAACCCTAGTAGAGAAACCACCCTTACAATACTAAGAAGACAGAAACCCTGGTTTAAGAAACTTACTGGTAGAACCATGTTAAATCTATATTAATGTTTACATTATTTTACATTGCTTATGTACTTACTATGGTAATAACAGCATTATACATAATAACAAGCAACTAACCCTAAACTGAACTCTAATCTCTAAAGTACATGTTAATTAATATCACTCATTTCTTATTTGTGGAATTACACTAGAACAGTAGCTATATTTCCATCCACCTATTTTCTTTTATAACTTTGTTTGTCTTATACTTAAAACTATTAAAAAAAACAAAGAAAATCAACATAATATATGGCTATATAAAAAATGCAGCTCAACTGAGGCTGATTTTTTTTAATCCGATAAAATGACACGCAAATAAACTACAATTGAAACACATTTACTGAAGAAATTACTCAATGCGAAAAAGAAAATGTAATTCGCCTAAAATAAAACACATGCAATTTTCCAATTTTGTGCAAGTTAAATTTGCAACTTTGGATGGAAACACCTTAAATTAAAGTGTAAACTAACTAATAGTGGACACAATTTGGAGCTAAGATGGAGAAAGTTTTCAGTAATATTAAAAACCTTTGTTACAAATGCTATTTTGGCAGAAACACTGATTACTAAATAAGACTAATGACCTAATACTGTGTATACTGTAAAAAGACATTCAGTTAACAAATTCTAACCAGAGTTCGGTATTCCAGATCCTCTCTCAGCAATCGGTTATCATTTAAGGTGTATTTGGCTTTGCCCGTCACTGCGTCCACAGGTCCTTTATCCACCTGGTGTTTAATCGCTCTGAAGAGCATGTACAGAGACTCACCAGCAGAATACTGAACACAGAGAGCACAAAATACAATCATTTATAACAATATGACATGGATAATCTTCTCAATAAAACACTAAGAAATGATTTTACAATTCCCTCAACTATCCTATAGTAGCAACTCTCCTAGTTCAGTGAATTTTAATGAAAGCATATGGGTACAAAAAGGTCTCAATAGGTTGATTACATGCTTGGACAAGTATTTTACATTGGTAACTGTAATCATATTTTTCAGAACTGAATATTTGTGTCATCGAAATAAAACAATTCCAAATGTACAATCTACAAAATATCAGATTTTATCCACAGTAAATATATGTACTAAAAAAAACAAACAATTCCACCAATTTTCATACACACCCTTAAGAAGGCATAGAGACAGATGGATATCCAGTTTGTCAGGAGCTTTTCAACTACTGTCTCAGTTCTGAAGAGAGAATTAAAGCCTCAATCATGCAGTCAATTCTGTTGATTCGTATTCGTACTTATAATGTCAGTTAATCCATCCTTCATACCTCCGCAGCATGAGTTTAGGGTTCTTGGCAATATACTGTTCCACAAGATCGTTCAACAGGGTTTTGAGTATGTCAGTGAAGTATTCTAGTTTGCTGTGAAGAGCCACAGTGAGCAAAGATGCCACATATCCTCTGTCTCTGGGTGAAAATGTCCTCTGGCTTTCAAGAGTGTGGATAAACTGTAAAGAGAATAAATTAAAAAAGGTGGAAAGCATTATCATTTAGTTATGTTAGTGTATTCATTCGCAGACTCGTACACAACCATTTACAGGTCTTACTTAAAAATACTGACCTTCAGAAGCTATATAAGATATTTTATGATTCCGATTAAAAAAAAAAAAAAAAAAAAAAAATTCCATTATATAACCTGATCATCCAGTTAAAAAAGTGTTCACCCCTGGCTCTCAATGCAGTGCGTTTCCTTTTTGAGCATCAGTAAATTTGTGCACCTTTTGTAATAGTCGTGAATGAGTCCCTCAATTGTCTTCAGTCACTGTTGGAAAGGGTTCACATATGCAGAAGACGCTGGTAAACCAAAGATTGTGCAGGTCCTAGATTTCTGAACCAATTAGGGACTCATGAACAACTATCACAAAACAGTTGCGGATCATCAGGGAATTAAAATTCAAGTGCATCTAAACTTTTTAATTGGGACATTTGTGTAAGTTCAATTATTTTTTCATGTGGACTATGTAAACATCTGTTTTGTGAAATAGCAGTTGCACTGTATTTTGAGGTGTCCTTGTTACAGTGTAATTACACAAATAGGTTCTGTGACATTTTCATCTGTACAGTACACATGCATCAGATGGATGTTTCTGGCCATTGATTGCGCCATATCTTGCTGTGTCACACCACACACTTTGCATTATAAGACGCTTTTTAGGTGTTAGTTCACACTACCTTTGTGAGGAACAGTTTGCTGTTGAGGAGATTAGATAACTGAATGAGTCCCTGCTCCACCGTGGCCCGTCGACACTCCTGCACGTCCAGGTCTCTGTGAAGCGGAGACTCACGATGTCCAGGAAAAAAGATGCGTTCAGCATACATACGGTACTCCAAGAAAGGAATTCCTGATCCTACCAGATCACTCGACATATCCATCATTTCAGTCATCAGGTCTGAGAAGATTTAACAGTCAAATGTACCAAGGTCAGGCTTACATGAGGGACTGTTGAATGGCAACTACTGCACTAGATCATTTTTTGTTGTTTAAATGTTTCAAAATTAAATCAACTGCTCAGAAGCTGGGGATCAAGTGGGCTATGTTTTGACTAATATTTCCAAATGGTATCATTTTATTTGCTATTTTAATCACTGTGAAATAAACAAATCATTGGAGAAAGTGTATATTTTCGTTTTTAGGAATGACGGGTTAGACTGGTACTATTCTTAAACTTAATATTAAAATCTTATAACTGTCCTCTGGTCTTATCCTAAATGCACCTGTAAATTACCTGTGAACTCTTTTTTGCAGCGGTCTCTCACACTGGTCTCTAGATTCTCCAGCTGGATCTGAACTTTTTTATAATCTCTCAGAGCCTGTTTACTCTTTCTCCTAAGAGAAATAGGAGAACACAAAATCAGTTCCATTCATACATTGCATTATTCTTGCATTCAGGGATGGACTGGCCATAAGTAGCAAATGTACATCCGACAGAGTCAAAATTAAATGTTCAATGTCCAAATGTTGAAAAAAAAGCTACAGTCTTTATAGGGTACTGACTTTTTCACAGCACTGTATAAGCACATTCTTTCATATTACATTTCATACACACCTGTATATAAACACGATGATAAGTACAATAAGAGCAACAAGAGACGCAACTGCTCCAACCCCGATTTGTGCCACCAGTGGAAAGATGGAGTGACTGAGAGAATCATACTGCACTTGTCCCAGTGAAAAGTTCAGGTTTCCCATATGCACCTGAATACAGACAGACACACTATTATACACCACTGTTCACGCAATGCAATATTTACAATGCAAGTTTACAATCACACTTTTAGAAAAGATGATGTAAGTGCAACTTGAACCTTGTAAAGCCTGACATGAAATAATAGTCCAACATTTTTTTTAATGGAACATTAAATAGACAAAATCTCTCTCTCTCTCTATCTTTCTATTTCATACATCAGGCTTTTATGGCTCATATTATGATGAATATGGAGCCCATGTTCGAGAGAGAAGAAACACCTCAATTTCATTTTTGTCACTGTATCTCCCAATAATATGTCTTAAGCCCTATTCGCACGGGATTAGTATTACCTGGGGACCACGTGTTAATTTGAAATTACCCACCCACATCTGAATTTCGTGTGGCGGGCACCCGCACGGGATAAGCGAAGCCTGTGAATTTACTCAAATATTACTGACTTATCTCCCGGATATGATGTTATTAGGCTATAGCTTTGAAATGTCTTGTCGTCTGTATATAATAAACAGAAGAATTGTCCTTACCGTATGCTGCTAAACATGTCATTCATCTCCATCAAATCATTCTTTTTGATTGTGCTCTTCTGATGGTTTTCAGCTTTCTCTTTCTGCAAATTGTATAGTTGTACTAGCGATAGGACCCCGCACCCAAAATACTATCAAAACACTCCCACTCAGCCTCTATTCTTCGCGAAAGATGGATAAAAAGGCGCAGATGAAACAAAAACCTTGAAAAAATGATATACGATCCAGCCAAATCACAGAGATGTCGATTCGCACGGGACTAATATTATCACAGGACCTCGGTGTTCGGCGAAATATAGTAGGCAATTTGCAAGGGAATTTTTACTTTACATGGGATTAAGATCACAGACAATCTCTGCAATTATTACAAATTACTACAGGTCACCAGATAATACTAATAGGGCTTTAGTAAGATGATATTTAAATGCTTGGTTCACTGGGGTTTTTATTGTGGGGTAAAAATAAATAATGCAAAGCAGTACAATGACGATTGCGAAATGTACATATAAACATTCTTTAAAAGCCAAATTTGTCAGACTTTTCAGCAAAGTCAAGTCACGTTCATTTTAAATACAGTGATGTTTCATTTTTGTTGCAAATAAGTAATTTATTATATCATATAATGGTCTCAATCCAGGCAGATTTAAAAGTTAAATTTAAGCAAAGTTTTAATCATGTTGATAACTTAGAGTTAGCTTAAGAAGTGTGTGTACAAAATCTAATACAGTAGGCTTTATAGGGTCAAGCTCAGTCTGTGTGTGTTGAGAAGGTGTTGGCTTCAGGCTTACTATAAATTCTGGAAAAGCGTCAGCTCCCTCTTGCTTGCGTCCATGTCTGAGAGAGAGCGGGGGCTGCTGGGGTGGTGGCTCACAATAAAGGTGATTATGTGTCAAAGTTTTAACAGTACAAACCCCCTCACCAATCAGTGCCACTACTTCCTCTTTAAAGATGGCCAAGTCTAAATTCTCACCCTGCAGAAATAATTGAAAAGGGATACAAGAAAAGGTTAAAAGAAGAAACATGAGATTAAGCTTTTAAACATGAGTAATACGTAATAATTGGGTGATGATGTAAAGTGACCTAGTCAATATCGACTAAATAGAGCACAGGATTTTGCACCACCCTGAGGGTGTATATTTTACGATAATGACCTGTATGTTATTTTAAAGCAATGTCCAAAACAATCAACCAAGCAAAAAGACAAAAACTGCAGTAATATTAATACTGAAGTCCCCTGAGATAATTTTCAAAACAATTGATAACTGATTTGCAAGATGGTACCAGTTCCATTTGTATGAAATGAGAGATCCGCGAGATATAGGGCCGCTGAATGCCGAGATAGGACAATTAGACTCACGGGAATGAGAAAATTAGCCCATCAAATTTAGTTTTCAATATTGACTCATGATATTAATACAAAAATTAAATATAAAAAAAAAAACGATGCCTTTGAATTTATAGTTTTCATGTGACATCACATCCTTGAAGGAATGCCCACTTGGAGGGAAAAACAAGGCTCCATTGACCGCCAGTTGTTTTCCGCAAGTTTGTACCGAGTACTAATGTAGTGAGATGGTGATATTAAAAGACCAAATTCAGTATACAACCTATTGATGATGAAACCTATTGATGATGCATGAACCAAGAATATAAAGGCACCACGCAAAGTTTCATGTTAAGCATTTCATCAAAAAAAAATAAAAATAAATAAAACATTATAAAGAAAACTTAAACAGTTAGCCAATTGCATTCATATTCTGGGCACTTCGGCTCACCTGATAAGTATCATCAGTAAGGTGTAAACTGAATTTGATCTTTTAGTACATTAAGGTACTTTAATGGTTTTTGACGTTAAAGGGATAGTTTACCTAAAACTGAAAAATCTGCCATCATTTAGTCACCCTCAAGTTGTTCCAAACCTGTATGATTTTTTTTCTTCTGCTGAACACAAAAGAAGATATTTTGAAGAATGTCAGTAACCAAACAGTTGATAGGGCACACTGACCCCATACAATGGAAGTCAAAGGGTTCATCAAAATATTCTTTTCTGTTCAGCAGAAGTAGGACATTCATACAGGTTTGGAACAACATGAGGATGAGTAATTTTTTGGGTGAACTCCCTTGAAATACTGTGGGGGGCTGCTTTATATGTATCGCATATGCCCAACCTAGAATTCTGTTCACATATCTGGTTTTTCTTCTTTTGAGAGGTGATCTAAATATTTGTGACTTGTAACAGATGAAAAATGGACAGGCCTGTACTGCAGTTCTATGGATGTTTTGTCCGCCAGGTCTCCGCGCGTTACTGTTAAAACAGAAAAAAAATGACAACAGAAAAATCGACACTAACCTCCACAGATATGACTGATCCAGGTTTGTACCGATATGGTTTTGTGGGATCACCATGGTTCAGCGGGTGCAGGGTTGGGTTTGGCTCATAGGTGAAAGGTGATTGGCTGACAGAGTTAAAGTCAAAGCGCAAGTTATCCAACAAAAACTCAACCTGAATATGACCACCAACTACTTGAGGGTCTACACCAGGGCTCCGACACAACAACAGAGAGGAGGTTTTCACCTCACAATGCTCCTCAAACTACAGAGAAATGAAAACAAGAGAGAGAAACAACCACTTAATAGTGAGTGGACAATTCCGGCAAAATGTTTCAGACACAATGATGTTTAACTTTAGAGAATGTTCACCAAAGACTTAAATCTATAATACTAATACAAGAACTTTCATAATAAAATAATATGTGGATTTAAAAGATCTTAAACCAATTGTGAATCAAAGAGATTTATTTTAGAACAAAGTTTTTCTTGCTTTTCCCACCTCAAAGTCACCTGGGATATAGATCAAATTTGTGAATTGTATTAATGTACTTTGAATTTATGTTTACTAGTTATTAGTCATTTGCAGATGCACCTTTAATAATTAACCTTTTTTGGAAACATCTGGTGAATGTTACATTTAAGAAGCCAAAGAATAAAATTCAATAAAAAAAAAATAAAAAAAATTGTGAAATTGAAGGCATAGGTTATTAATCTGTGGGCTGGAAATTAGGGAACCATTTACTAATCTGTGCATACAGTTATAAACAGAGTATAGATCTGCAATTAAACTTTAGGTTTGTGTTGTGTGTAGTTTAAGTAAGGTTGAGATTAAGCAAGGTTAAACTGAAAATCACCTGTTTGAATGAACAGTGTGTGTTTTCTGTACAGTTTGCTTCTTGCACTTGCACATCTGTTACATTCCTAGTTTTTCTCCGTCGCCTGCGCTTCTTCCAAGGGGGAACGGAGTCCGGAGGGACCACCATTACTTGCATCCGAGGCTTCTGTACCACATCCAAATTATGGCCCAAAACTTTAATTACACGCCCTCCACTGCAGCAAGGACGAAATGTTAAGTGATTTACAAGAGCAGAAAAAAATAACATACAAAAGTCCATTTTAAAAGAAAAGCTACTAGACACAGACGCAAGTCTATACGATTTTTTTTTTTTTTGCACATTTTAGGGTCAGCCAGACAAAAAAGTAAAGCTTGCTGTATTCATTAAATGTCACTTTGAATGAAAAAAATAAATAATTGTAAATGTAATAAGACTGGTAAAACTCAAAACACACACCTGATAAAGCTCTTTGAGGGCATAGCATGTGTGATGTTGGGGTCAGGGGTATAGTAATAGCCATTGGCATGAAGATGTCGCTCATTTTTTCCGTACCGCACAGTCACCCTGTGCTCTCCTGTCCTGTTACTAGCACCAGTCAGACACTCAATGGTGTCCTCCTGAACACCTGATATTCTGGAGAGGGATAAAAGAACTTCCTAATCACAGACAATACTCAAATTACACCAAATTACAGGTGACAGTTTTCCACAGTGATACGTGGCACTTACAATGAACAGGGCACATTCCCTAGTAGGACACTGATATCAGTAACACGACCAGTCAAAAGATTTCTGCCTTTGATTGTCAGAGTTGTTCCTCCTGCCCGTGGCCCTTTTTGAGGAGAGATTTCTATCAGCTTAGGGTCCTTAAAGGATGAGACGAGAGATACAATCAGAGGAAATTCTGCATCCAAGAACTAAAAAACTACAACAATTCCACAACAACCATCTTCACATAACAACAATGCACAAATGCACATTATAATCAGATGGAAAACAAGACATGGAGAGATAACAGAGGGAGGGAGGATGTAAGATATGACTTTAGGCATTTACAATGTTTAAGAATGTGGTGAAACCTTAGAATTAACCTTTTAAGCTGCATCAATGCACAATATGTATAGTATAAACACTGAAATTGAACCTTAAATAATCTCTATCCCACAAAACGTACTTTGGCTCAAAAGTCTGATCTTTTACGCACAGGCAAAATTACTATTCGTTATATATAAAGAGATCATTTACTCATCCTTTGTTCCAAACCTGTTTGACTTTCCTTTTTCTATGAAACGTAAAATTAGACATTATGAAAGCTGTACTGGTCACTATTTTCTATGCACTTACAATAAATGGGGACTAGAGTGTTCAAGCTTGAAAAAGATGTATAAAAGTAGTCCACACAACTCGTGTGCTATATGTCCAAATCTTCTGAAGCCATATGGTATGTTTTTGAGACTATCAGGCCGAAATATAAGTCATATCTATTTGCAACACAAAAGCTATTCTTTATGATATTCTTCGGTGCTTTTTGTTAAATACTTTACTTTCATTACACAGAGTTGTATATACAGTGGCCAGAATGGAAGACAAAGTCATATGTTTTTGGAACAAAATGAAAAATGGTAAGTCATTTTTTAAATATAGCTAGGTAATACTAAAATGCAAGTTAACCTGGTAGCTGAATCTCTGACTTGACAGGCCAAAGCCTCCACCAGAGACTTTCACTGAGATGTGCCCAGACTTCTCCTCTCCACTAGCTGTAGTTGTACATATAATTCTAAAGAATGGAGAGTAAGAAAAAAACACAAATGCATGAGACAAAGGAGAAAAAAAATCCAAATGGCCAAATATTATTTAATCAGTGTAATAAATGAACTGCAAGTACACTATGGTGTTTACCTGGTGGATATTTCATATAGATGTGGTATAACAGTGCAAGGAACATCCGCAACAGTCACAGACTGAAGGATATCCTGAGCTTTCTGTCCCAAGTTAGACCCAGAAACAGTTAAAGTAATGCCTCCTTCCACCAACCCTGACAAAGGCTCCACCTAGGGATAGAAAACCAACATCTTAAGGACTGATTTCCAATATGTTGGAATTTATTTACATTTACACAATTGGAAGTGTTTATATCCAAGGTGACTTACAGTGCTTTTAAACATATCTAGTGTATAAGTCATCTGAAATTAATGATTACTTTTTATAATTATGCATTAATTATTGCTCATAGGGCCAGCCTGCACCAGCGCAAACCCTTCTTTTGGAATTAAAAAAATCTGGAGATTCTGTAATCTTTCAGAAGATGCGCAATAGCACTGCCTACTATATAACAGTGAAAATACGGAAATTCGGAAAACAGCATCAATGGCCGGGAAGCGTTGTCGCATAAATGACGGTAAATTCTGTCAATGGCGGGGAAAGAGTTTATCTGTTAAATGTATTCATAATGGCTTTATGTCTTTGGAAGGTACAAAAAGGCACAGCATAATGTAGCTATTGCAAGTCATAAAGAGGGTATGCATTGACATCACTTTCCAGCCAGAATACACCCCCTCAGCCGGACTGGCAAAAGATCTTCTGCGTGACTAGATTTAATAGGGGAAAGTGTGTTAAACGTGAGTAAAACAAATATCAACGAATATCAGTCTAAAATAAAGGCTGGACTCAATATTGTGTTCTTTACAACTTACCAAAGATCAAATGATCCATGGCAATTGACATGCAACCAGGAATAGTGTTTCCTGACATTTATATGTGCCCGATTCGATGCTGGGGAAATACATAAAGCTAATTTGCCTATGAACACTTTATATAAATACAATATAGATGGGTCTAAATCCGGGTGTTCGCTTATTTCAATGTTAAAAACGTTTATAGTATTCGTCAGTGTTTATTTAAAAATATCCAATTATGCAAAATATAAGATTGTAAATATTTAATTGATGAATTGTCAATAGAATACATAACAATACAATATATAGGGTATGATTTTACCCCAAAATTCGACATATTGACACAAAATTATGTTTTGCTGCATGGAGTCTAGTTGATTCTATAAACTGCAGGGAACCATTTGTTTATCTGTTCTGTAGCTTTCGGCAGTCTGTAAAAATATACTTCAGATTTCTTGTCAAATCTATTTGTACAGTCAATCTCAAAGCTCTTTCCCGTTTTAGATGCGTTTTGTGTGTTTTTTGTGGCATTCACATCAATGCTGCCACTCCGGCTAGTGACGTGCATACACTCTTTGCAGACATACACACAACTTCCACTCCCTCAGACTCTCTATATGTGTGTGCAGAAGGTAGAAGGGGAATAACAGAACAGAGAAAAGAAGAGCCTAGGGCCCATTTACACCTGGCATTCAGAGCCTTTTCAGTTGATCCGATTACAAGTAGTCAGTGTTATACGAAAGCGAAAATATACGAAATTTATTTTGTTTCTACTTGTCTTTCTATTAAAGTTTCTTAGAATTTAAAAACTGCATATATACCAAAGATGCTGCATTTAGTCAAATTTGAGGAAATGCAACAAACCAAATGAATCAGAGGAGCAGGACAGGTCATTTGGATGTGTTGAGAACAGGAACCTCTATAAACGCAACCGGTCCCACACCACACACAGCTGTACTTCTGATCTGCAGTGTGACAACGGCTACAGTCCGAGTGTCCAACTGTGCAGTTATATAACGTCACTGCAATAGAGAAAGCACACAGAATCATAGTGACCATTACAACACAGTTATAACAGACAGAGTAAAAAAAAAATCAAATACATGAGCGAGATTCAGTAACTGGATTTTCAAAGAATTGTGCAGCTTTATTTAGCTACCCTTCAAACAAAAACAGATTATCAGGCCACAGGCATGACTAAGCAGAGCAGGGGGAGATGGACAATAGGAGATATTATCAAGAAAATAAAAGGAACATTCCATAAATGCTGGTGTTCTATTACTACTTTGTAATTTTCCTCTTTGAACCATTCAAGTTATTGAACACCAGTCATTGACTAAGAAAAAAAAAAAAATCTAACAAATATTTTTCATTTATATTCATTAATATAAAAGGAACATTAATCACTGTTGTACATACAACTTTTAAATATATATATATATATATATATATATATATATATATATATATATACTATGTGCGTTCATACATTTTGCACAACAGCTCATCATGAGCATCAAAAGAATTATACTCACCATAAAGATCAGTGCTGTCAATATGAAAAGTGTCTTTTCTCTTTACATACACCATGGCATTATACTCTCCAACTAGCTCTTCATAAGAATACTATAGAACAGAGTGGAAGAAAGAGAGAGAACATTTTACATTGCATCACTATCATCTGCAAACTGCAGTCTTTTCTCACAGAAGTATACATTTAAAACTGCTACATTGTTGTTGTTTTTAGACAGCATTGTAGGGAAGTGACAGGTTGGTTCAAACCAGGAGAGGGAAGGATCAGTATTAATAATATTACTGAAAAAAAAAGCACTGGAGAACCACAAGAACAATGGAAACCAATTTACAATAAGGGTGGGACTAATCCATTAACAAATCAGTAACTAAGACAACTTAGGAAACCGGAATCAACACAGAGAGGGAACAACAGGAAAAAAATGGAACAGAAATGCATAGTGTTGCATAGAAATGCATAGACAACAGAAAACTGTAGTGAGAAACCCAGAGAACACACATCGGAGCATCCAAAAAACCAGGTAGCCATAGCAGAGTAGAGATTTTTCTGAATTGTGTTGACGCAGTACCTGGTGGGCATGACAAGTGATGTCGAACAGCAAAGGGTTTGCCTCATTCAGCGTCACATCTGCATCAACAACCACAGTTTGCCCCTCGATAACCAATACACACTCATACACCAGGTCTTGGTCCTAGGAACAAGTGTGTGTTTAAAAACGTTTTTTTTTAAATGCAGATGTATATTATTTAAGAAAGAAGTGGGTGTTTACCTGATAGAGATGCAAGTTTCGGGCCAGCAGAGAGATTTTTCTCTGAGTTAGGACAGGAAGCAGAGAGGATCCTTGAATCTTCTCCACACACGGGCAGGCTGATGCCCCCCAATTGACAAATGTGCCTTCATCAGCCTGTAAAAAAAAATAAATAAATATTAAGGTCAGTTACAAGTCATAAGAACATATGGCATGTCATCTAGTGAAAAAGAGGGAGTAGGAAAAAGTGTTTACATTTTTTTTTTTTTTCCAGTGTAGCAAATTCTGCATAAAGTACTAGCATAAGGTAGAAGAATAAACATTTATTTCTGGGTCAGCATATTTTCTTGTTTAATTTCATGTTTAAAGTTTATTTTCAAACTTTCATGTATAACAATAGAAATATGGTGGAGCAGATGGGCAGTTTTTTTTTTTTCATTTCATTTTATTGTTTATTTTTTACAGGGACAATGCACAATTAAAAGTAATTGCACCAGAATTAGCTAATAGCTAGTTTACATCTGCTGTCCCTGCAGTGTAAAAAGCTAGTTTCAATCATTTAAAAAAAATGTTTTTGCTGTTGTACAATAAAATGTTTTCTTTTTGATCTTGTTATTGGATTACAGTGCTTTAAAAATAAAAATAAGGTTAAGTTAAGGGAAAGAGTTGAATGGAGTTTATATACCAAACAGAAATGGAAATAATTTACTCATAAATAAACAAATTATTAGCTATTATGTAATATTACATTTGTTGTAATTTTTAGTTGTGCATTTTAAGGTCTGATATTTTGCAATCCAAACAATGGGCATAGACTATTTAAATAGTTTATGGTACACTTCTGAGCAGCCATTTCCAGTTTCATAAGCCATATAAAAACATTGCATTATGCTTCTTGATGTTTGTCGTCATATAGAACATCAAGTGTAATATGAGAGTACAAAGAGGAATTTGTATTGTTATTCCAAACAAAGCCTCACTAAACTGAAGTAACTAAAGAAAGAAGAGTAGTTTTTTTTGTTTTGCTTATAAAATGTAAAGATAAATATTGCTTGGTATCAATTGTAAATGTTTGGACTCACCGGTAAATCTGCTGAGTCATACTGGTAATCAGCATCCATGTCTGTACTCTGTAGATGAAGGTATACTGGGGGATCACTGTCTGATTCTCCATCCCCTGATAAGATCGTAGCTGCAGAAAATGTTGCGTTGTCGTTTTCTGCCAGTTCTACCTCCTCGGTTTCATCTGGAACTAAATCAGCCTCTGCACGGTCAGTGATGATGATCCTATTCTCTGAAGCCATGGTAGTTGACGCCCTCTCAGATATAGCCAAAAAGTCATTGGATTCTGAATCAGACATGTCTGGTTCTGGCTTTGAAGGTAAAGCTGTAGTTTGGGTTTCATTTGTCAAATTCAGCATTTCTGTCAAAATGAGAGGGGTGCTGGTGAGCAAAGTATCATCTGTTATTGGCTCCATTAATGGTGGCAATTCTGTGAGAGTGATTATCTCGGTTTCAACTGATGTCGATGGCAGTGATATTCTTTGCTCCTCAGCAGCTTCAATGACTGACGGCAACTCCGTTTTTACAACTGCTTCAAAACTGGAAAGAGTAACCACATCAGTGTCGGTCTCCCCCAGAGCCACTGATTCAGTCTCTGTAACAAGCAGCTCTTTTTCTGAGAGAATCTCTTCAAGCAGAGAGAGCGTGGAAGCTGGCTGTAATGTGGTAGCCAAAATCTCAGCTGTGGAAGAGGGGAAAAAGGCACTTGTGGGTGCAGCAGATGGCTTGAAAGTGGGAGAAATCTGAGTTGATGGTGTTGGTTTCACAGGTGCAGGAGAGGTTAAAGATTCCAGTGTAGAAGTTATAGTTTCAGTTATTGAGGCAGCAGTAGTCTGAGTTTTAGTATGAGCCATGGTTTCAGGGACTTTGTGTGTTGTGACTGGTGAGGTCATGAATGCAGCTTTAGAGGCTTTGGTTGCAGGAGGTAGGGTGGGGAGAGATTTCCACTAAGAGTGAAAAGTGCAGGAAAAACCAAGAGAGGCACAACAGTAAAATAAATAAATAGGTACATATAAATGGCTATTAAAACTTTATCAAATGATCTTGGTATCCAAGATCCATATCCATAATTACGTAACCATATTTGTACACTGCAAAACAATTATTTAGTTGTGATTTTGAATCATTTAAAGACCCCCCCTGTGGTTCAAGTATTAATGTTGTTTATTTGTCTATGTGGTGTTTTAATATGCTTTAAGACAATCCATGTATAAATTCATCAGTCTAAACTATTGCCAAGTATTTTTCTGTTGAAATGACAAATCGCTTACATTTAGCAATATAGTGGGTGAATTGTGTATACGTATATTATGGTGTACTATATGCCTTTACCACTGACGTTCTAAGTTGGTCAAAGCATTTGTAAATATGCTAATTTTTTAGAGTGCAGCTGTCTGAGATGCTGAACGGGAACATGGTTTGTGCATAGCAACACATTATTAGTTTTTTGATAGCGTAATCAAGCAAAATGTGTCTGATGTAGAGAGCAATACATAAATTGCATTACCATTCTGATACATCAACTTGTAGACGAGCCTGTATAATTCACTCTTCCACTTCTTCTGAATCAGTTTCTGATTCAAACATACATAACTGAATTAAAACAGTATTTCCACTCACCATCATGATTCATGTATAGCGTTTACTACAGTAAAGTTGACAGAGTAGATCATGTATTCTGAGCTGGATGATTGAGATGAGGCGGGGACTAATATTCATATTCATGGATCCACGTATACTTGAAGTAAGAGTGTAGAGTCAAATTCAAGCTAATTTAGAGCATGAATAAATGTCATGTTGTTGATCAAAGATGAGTTGAGGGATAAAATAATTGACTACAGAGGGACTTTAAATTCATGCATGTGGCATGCTTTTATCCACAGCATTGCATTCAGAGTACACTATTTATTTGTTTATTTATTTTTGATCAGTTTTTGCTTTTCCAGGGTATATGCCCATGACATTGGTGTTGTTGGCACCATGCTCAACTGTTTGAGCTACAGGAACTCTCTATGCTAATTTATGAAACATAGTTTTGAAATCTCAAGCTGCGATATTCCTATAATTGCATTTTCTTTGCTGGCTGCAAAAAAAAAAAAAAAAAAAAAAAATTCGACTAGTGTAGTCAGATTCATAAATTAATGACTCTTCTGGGCGTATGGGCCAGATTCACAGAGAATGTTTTTGAAGATATACATTCTAAATAACAATATGTATTCTATATATTATAGTCTTAAGTAAATAGTTCCATCAGAATTATCTTTTCATAAGAATAACATGCAGGCGGTTTAGTCTGAATGTGTTTGTCTACACATTCAGCATGCAACACAACAGAATAAAAACTTAAAGGGATAGTTCACCGAAAAATGAAAATTCTTTCATCATTTACTCACCCTCAAGTTGTTCCAAACCTCTATGTATTTGTTCTGCTGAACACAAAGGAAGATATTTGGAAGACTGTTTTAATCAAACAGATCTCAAATTGAAATCTGTTTGATTAAAACATTCTTCCAAATATCTTCCTTTGTGTACATCGAGCCCGTTCTCATCCCAAAGCGCCATATAGGACGCTTTTGCAAAAGCGTAAATATCCAACGCACATGGCACCCTTTAACGTGAAATGAGACGCAGATATATTTGGGCAGAAGGCGCCCCCTAGTGGTCTAACCCTTACCCTACACCATACCTAAACTTAACCATTAACCGAAGCATCTCATTAGACGTTAAAGGGTGCCATGTGCGTTGGATATTTACGCTTTTGCAAAAGCGTCCTATATGGCGCTTTGGGATGAGAACGCGTTGGTACATCAGAACAAATAAACACATAGAGGTTTGGAACAACTTGAGGGTGAGTAAATGATGATAGAATTTTCATTTTTGGCTGAACTATCCCTTTAAAACTTGCAAATATATTTGTCTATCATCAAGAACATTATTTGAGGATTATAAATATCCTTTTTTTAAATACTGAAAACAAGAAAATAGACGTTACGAATAATTTTAATCTTCCTCCTGGTTCTTTTAATGAGTTGGTAAACTATTATTTTTCTTTTACCAATTATTTGTAGTTTGGAGCAATTATTTGGGAGAGGGGATGGGAGTTAACAGAATTTTGTAGGAAACACTGTTCTCAAGTTTAAGACATGTAATTATCACAATACAACACAGATGGAAAGTACGGCTGGTGATGTAATGACTTACATGTTCGTTATAGATTATCAGTCCCTCATCGCACACAGCCTTGTGGGTACACATATGTTGCTTTACGCACCAATTGCATCCCCAGTGACTCTGCACACAACCATGGCAGCTGTGAAGGAAAGGAAGGAAGAGCAAGGAAGGAAGGATTAACTTGATCCAAAATCATTAACTGGAGGTAGAGCATTTAAATTAAAAAAAGATACAAAAAAACTCTTAGTATGATTACGGTGGATTTTACAATGATGCATAGAGTCTTCGACAAGGGTAGAATTCTGTTTGTTTGTGCCTGAATATGTGTGTTTGCAACTCACGGCATGCTTCCCGCAAGCTGTTTGACTGCTGTGCAATCATAAAAGGTGAATCCCCGAGAAGTCACAACAACATCATGGAACCGCAGAGACAGAGTGACTGTAAAAAAATCTGATTCAGAAGAAAAAAAAGATGATTTAACAAGTAGAGTTTATGACTGTTACAGATCCATCACTGTTTTTGCTAGTCACTTTCATCTGACCGGTTGTGTCTCACTGCTTGCTCTTTGTAGACACAAATGCAAAAGCTATGTTTCAACTTGCTTGGATTTCATCTATCAGATTTGAAGGTTTAATTGATTTCACTTGGGGGTTTGTGAAATGACATAGGAAAAGTGACATTAAACTGTCACCCTCACGTTTTTCCATTTTTTTCTGTGGAACATGATAGAAGATATTGGGGTCCAAAACAAAAAAGACATTTTTCTGAATCTTTTGTGAAGCAAAAATTAAAAAATGCATACAGGTTTGAAACAATATGAGCATAGTTAAATGACAGAATTTAAAACATTTAAAGGGATAGTTCACCCTAAAAATGAAAATGAAGTCAAATCACGTCACCATTTATATAGCACTTTTAACAATACAGATTGTTTCAAAGCAGTTTTACAGTGATAGTCAATAGTCAAGATTTTTGTTAAATACTAGTAATTTCGTTTTTTCACTCGCATTTTTAAAACAATAACAGGCGAAGCTTGATTGGTATGAATAAATAAAAAGAATCAGCATTGCTTAGAGTGGATTAGCAAGTTAGATCCATCTCCTGTGGGAGGTCCTAACAGGTTTCTATTGTTTGTAGCCCATAGGCTATGTCTTCATGCACAAAGTTCCGTCTCACAGACAGAACTTTGGGTTAAGATTGTTGAAGGGCGACATGCTAACATTGCTGCTGAAGGACTGCTACACTACAAACCTTCAATAAATTCTTCTCCCCACAAGAACTGGCAAAGCTTACTTATTTTATGTATTGGAGAAATCCAATACATTGGCGAGCCACCCAAACCACTGTTTGACCAAATACACCAAAATTTAACAATTATGAAGGAGAGTGGAACTATGGGAGATGTCGTTTTCACCATCCAGGGATGCATAATTCACAAATCATATCAATTATATATCAGCTAATAATTTTTTTTTGTATTACCTTTGTATTATCGTTTTTGTATTACCTGTAAGTTTGATCCCACTATGTTATGTCATCATAATGAATTAGCTACATGGAACTTGAAATGTAATGTTATATTAGCCTGTTACTATTATGTGACTATTTGTCAAATGATTTGGTGGGTTAATGCTGTGCAGTTTTACACGTTTAAAACAATCGTACTACAAGTATATTTGAACAAACCCACAATATTTGCAAGGAATGTCTAAATATTTTTGTGCAACACATACTAAATTTCCCTGCCATAGACTTAGTTTACACGAGAACGCTTGCGGGTGAAAACGTAAAAATATTTTATCGGATGGGCTTTTCGTTTACACGGCGACGGCGTTTTTAAGGCTTAAAAACGCAAAAAAGTGAAACCACCCTCCAGAGTAGAAATCTTAAAAACGCTCCACCGTTCCCGTGTAAACGGTAAAAATGCAAAAGTCTGCTTGACAGTGAAGGTTGTACGCAAGCGAGTGGACTTGGTGGTGTTGTAGTATGCACTCCTAGCCGCCTGAAGTGCATACTACATTGAATTTCACACACTTTTGCGTCACCGTTTGCACGTCGATTTCCCACACAAAACGCTCGTCTAAACGCAGAATAAAAAGTGATGACGCAACGCCACTTTTGCATTTTCTCTTCAGAATCGTTTCCGTGTAAACATAGCCTTAGTCACCAGACTTGATAAAAAGCATTAATGAAGAACAAACAAAGTGCAATATAACTGTAGTGTACAATAAATAATATATTTGCTTAATTACTTATCTATTAAAACACATACAAGTGTCTGTCAACAGATCAAGTCCAAGTTTGTCGCGAAGCTCTCTCCATCTCGAAAACGCAACGTCTATTTTGATCCTTGTTTTATTTCTCAGTTTTTCCCAAAGCCTGCTTGCCTAAGTTGACCTATGTTTAAGTATTTGGGGATTTTCTGTACTTGCCAATCTACAATTGCGTCGCAAACCATGTCATGATGACTGAACGACAAAACAGCGGCCTCTTTTGAGAAATCTATACATTGTATCTATCTATAGGCAAAAACCGAGGATAGCGCGGATATTACGTCATTGATAGGCGACAATGACCAGGGACGAGCAATTATTAAAAACTGGAATTTCTCTGGATTTACAAATCCTTCGGAACTTTTGGGATAATGTATGTATACAGCTGCATGAAATATATGTGTTTTTTGAATATTTTATTACTAAACATATTTTGGAAGTTAGGGCAATAGACCTTAATCAGAGTAGCACAATATTTAATTTGACAGGAATTTGAAAAACAAGGCTGTGAGGGATAGAAGTACACTGCGTTCAACTGATTGCTCTGTTGTTTAATAACATAACGATTGTCAAGCTGACAAAATGTCTTTCTGAAGAAAAAAATTTCATAAAACAGTTTTGAAAGTTGAAAAAATTACGTTATCTATGACTCCTCACAGTCTAGTTTTGAGCTGTATTAAATTCAACATGGCGTCTTAACCTGAGGTCTATGCAATCCATCTTAAAATGTCCACCATCTGTCAAAACATGCTCCTCTTTCAGACTGGTTACACTGGTATGATCAAAACAGAATACCGGATCAAGTGTTTGTGTCAAAAGGATGACACCTTTTTATGGGTCATGAACATCTATGTTTGTCTCTATTATTATGTTTTACTGGCCAGGCCGCCTATGTCAAAATAAAAGTGTTATAAATACAAACCCAATTCCATAAAAGTTGGGACACTGTACAAATTGTGAATAAAAACAGAATGCAATGATGTGGAAGTTTCAAATTTCAATATTATATTTAGAATAGAACATAGATGACATATCAAATGTTTAAACTGAGACATTTTGAATTGCCATGCCAAATATTGGCTCCTTTTGGATTTCATGAGAGCTACAAATTCCAAAAAAGTTGGTAGCAGGTAGCAATAAGAGGCCAGAAAAGTTAAATGTAAATGGTAAATGGTAAATGGACTGCATTTATATAGCGCCTTCATAGACCTAATGGCCACCAAAGCGCTTTACATATTGCCTCACATTCACCCATTCACACACACATTCACACACCGACGGCGGTGTCAGCCATGCAAGGCGCCATCCAGCTCGTCGGGAGCAGCTGGGGTTAGGTGTCTTGCTCATGGACACCTCGACACTTGGTCAGGTGGAACCGAGGATTGAACCACCAACCTTTCGGTTCGTAGACAACCCACATGAACCACTGAGCCACTGCCGCCCCAGCAGTATGTACATATGTACATATAAGGTACATATAAGGAATATAAATGTACATATAAGGAACAGCTGGAGGACCAATTTGCAACTTATTAGGTCAATTGGCAACATTATTGGGTATAAAAAGAGCTTCTCAGAGTGGCAGTGTCTCTCAGAAGTCAAGATGGGCAGAGGATCACCAATTCCCCCAATGCTGAGGCAAAAAATAGTGGAGCAATATCAGAAAGGAGTTTCTCAGAGAAAAATTGCAAAGAGTTTGAAGTTATCATCATCTACAGTGCATAATATCATCCAAAGATTCAGAGAATCTGGAACAATCTCTGTGCATAAGGGTCAAGGCCGGAAAACCATACTGAATGCCCGTGATCTTCGGGCCCTTAGACGGCACTGCATCACACACAGGAATGCTACTGTAATGGAAATCACAACATGGGCTCAAGAATACTTCCAGAAAACATTATCAGTGAACACAATCCACCGTGCCATTCACCGTTGCCGGCTAAAGCTCTATAGGTCAAAAAAGAAGCCATATCTAAATGGGAACCAGAAGTGCAGGCGTTTTCTCTGGGCCAAGGCTCATTTAAAGTGGACTCTAGCAAAGTGGAAAACTGTTCTGTGGTCAGACGAATCAAAATTTGAAGTTCTTTTTGGAAAACTGGGACGCCATGTCATCCGGACCAAAGAGGACAAGGACAACCCAAGTTGTTATCAGTGCTCAGTTCAGAAGCCTGCATCTCTGATGGTATGGGGTTGCATGAGTGCGTGTGGCATGGGCAGCTTACACATCTGGAAAGGCACCATCAATGCTGAAAGGTATATCCAAGTTCTAGAACAACATATGCTCCCATCCAGACATCGTCTCTTTCAGGGAAGACATTGTATTTTCCAACAAGACAATGCCAAACCACATACTGCATCAATTACAACATCATGGCTGCGTAGAAGAAGGATCCGGGTACTGAAATGGCCAGCCTGCAGTCCAGATCTTTCACCCATAGAAAACATTTGGCGCATCATAAAGAGGAAGATGCAACAAAGAAGACCTAAGACAGTTGAGCAGCTAGAAGCCTTTATTAGACAAGAATAGGACAACATTCCTATTCCTAAACTTGAGCAACTTGTCTCCTCAGTCCCCAGACGTTTGCAGATTGTTATTAAAAGAAGAGGGGATGCCACACAGTGGTAAAAATGGCCTTGTCCCAACTTT
This sequence comes from Pimephales promelas, assembly GCF_016745375.1. The sequence continues at coordinate 18,166,456 of NW_024121765.1, forward strand.
TTTGAGATGTGTTGATGCCATGAAATTTAAAATCAACTTCTTTTTCCCTTAAAATTATGCATTTTCTCAGTTTAAACATTTGATATGTCATCTATGTTGTATTCTAAATATAATATTGAAATTTGAAACTTCCACATCATTGCATTCTGTTTTTATTCACAATTTGTACAGTGTCCCAACTTTTATGGAATTGGGTTTGTACATAAGAGACCTGACAATTTATCTGGCAATACCCTCACCTTGACCCGGTGGCACAGATGGCAATGTATATATGTGTGGAGAAGGGCAGGTGACACCAGTCTCTGTTACAACAGCCAAACTTGACCTGTCATGGAAGACACAAGAGTAAAACTCTCCTCGCTCCAGACTGGGAAGACTAGGGATGGATAAAGATATCTAAAAAGAGAAAAAATAAAGAGAGGGAGATAGAATTTGATTGGAAACTGTATTATACTTTTATTATACTAAAAGTAAAAAAAATGATCCATTTAAAGAAAAGGGAGAGGAATGCTTTTGGTTGTTTCTGTGCTTAATAAAGGTCACTGTAGTGAATCAAGCTTAAACAAATACATTTATCTTGCATTTTATTGTGATGCAGTGTGTGGTACTGAATTAACTTTTTGAGCTGGATTATTATTATTATCATATATTTTTTTAAATGTGTTAATATGCGAAACGCACATTTCTTCTCTCCTCACGGCTGATGTTGGATGGATTGAGAAACTCGACGGTCAGGCATTGTTGCTCCATGTCAAAGCTCCACAGCCACTGATCTTTCTGATGCCCACGCACACACTCACTACGCAGGCCACACCTGATACACAAAGACACAATGTTCAACTATTCAAAATAAAGCATTCTGAATATGAGGTAGTTTTCAAATAGGAACTTACTTCCCCTCAAGAACACACCAGCCACAATATGGATCATGAGCCAATAAACAGGACTGACAATCTAAATGCTTTTCACACTCTGCTACAGGCCTCTTCTCTAGCTGTGTGAGTAAAGTAAAAAAACAACAATGTAAAATAAAAAAGCAGATACATACAGACGTTTATTTCAGTACTATGTCTGCCTAATTAGTTTCTCTTAAAACAGTTTTGGTTCCCATTTTCTTCCATTATATGTTTTGATATAAAGAGGAAGTTAATGGAAACCAAAACTGCTTGGTTGGTTACCAACATTCTTTAAAATAACCTGTGTTACACAGGAGAAAGTCATACAGATTTAAAAAGACATAGGACATAATTTTCATTTTTGGGTGGCCTATCCCTTTAATACAAGGTTTTTTATTTTCTTTTTTAGATGAATTATCAGTTACCGACAATAACTACTTAACAACACTGACAATTCCACTTCAATAATGTGATAGTTACCATGTTACTTGTCAAGATGTATAGATGCTTCTCTTGATAGTCAAGCCTGAGCTCTCTGCTTATTGGTGAATTGGGCTGAATTGAAATTACTGCATATTCTTCCACCTCACCGTTTGGGCCAAGAAACACCTGGAAAGCACACACACAAACACACACCTTCTGAGCAAAACTGAGGAGGAAATAAAAATGTTCTAAAACGAAATCAAAACTTTACAAGGCCCAATCTCTATAGTTCATAGGGTTAAATAGACATGGATGAAACTAGCCACCACACTGTTTACCAAATTTCCCATTGCAGCTAAATGACTGTAACAAAAGGTACAACTCTACCTATTAGAGAAGATCCTCTGCTGCTTTATTCGTGTAGGGATAAAACATCTATACCATATAGAGCAAAGCAAACCAGTTATTTCTGATACTACTCCTCAAATTATTGCCACTTCATTAAAATAATACAAATATCTAGTAGAAACCTCTCTATTAACACTGAATGTCATTTTTCACATTTTGATGTAGATCTACTGCAGTGACAATTAGTGTTACTTATAAAATTGTCTTTGAGTACTATTTATTATAATATATACTGTATATATACACAGTATATATATATATATATATATATATATATATATATAAAATAAAAAATCATTTTAAACAGTAATATTATAACAACGTAAACAAAATTCGACCCAATCATGTTGGCTAGCCAACAGGGCTGGCATAAAAGGGGCTGAAATAATGGTTGTTATGGAATGAAGAACACGCATAGTGAGGACCTTCATCCATGTTATTTCAGAAAGTTGAGAAAGTAAAGAGAAAATGGGTTCAACCTGAGGCTGAAACAGCATTTGATATGTTAATAAAATCAAATGCACTTGTGCTTACCATTAATGATGTATTAAGCACCATCTCTTCAAAATTGTAACATGATTTAAATAAGATGAATCTGTTTACATAAGATTTACAAAAAGGGATAATTCTGTAAGAGCCAAATAAATGTGCTTGTAACCACACCACAGCTTATCTCCATAACATTAAAAATTAATCTCATATCCCAGTTTTTGATTACTCTGGAATTCTCCTAAACCTCCAAAATATCCACCCAAGTGCAAATCCAACATAATTTTCAGAAACACTTCTGCCTTAGCGAAGAAGAGAGAATAAATGGAAGAATTGCATACAATTAAATTAGTAGAAAAGATGGAAATACACAAATTCCTTGTAAACTTTGTAATACCTTGTGCAAGTTTCCTTGGGAGTCTCCTAGAAAGGCAATCGTATGTTCCTCCCTTACACTCACAGCCACAGCAGTGAGCCGGACAGTTGGGCTGTCAAATATTGGCTCAGCTTCCACAAGCACTCGGCTTGCCATTGGACTAGGGGTGTGATCAGAGCCACACGGGTAAGCATCCAAAGTGTTCTGCAGGGAGACAAGAGTCAAAAAGTAAAACAAAAAGTGTTAGAGTTACAAAACAATACTTCTTGTCAAATACATTTTGGGTAAAAATGCAGCATAAAAACAAAGTTTTGAAACTTGCTGCAGTGGTATAAGACAAGTACAGACCATTTGTTACTTTTTAAATCTCTAAACGAAATTAGCTACAAAATTACACCGCTTTTTTTGTCAGTAGACAAAATGTCAGTAGAGAAAATTATTATTTAAAGAGTTATATTATTTTTATATTATTTATTTAATCCCACAGTGAAAAAGAAAGGTTTCCTGAGGACCAAATCAGCATTAGAAAGACTAATTAATGACTGCTGCCACCACAATATTTTATATTTAAATATATTCCAACAGAAAACAGTTTTAAATTGTGTTTAAATTTCACAATATTACTTTTTTTGTTGCTATATTAATTTAACCTTTAAATGGTATTGTGCGAGTATACAACTGTTATACTCCCTTAAACTTCCAATAGACCAGTTTAACATATTTTAATGGCCACACAACTGGGGTGGTGGAATGTGATGTCATCATAGAATGGTGCCATATTAAATTATAGGACTTGCTTCCCCTGAAGTAACCCAAAATTAAGTGCTATGTTCCAGGGCACAACAGTGATAGCTCCGGGATCACACCTTGCATGATTTAGAATTACAACCTCAGTTACCCACCAAGATATTTAAAGGGTTATTTCATTAAAAAAAAATGAAGAAATTGGTCAAATTAAGGTTGAACAAATTTAGTCACACAGACTATTTGAATGATGTCTTTACTACCTTTCTGGCCCTTGAAAGTGGCAATTACGTTGCAGGCTATTATGGTGGGGTCAGAAAACTCTTAGATTTCATAAAAAAAAATTCTTCATTTATCATTCGGCTTTGGAGCAACATTAATGACATTACTGACAAGGGCGAGTTATTAATGACAAAAATGTTAATTTTTAGGTGAACTGATAACCCTTTAACATTAAGGCTATTTTTCACCAGATAACTTTAGGCGTTTATAAATGGTATTAAGTTTCATTTTAGTGCATCACAAGTGGGCAGGCAAGATATATGCATTTTTATCCTAGTAGTCTGCTATACTGTTATAAAAATCATTGTTGTACATTACAAGCTATAAGAATTTTATCTTACTTTTTGACCATATAAATAACAGCAACCGCACTTTGGGCTACTGAATAAAGTTGAGGTGTTTTTTCCTCCAAGTGTGAGTTTCAAGTGTGAGCTCCTCCAAATGTGAGCTCTTACATTATAGCATAACTATATGGGCCATAAAAGCCTGATGTATCAAAATATTATATTCAAAACAGACTTTTAGATTTTTTTTTTATTAATTGTCCATGACCTACAAGAACTATTTTGTCAAGAACAACAGGTTGTATGAATTTATATATATATATATATATATATATATATATATATATATATATATATATACACATACACACACACACACACACACACACACACACACACACACACACATATATATATATATATATATTAGGCTTTACAGTGTTTTATGTTTCTTTTCACAACAGGCCAATTTTTTTGGTCTAGCTCTAAAAAAAATACTTTTAAGATTGTCCCGAGAGGATCTTAGAAGCTGTTCACACCCATTTCCTGAGGCAGTAAACTTACTGGTACCCAGTTTTCAAACTCACCGCTGGAAGAATGGCACAGCTTGATTTGACTTCATACTCGATGTATGCAGCCTCGTGTCCGTCTGCACGGCCCATTTCAGTGTAGCACAGATCTCTTGTAGCATCGATACGTTTATCCACTTCCTCGAGTGAAAACACACATACTGCAGACTCTTCATTGGGTCGACTGGAGGAAGCGAATTGGCTTGAAAACACCCCCAACAGGACCTCTTGTTCCGAAGCAGCTATACTTTTTAGTCCCATAGTCTTACCTAACTTTGGCAGCCCTACATGTAGAGCTTGTAGGAGGTTATAGTTTTTTCCTCCAGCTGAACGGCAACTTAACGGAACTTCTACATATGAATAATACGCAACATCATCCAAACACATACGGGAAACATATGTGCGGTATTCTCTCGACTGCGATTTTAAGTCTCTCCGATAGAACATGAAGTAGACATACGAGCGATGGGTAAATGATGTTACAAAATGATGGTCATACTCAGAAAGCCTCCCAGCCACAGCCAACTTTGAAGTTTCTTCATATGAGAAAACAGGCTCCATAACTAAGTTTCGAGTAGATATTGGAGGTTGGCTGTTGGTATAACCACGTCCCACAAACAGCACTGGCTGTTGTTTCCCACGCCCTCTTGTGAGCGCCACAAGTCCTACTGTAGAGACATTGGGGTCATTAGCCGCAACGTATTGCGTATCCACAGGTCTCTCTGCAGAGAAAAGCACTTTTCCCACTGCATCCAAACTTCGTTTCTGACATATTCCTTGATAAACACTTCCACAACTGATGAGCTCCTGATTGTAAGGATCCACAAGTAGTAGCTTGTTGTGGTTATTGGTCCGTTTCGCCTGTGGGCAGTTTGATTCACTAATTGGTGGCAGGCAGTCACGGCTGTCTATCACAGGGCCTGTCTCTTCCTCTGCCTCAAGCTGAAGTTCAGACGAAAGCTGGTAAAGCCGATCACGGGCGCCTAAATAGACCCGACCCAATGTAGGGTCAGGATGCAAAGCTAGGTGCTCAAAGTAGGTGTCATTGCGCAAGAAAGTGGGGTGATGGCTGGAAGAAGCAGAGCTCTGAGTGACCACGCAACATAGTATGGAGAAAAGAGAAGAGAACACACACACCATCCCAGGTGGCATGTCAACTATTCTGAGGACAAAGAAAGAGAAAGAGAGAAAAAAAGTTTAAATAATTATCAATAAAAAATGTGTTTAAAACAAAAAGATGACATGAAAATTACTTTATAACAATCCCAATCTTTAAAAACAACCTAGAGATATACAAGGATCCTTTAGACTCGGTTCACATACAGCGCTTAAAATGCGTTGAAAATGCTAGGCGCGCCTCATTCTCCTTTTTCCAAAGCGCTAGTGCGGTTGCACTCCGGTTGGTTCTTGTCACGTGACCTACATGCGCTTGCAGCATTCTGAAAAGTTGAGATGTTTTTATCTCGATGCGGCGCAGACACACATTGAAAAAACAAGCGTGTCGCACCGTGACCGTGTCGCTTCCATTATGAATGTGCATAATTTGAAACAACAAACTTGAGCGCACAAAAGACGCGATATGTGAACAGGCCCTTAAACTGCTTAAAGTCGGCATGAAATGGAAATGATTGCCATTTTCTTATGTATTATGTACAGGGGTTGGACAAAAAACTGAAACACCTGGTTTTACTACACAATAATTTGTTAGAATGGTGAGGGCCTCATTTTGCATCCAAATACAGCACCAATTGACAGATAGAAGTCCTTCACAGTGACCAGAGGGATTATGAGCCGTTCCTCTTCCAGAACAGTGTCCAGGTCACTATATGATGCTGGTGGACTCGCTCCTCCAAAACACCTCAATAATATTCAGATCTGGTGACTGTCAGACCATGGGAGATGTTCAACGTCACTTTCATCTTCATCAAACTCTTCTGTCTTGCTGTGTGTGTTGGTGCATGATCATGCTGATACACGGTTTGAGCATCAGGTGCTCATGATCCTCCAGAAGGGTTTGGTAGTCCTCGGCAGTGTCGTGTCCATCAAATACAATCAGGATTGTCATGATATTGGAGCTCAAACCATCACTGATCCACCCGTGCTTCACTCTGAAGATTGGCCGCCAGGCATATAGATGTGAAACCTCCAACATTGGCCAGTGTTTCAGTTTCATTGTCCAACCCCTGTATATACAAGTGAAAAGACTTCTCGAATAAGAACAAAATGGGACTTGATTTTGTTGGATTGTCGTCATTTACTATTGTTGCGATCTCATTTAATGACAGGTTAATATGTCATCAGTAGTGTTGGGCATTGAGAACCAGATCCATTTTGTTCCAAATTTCCAAGAACCGAGGATTTGATAAAATGCGCATTTCGAGTCCGCTTATCGATTACCATTTAAGAGCAAGATTAACGAGACAAGAACTTATTTCGGCACTCATTCGCTGCTTTCTGTGCTGCACACACATCCAAAGCGCAAACACTCCACTAACATAGTGTACTAATACTTGCATTTTCTAGCACTTGAATGGACAAATACACAAAAAAATAATAAAAAACAGCTGAGAAAGAAAACGTGTATCAGAATATTAAATGGTCTTAAGATGCATTAGGTCTTAAAGTGACAGCAGCCCAATATAGTAGGGATGCCAAAATTTAAAAAAAAAAATATTGAACCGTTCGGTACGACATCCACGATTCAATGCTTGTGAATTGTGTTTTTTTTTTTTTCAGTTTTATGTTTAAATAATTTATGTGCGTTTTATTTCAGAGTCAGAGAAGAAAAGAGATGTCAAGCGAAGGGAAGTTATTTGATTAAAGATTACAACAAATGAATAAAATAATCATAATGACATCCACAAACATCATTTATAATAAATACTGCAATATTACATTAAAAAAAAGAATTATCCATTTTGATTTCATGGTGACTAAATATAAGACACCATTACAAAATAATGTTAATGTTATTAAAACAAATTCCATTAACACAAATTAAGAAAGAAATGGCACGAATGACATGGCATGATATGTGAGAGAGAGACAAAAAGAGAGACAGTTGATAAAAGGTTTCTCTTACCAGGATTTGGTCTGCAGGGTCGACATGCATACAGGAAACACAATCAAACATACGTCCCCATCGGCTAAACCTAGGAAACACATAAAAAGAAATAATTTTGTTTAAAAATGACTTGCCCTTTAAAAAGAAGTGTATGCATTTGACAGAAGCATGTTCAGAAGGTTTAAAAATTTGGAATAATTACAAAATGTCACAACCAACAGTCACTGGTTATACTTGGCCCTTGCTACATTTCTGCAACATGCTGACCAATCAAATTTAATCTGATCGCTAATTTTTGTGACATTCACAACAAAGTGAATAGTGAATTGCAGAAATACAAAAGAAACAGCACAATTTATCTGTCAAGCATGTATGGTTTACAACCAGGGGTCTCATTTATAAAGCGTGCATACGCACAAAACGGGGCTGGAAATGTACGTACGCCAGTTTCCATGCAGAGGCTGTGATCTATAAAAAACAAACTTGACGGGAGAATGTGCGCATCTTTAAGCAAACTTTGAGCCGTGTGTACGCACTTTGTTTTGGAGACAAAGCGACACTGATGGTGAGCTGGAGTTAAATGTCTTTTTGGTCACTTTTAGACCGAAAATCTAAAGAAAATTATAGCCTATAGGCTACAGAAAGATAATACCCTACAAATATAATTTCACTCACCAAGCCTATCACTTGAAACCAATATCCATCCCTTCTTAAATATCTGCGCCAGCAAGCGCGTTGAGCTGTTTAGTGAAACTGACGCACATATAGCCTATAATCTAATGGCAGATGAAGTAAAACCGTAAATCTTTATGAGTCCTAATAAATACAGTGCATGTTCTCAATAACAGTTAAATAAATGAAAGAATGATTTAAACTATGTTTTACTTCTGATATAAACATTTAGATACAAACCCGATTCCAAAAAAGTTGGGACACTGTACAAATTGTGAGTAAAAAAAGAATGGAATAATTAAAAAATCTTATAAACTTATATTTTATTCACAATAGAATATAAATGACATATCAAATGTTGAAAGTGAGACATTTTGAATTGCCATGCCAAATATTGGCTCCTTTTGGATTTCATGAGAGCTACAAATTCCAAAAAAGTTGGGACAGGTAGCAATAAGAGGCCAGAAAAGTTAAATGTACATATAAGGAATAGCTGGAGGACCAATTTGCAACTTATTAGGTCAATTGGCAACATGATTGGGTATAAAAAGAGCCTCTCAGAGTGGCAGTGTCTCTCAGAAGTCAAGATGGGCAGAGGATCACCAATTCCCCCAATGCTGAGGCAAAAAATAGTGGAGCAATATCAGAAAGGAGTTTCTCAGAGAAAAATTGCAAAGAGTTTGAAGTTATCATCATCAACAGTGCATAATATCATCCAAAAGATTCAGAGAATCTGGAACAATCTCTGTGCGTAAGGGTCAAGGCCGGAAAACCATACTGAATGCCCGTGATCTTCGGGCCCTTAGACGGCACTGCATCACACACAGGAATGCTACTGTAATGGAAATCACAACATGGGGTCAAGAATACTTCCAGAAAACATTGTCAGTGAACACAATCCACCGTGCCATTCACCGTTGCCGGCTAAAGCTCTATAGGTCAAAAAAGAAGCCATATCTAAACGGGAACCAGAAGCGCAGGCGTTTTCTCTGGGCCAAGGCTCATTTAAAGTGGACTCTAGCAAAGTGTAAAACTGTTCTGTGGTCAGACGAATCAAAATTTGAAGTTCTTTTTGGAAAACTGGGACGCCATGTCATCCGGACTAAAGAGGACAAGGACAACTCAAGTTGTTATCAGCGCTCAGTTCAGAAGCCTGCATCTCTGATGGTATGGGGTTGCATGAGTGCGTGTGGCATGGGCAGCTTACACATCTGGAAAGGCACCATCAATGCTGAAAGGTATATCCAAGTTCTAGAACAACATATGCTCCCATCCAGACATCGTCTCTTTCAGGGAAGACCTTGTATTTTCCAACAAGACAATGCCAAACCACATACTGCATCAATTACAACATCATGGCTGCGTAGAAGAAGGATCCGGTTACTGAAATGGCCAGCCTGCAGTCCAGATCTTTCACCCATAGAAAACATTTGGCGCATCATAAAGAGGAAGATGCAACAAAGAAGACCTAAGACAGTTGAGCAGCTAGAAGCCTTTATTAGACAAGAATAGGACAACATTCCTATTCCTAAACTTGAGCAACTTGTCTCCTCAGTCCCCAGACGTTTGCAGACTGGGGGATGCCACACAGTGGTAAAAAATGGCCTTGTCCCAACTTTTTTGAGATGTGTTGATGCCATGAAATTTAAAATCAACTTCTTTTTCCCTTAAAATTATGCATTTTCTCAGTTTAAACATTTGATATGTCATCTATGTTGTATTCTAAATATAATATTGAAATTTGAAACTTCCACATCATTGCATTCTGTTTTTATTCACAATTTGTACAGTGTCCCAACTTTTATGGAATTGGGTTTGTATATGCCATTCTCATTACTTGAGTTAAACACTTAAACTAGTACATGATGCAATGCTTTTAAACACTTTCCCTCTGGCATTCTGTGTTTTAATGTTTTAACTAGAGATAATTGCTGATCATGACAGTAGATTGTCTGAGAAAATAGTTCCATGCAAATAATGCACAACCATGTCTATCGGTTTCCATTAAAAATATAAATTAATTAAACATACTATTTGGCCAGTGGAAAAGAAAGTGGAAAAAAATAATAATAATTTATTGCGACACGAAACATCTATATTTAATATTTTACTAAATATCAATACGTCTTCTACCTTAACATGGTATCACGTGGACGAGTAATCAAATGCAAATGATATGCAGATGAGGAAATGCATATTTAAACTAGGCATTGTAAGCTCCATATATGGTTATTTCGGGGAGGAGACGTATGTGCGCACAATCTTCGGCTGACTGGGATTTATTAAGTGAATTCTGCGCAGGTTCTGGCGTACAAACGGTTATATAAATCGGAATATTTTTTGGCGTACACCATTTTTGCCTTTCGGGTGCATGTACACTTTTAGTAAGGATCCTACGCACAGTTTTATAAATGAGACTCCAGATCTGTAAAATGCCTAGTGTAAAATGACAGCACTAGAAGATAATTAAAATATATTAAAATGTGATCTACTTAGTTACATTTTTATAGGCCTATTATATGTTAGTTATAAAAGAGATGATACAACAAATAATTTAATGGTATTCTTTATACTAAATTAATTTACTATTCCTTTGAAATTCACTGATTTCAAATTCGCATAGATTTTATATTTAACCCACAATCCTCTTCATATACCAGTGATCCTAAACACCAGCACTATAAAATCTTGCAATCCTGAATGGTTTCCAGAATGAGTTTTACAGAATATTCTCCAGAATCTGTGTAGTGATGGGGCTTTAAATGAGTAAACAAATTACAACATAACATGTAAAGCATGGACTTTGTGAACTATAACTATTCCTTTCACTAAAGATGCATTATAGGTGTATATCTCCAAAAAAAAAAAACAAAAAAAGAAATCGCAGTTTAATTATTGCTTCAAAGATTAGAAATATGTGGGCAGTTTTAGCTGATCTGACCCATTAAACAAACATTTGACATTAAATGGCAGGTGGATGTATAAAATAATGATGCCACAATATGAACCTGCAGTACCTTATTCAAATAGTGGCACAGAAGCCTCTATGAAAGTTTGCATGAATAAAAGTCTTTGAGACTCAATTCAATGTGCAACCGAATAGAAAGTGAATGAACCGTCCACGAGGATACATTCAGCACAGTAAAGCTCTGAAGAAAGAGTAAACACAACATGTCTAAACCTGAGAACCAGGAATCTTAAGGAAATATCAGCTAGACTCTTCAGAGAGAATTTGAGATAAACTATAGTTATATCCCTTCCTAAACATTCCTTAAAAGTCAACATGAAATGGTGTTGGCATTTTTGTTTCTAATGTGCCATATTCAAAGTAGGGGAGCTCACTGCTCGTATTGATCGGCTACCGATCGATATCGGCTGATATTCGATTTTAATGATTGGATCAGCAACCTGTCAATTTGCTGATCTCATAAAACGATCTCATGCTAACGTAACGACACAAAGACACGTGCATGCCGTGAGAGGTATAGCAGCAGCGGCGCAGTCTCTCAATCTCGGTCCACCGCGTATGAAATCGTTATAATGCTAAAGCCAGGTGAGGTGTAATTCATATCTTTCTTAAATAACCGACAAAGTAATTTGAAAACTTACTGTAAAGCCTAAGTCCGAAGCCCTTATAGAATCACGGCAATTCATTGGCTAATGGCGCGGGCGCCGCCCCGACACTCTTACGTTATAACATTATATGCGCACAGGCGCGCACAATCTGTTCCTCAGATTTTTCTACCTTCACGAACCGGCCATTTAATGCCATTCGCTTTCGTTTTTTCTGAACCCGAAAAATTCGGATTACAACTGCTTGGTCGTCTTCTGCACTTTAGCGACTGGAATAAGTGGAACTCTGTGGAATAAGTGAATGATCGCTTCATTCCGACGACCCTCACAGTAAGTGCTTAAAGTGTTTTGGTTTTTCGCATGTGCGTGAGGCTGTTTTAGGATCGTCTAAATGCAAATTCTGTGACAATCTGCTTCTCAAAACCCTCCGCTCCAGTCTCACGGTTTTTGAGGAGGAGTCATTCGTTCTCCACCTTTCGTGCTCACGAGACTGCCTATGCCTCTCGACAACCTGGGGTTCAGATTTACAGCTCGAGGATTTGGAGTAACAGCAGACGGTCCTCGCCCTTTCTCTCCCTCCCTCTCCCGACCGCGCACTTGGCATGCCTCCCTGCCATTCAGTGCGCACTCCACACACACACTTGGATATGCATCAAAATCTTGTGTTTATTGTGATAATCTTAGCACTATTATTATTCTCCAGCCTGTATTATGAATGAAATGTGATGAATTGCTTTATTCCTTTTTTGGATAAAAGTGTCTTAGCCTAATAAATGTTATAATAATGACATTATTTTCATAATGACACACTCTACACCTTCCCGTCCATCAAGTTGATCCAGGCTTTTCTGTCCAGAGTGATAGCATAAATAGCGAAAATTTTCAGATGAAAGAGAAAGTGATGCAGAGCAAGAAGGATGGCTCTCAGCTCCAAGCTGTTTGTGCCAAGAGAGGGTCTCGCCTTTGAAAACCCATCTCCAGACGATCAGAGAGGCATTAGTCTTATTAGAGTGATAGCTGAAATTTTCAGGATATGGCATCCTTGCCCCGACAGGTGCCTAAAACCGGCACGCTCCCCTGGAGTTCCCTCGTGGGACCGGTCAGCCGTCTTGGAGGGCTTAACAGAGGGTCCCTTCGAGCCATTTGAGTCAGTCCCTGACCGGATTCTGACTCTTAAGGTTGCTCTTTTGTTAGCTTTAACTTCGTTGAAGTGGATAGGGGACTTACAGGCTCTCTCTATTAGCGAGTCATGCTTGGATTGCGCTCCTTGTCTGGTCAAGGTTACCTTAAGGCCAAGACCAGGGTATGTACCCAAGGTTCTGTCCACAACGTTCCGCTCTCAGGTTATTAAACTTTACGCTTTCCACCCTCCTCCTTTTGCCTCTGAGGAGGATAGGAAACTGAACTTGCTCTGCCAGGTTCGAGCTTTGAAGTTCTATGTGGACTGCTCGGGCGATTGGAGGAAATTGAACCAGCTCTTGGTATGTTTTTGGTGCTGGCCACCGCGGGCCAGCATCAAAGCAAAGGATTAAACACTGGGTTACTGAAGCAGTTTCACTGGCTTATGAGGTGTGTGGCCTACCTTCACCTCTTAGCATCAGAGCACATTACACTAGAAGTGTGGCTTCCTCTCAAGCTCTTTTTAGAGGGGCCCTCTTGGAAGATATTTGTGTGGCGGCAAGCTGGTCCTCTCCGCACACTTTTGTCAGATTCTATAGTTTGGATCTTGACATGACTCAAAGTTCCCAAGTTGTATCTGCTTGAACCAGTCATGTAAAAAATTCTGGTCTTGTACTAGCTATGGCAGCACTTTAGCTTACGTGACATCTATGCTCTCTGAATAGGGAACGAGACGCTGCGTTCACTGCCAAGCTCCTTGTGCTACCGACAAGTTTTCAAGAGAAGAGAAATCTGAGGAGCAGATAGCATACGAGAGGAAATAATGTTACGACACAAGAGCGTCGGAGCGGTGCCTGCGTCCATCAGCCAATGAATTGGCATGATTCTATAAGGGCTTCAGACAATCGACACACCCAGAGGGCGTTCCCACTGCGTCTTAAAGGGCACCTATTATGCCCCTTTTTACAAGATGTAATATTGGTTGTGAAGTTTCAGCTCAAAATACCCCACAGTTCATTTATTATAACCATTTGAAAATGTCATTTTGGGGCCTGCTTAAAAATAAGCTGTTTCGGGGGTATACGGCTTTAAATGCAAATGAGCTGCATATGCCCGCCCAGCCTTTGGATGAGGGCGTAACTTGATACCAATGGCAGTCGGTACTGAGAGAGTGTGAGAAACCGCTGTTTTGAATGTCATTCAGCGTACGTTTGAATCGGAATATATAAATAGTCCGAAGAGACTCCGGCAGAATAAACACAAATGAGAATGGACCAGTACGTCTCGGTATGGTTATTTGATACATTTATGTACTTATAGAGTTGTTGTAATCGCGTCCCATTTGCAATTATGGATGTGGAAGACACACACACAAACACTAATGCTGGTGCAAATTTTCTGAAATTACATAAACATACTGTGAAGTTTGCTACTACAAGCGAAATTACATTTATGCGAGGGACCTGTGGCGTCATGTTTACTTGTCATACAGGTGCTTCTGTGGCAAATGTGAGGAGATGGCTAACTTACAGAACAACAACATATATCCAGTTTTTAATACAATATCTTTAAATATATATAAACGTGTGGTTACACACTATACAAACAAGGTTTAAATTATATAGCCTACACAGACATCCTACAACGACAACGACTTTAGACGCATTTGTTGTTGAATTGGCTGACATTGACTGAAAAGACTATTTGCTCAAAAATCATAAAATACACTTACTGTTACTGGATGTGACGGTGGATCGCAAACAGTAGATGACGATCCACAGTTGAGGATTAACTTTTAAGCGACAACAACAGGATTAACCCACGAGTCCACGACAGAACATTTATGTTTCCAAGAGACATTACCGGCTGTCGTTGAAACGATGGAGGATGTACAGATCACCGAGGGCGGGGTCTATGCCACAACCACACTGTCAATCAAACCCCTTTCTCACTTTCTACGTCACAAAGAGCTGGATCTCAGAACAGCTCGTTCTGAGGCAGTGCATATGATTTTATGATTTATTCAGATTGTAAAAAAAAAACACTGGGTGGATTATCATTCTAGGGTGGTTTTGCTCACACACTGCCAACACACATTTTTGTTCAAACACCATTTAAAAGTGAATTTTCCATAATAGGTGCCCTTTAAAGCTATGGAGCGTCTCGTTGCCTATTCAGAGAACATAGGTTACGTAAGTAACTAGAGTCGTTTTTGCTTCACCAATGGAATAGTTCAGAAGAAAGTCAATGCAGGATCAACCGTATACATCTGCACTAATACACATACTGACAGTGTGTCAGAGTGATAGAAACAGTGAAAAGTCCCAGTGCTGTTGGAGTGAAAATCAGCACTCTTGTCTAATTTAAGGCTTGGCGAATCAAACTTGACTGAAACAATCTCTTTTTATAAGAGGTAATAAAATGTAGTAGCAAGGCAAATAAATTCCAAATAGGTTTTCATCTTCACTCAAAAGAGAAAAATAACACAATGCAGAAAGAGAGCCCAGTCATCTAATGCCAGAAGCGATTCAAACACTCAACTTATTTGTTCCTCTGGCTATCAACATGTACACACTTGTCCGACAGGTCTCTAGGATTACACACTCAATTTCTTCAACCAAAACCTCAGTCCAATTTAAAATTGACGTCCCACTGTCCTAATACCTAAAAACTACTACTTTAAGACTTCATTAACAACAGTTATACGGTTTCAGATTTAATTATTTTTTTTAGATTTAATCAAATCAATAAATGTTTGGATTAATAAACTGGTCAATTCAATACAAAGGTATCCTAATAAAGATAATGTTTTGAGTAAGCATCCTTATGTTCAGTGTTGGGAGTAACGCATTACAAAAGTAATACATTACAGTAACATATTACTTTTTGCTGTAACGCAGTAGTGTAAGGCATTACTAATCAATTTTCAGTAATATTTTACTCGTTACATGTTCAGTGAGGCTTGTATTACAGTTGTATTACAGTGTATTGTCTGCTTTTACTTCTTAAAGGCAACAGACTATGTGAAAGTTTTAAAGCAGTCTTTTAGTGCCAGTTCAGAGCGGTCGCGTCTAACATTGTTTTTTCCTCATAAATGCGAACACGAAAACTAAAATAAAATGAATATTTTAAGTTCTATGGAGACTGGAGAGCCAACCCTTCCTCATCCGATTTGCGCAGTGTAATTAACAGAATTACAAAAAATCGATTTTGCCTCCTATTTTTTTGTCACACATGAATGTGTGTCTTTTCCCTAATATTAAAAATAAAACATAGACTGATATTTGTCTAATGTCTGGACTGGAGTCCTTTAAGGAATTAGCCTACAGTATATACGTTTCAATACATGTATTTTCGGAGAATTTTTATTTCAAGTTTTGACTGCAAATGTCATCATGTCCATAAAGCTGGACTTCCCCAATTTTAAATAATTTATCCTCAACTAGTTTTGTGGTGTAGGTCTACGTATTTTATAATGTTAACTTCAAATAATAATAGCCTAATTTAAAGATAAGGCAGCATTGGATCTGGACGGTAAGGAGAATAACGCTGGGAGTTGAAAGAGGTGTGTCGCGATTCTGTAGGTTCGTGGATCTGAGTCGTGTGGCGAATCGCAATTTCGGTTTCATATTGCATATCGTTAGAAGCCCCAAAGTTAAGTTCTACTTACTTAGTTATTTTGGTGAAAGTAACTCAAAAGTAATACATGAGTAATGTAACGCATTACAATTCTGAGACAGTAATATTGTAAGGTAATGAATTACTTTTAAATAACAATAACAAGTAATACCTAATGTATTACAGTTTGGAAGTAACTTGCACAACACTGCTTATGTTTACTAAGCCTACATAATTTTTTGTCAAAAACAATTAACTAAGGCTGTAAGCAAGCACTGCAGAGAGTTTACATATAACCTGTTATGACAGGGTTCCTGAAGCTTGAATAAAAGCTCAAAAACTTTACAAGCTTAAATAATGTCATCTGAAGAAGGCCGATCAAGAAATTGGTAATAATATTGGCTATAAAAATCCTAAACTATTGTCACTATCGGCATTACATAAACAGAAGTTTAGGCATGTGCTTTACTTAGCTACATCTCACAGATGGAAAAGTAGAAGACGGGTCTACACACACAGTCATCTAAATAGAGACATTCCATAAACTTCTATTGTTTTTCTATACAGCTCGTTATAATATAAATACTAAGCGAACCCTATCCCACATCCTAAGCAGAAATGCTGCATTAAAAATATTTATTTTCTATCTCACTTTTTCTAACTAGTTTAGCTCACTTCAGAGTACAAATCACAAATCACACACACACACACAGAGAGACCCCTTGACTAGCTAAATATTAAAAGCCAGACTATGCATGCACCTTTGAACCTGAAACACCCAATATCTGCTAATGAAATTGATATGAAGAAATACAGTGTCCATGTCAAAACTATTAAAAAAAAAACTATTGTAAAGCTTTAGAAGTGAAACATGTAGTGCACAGTTTTTATGGACTACTTTTAAGAAGCATTTTGGAGCTTTACAGACATGGTCACTATGTGTGTGTACAGAAAAGAGAGCATAAATATTGTTCAAGACTCCTCTTTTGCATTTTACAGATCATATAGGATTAAATCAAAATGTTTCAAGTCTCTCCACACAGACTTAACTTTGATTGTGTCGAACTCCATCCACAAGCTTTGCTAACGGCCTGGTTTCACAGACAGGGATCAGATTAAGCCAAGATTAGGCCTTAAAGCAACACCAAGGAACTTTTCCTCTGCGGTTGCCCTACAGGTTGGAAGTGGAATTGTCCAATACCGCTGTCGTAAATAATTTAGCCTACCGCAGCTTACTGTCGCACACATGTTTGCTGTTCATCCAGCACCGGCTTTGGAATCAACAATGGCCACAGACAATTTGAGGAAGTGGTGGGTGAAGTGACGTATGCCGTAAAGCAGTCGAATTTTGTGGTTCTTTTTGTGCTCCAGTTACTACCCGAAACCCGAGTTTACATGCAAGTAAAAGTGATACAGACTAGGGATGTGCATCTCCATATCTGAGGCCGATGCGATACGCATCTCGATGCACAGCCAACGATATGATCCATTAAAGATACATATAAGCAGCTACCGATGCGATGCAGTACGATTCACTACTCGTACGATCCGATTGTGATCCGATTTCGATTCAACGCGATGCGATTCAATGTAATACGATGCAATGGAGAAAAATATGATGCGATGCAATTCAATATGGTATAGATAGTTAACGTTTATTTATTTTATTCAGACATACAGCAAATCATAAACTAGCTTAAGTGCCATTTGACTTTTAATGCATGGTTCTTTCATATTTTTTCACAAAACCAAAAGATTAAATAAAAGCAGGTGCTGTTTTAACATAAACTGTCAGAGATGATGCAAAAGGATCCAAAAGCAAAAGGAGTTCAATGCAAAAGTCTTTAATGTCCAACAAAAATCAGCCTCAGATAGCTCAGAACTAGAACAGAGAAGGCACTCTCCAGGTAGACAGCTTCACAGAGGATACTTGTCGGGAGAGAAAACGTAGAACAGAAAAACTCTCAGCGTGAATGGTCCTTGAAGAAGGCAGCTGAGCAGAGAGAATTGCGGATGCGGCTCACCACAGCAGGACGCAGGCAAACAGGAGACAACAAGGCGAATACTGCTACACAAGACAAAACACAGGTAAGATTCCTTTGACTGACAAAATGAGAGAGCGTAACTCACACAATAATCCGACATAGAACAGAGAGAACAAACAGCAGAAGTAGACTGAGTAAGCAGACAAGACAAGACACAGGTGTGAGCGCAAAGCAGCGGGAACGCTGATTGTGATGATCAACAGGTAAAACATGACGTGTGTGCGCTGGAGAGTGAGAGAGATAGGTGTGTAATTAAGTGTGTGTGGTAGTATGAAGGTGAGAGAGAACAGAGAAATACCCCAGATCCTGACAGTACCCTTCCCTCAACGAGCGCCCCCAGGTGCTCCTAAGGAAGAGGACTGGCGAGACCGATAGAAATCCTCGATGAGCGAGCGGTCCAGGACGTCCCGGGCCGGAATCCACCGCCTCACCTCAGGACCGCAGCCCTACCAGTCCACCAGGAACTGGTGGCCACGCCCCCGAGGACGAACGTCAAGCAGCTTGCGGACTCTGGAAATGGGATCCAGCTCGTCGAGAGGCGGAGGGGCAAGGGCGGGACAGGTAGGGGCGCGAATGACCGGCTTGATACATGACACATGAAAAACAGGATGTACCCGACGTAACTGACGAGATAATCTTAATTTGACAGCTACCGGACTAAGGACCTTCAAAATAGCAAAAGGACCAACAAAACAGGGCATAAGCTTCCTAGCGCCCTCGCGAATAGGAAGATTCTGGGTGGAAAGCCGCACCTTCTGCCTACAAACGTAACGAGGAGCTTTAACCCGACGACGATTAGCAGATCTACGAGTACACGCCCTAGAACGACATAACGCAGATTTCACTCTCGTCCAAGTAGGCTTATTGCGCTTAATACGCTTAATATTGGCACTGACATATTTTAAGTTCCTTCCAGTTAAAGGGATACTCCACTTTTTTTGTAAATAGGCTCATTTTATAACTCCCCCCAGAGTTAAACAGTTGAGTTTTACCGTTTTCGAATCCATTCAGCCGATTTTCTGATATTTAGAAAAATATCAGTAACCAGACAGTTTCTGGTTTCATTGACTACCATAGTATATATTTTTTTCCTACTATGGAAGTCAATGAGACAAGAAATCGTCTGCTTACTGATATTTTTCTAAATATCACAAAATCGGCTGAATGCATTCGAAAACGGTAAAACTCGACTGTTTAACTCTGGGGGAGTTATAAAATGAGCCTATTTACAAAAAAAGTGGAGTATCCCTTTAACTGGAAGAAACTTAAAATATGTCAGTGCCAATATTAAGCGTATTAAGCGCAATAAGCGTACTTGGAGGAGAGTGAAATCTGCGTTATGTCGGATTTGTAAAATGAGCCTATTTACAAAAAAAGTGGAGTATCCCTTTAAGACAGCTCAAACATGCATCTTAAGCCCCTTTCACACAAAGATTCCGGAAAATACACGGATAATGTGACCCGGCATTTGTACCGGGATTGTTTGATTTCGGTTCATTCATATTGCCAGTGATTTGCCGGGATCTGTGAATGCATTCACACAACCTGTAAAGATCCCAGAAAGACACATGACGTCAGGATGAGACGTGTAACGTATGCGTAGAAAACATGTACACGCGCATACCATTCCACAAAGCTGGTGAACGATCTCAGCTTCAGCGCGGATAGTGAGGAGCTCATGGTCTCTGCTTCGTTCCAGTTTTCAGACATTTGTTCGTCCATTCTTTGTTGATGACGAACACAAACTTTCTTCTAAGAGCAACAGAGTCACGCGATGGCACGAGCGTAATCACTATGACACACCCCTTACAGCATAGGTCCTGGCTTTTGTTCACACGACGCGCGTTCTGGGACTGATTCAGGCAATGTTACTAGGTCCCCTACCCGGCATCAATGCCAGTATCAATCCCGGTTCGTGCTTGTGTTCACAAAGAAGGCGTTCTGGCAAATTCCCGACAATTTCCCGGGATCAACACACTGTGTGAAAGGGGTTTTCGTCTGGGAATAAGCTTAACCATGTCTATGAAACATGGGAATAAGCATAACCATGTCTATGAAACTGGACATGGATGTAAAGCTAAATTTAGCCCAACTGAAATCCTTTACAAACACAGACAGTTTCAAACAGTCTTTAAAGGGCACCTATTATGGAAAATTCACTTTTACATGGTGTTTGAACATAAATGTGTGTTGGCAGTGTGTGAGTAAAACCACCCTAGAATGATAAAAATCCACCCAGTGGTTTTTTTACAATCTCAATAAATCATATGCACTTCCTCAGAACGAGCTGTTCTGAGATCCAGCTCTTTGTGACGTAGAAAGTGAGAAAGGGGTTTGATTGACAGTGTGGTTGTGGCATAGACCCCACCCTCGGTGATCTGTACATCCTCCATTGTTTCAACGACAGCCGGTATTGTCTCTTGGAAACATAAATGTTCTGTCGTGGACTCGTGGGTTAATCCTGTTGTTGTAGCTTAAAAGTTAATCCTCAACTGTGGATCGTCGTCTACTGTTTGCGATCCACCGTCACATCCAGTAACAGTAAGTGTATTTTATGATTTTTGAGCAAATAGTCTTTTCAGTCAATGTCAGCCAATTCAACAACAAATGCGTCTAAAGTTGTTGACGTCGTAGGATGTCTGTGTAGGCTATATAATTTAAACCTTGTTTGTATAGTGTGTAACCACATGTTTATATATATTTAAAGATATTGTATTAAAAACTGGATAAATGTTGTTCTGTAAGTTAGCCATCTCCTCACATTTGCCACAGAAGCACCTGTATGACAAGTAAACATGACGCCACAGGTCCCTCGCATAAATGTAATTTCGCTTGTAGTAGCAAACTTCACAGTATGTTTATGTAATTTCAGAAAAATTGCGGCAGCATTAGTGTTTGTGTGTGTGTCTTCCACATCCATAATTGCAAATGGGACGCGATTACAACAACTCTAGTACATAAATGTATCAAATAACCATACCGAGACGTACTGGTCCATTTTCATTTGTGTTTATTCTGCCGGAGTCTCTTCGTACTATTTATATATTCCGATTCAAACGTACAGTACGCTGAATGACATTCAAAACAGCGGTTTCTCACACTCTCTCAGTACCGACTGCCATTGGTATCAAGTTACGCCCTCATCCAAAGGCAGGGCAGGCATATACAGCTCATTTGCATTAAAAGACGTATACCCCCGAAACAGCTCATTTTTAAGCAGGCCCTAAAATGACATTTTCAAATGGTTATAATAAATTAACTGTGGGGTATTTTGAGCTGAAACTTCACAAATACATTCTAGGGACACCAGAGACCAATATTACATCTGGTAAAAAGGGGCATAATAGGTGCCCTTTAATATATTAATGATAAATTGATGGTAAACTACGGTAAAGAGATCATGTGTGGAATGAATTTACAACAGTTGTACACACCTCAGATTTGGAGATTTGGAGAGGTTCAGAAGAGGGAAGAGTATAAAGCACAACAACCCACAACACAATAGACAAAAAGCACATTCATTATAGAGATGAATGAACATTAAAATGTGGGGACAAGGACAAAAGACTTGGGGCATCCCTCATAGGACAAATGGTTCAACATGTGACAAGACAATAAACTGTTTGTAAATCATATTGAATAATTGGGTCAACTTTGCAGCTCTCAAAACAGCAACTAAACACTGGATTGGTTTTGTACATCTAGGGTTGGGTACCGAACTCGGTACATTTAAGGGCACTGACCGAATTACGTCATTACTACCGAGTACTGGTTAACATTAAATCAATCGGTGGCAAATTTCAGTATCTGAGAACACATCTTAGTAAGACTATATGAATCCTGCATGTTCTGTGTGTCTCAGTATGAATTAATGGTGCACAGTCTCATTTACCACACACACACACACACTGCTTTCAGCCTCTAATAATAATACTAACAATAATGTTAATAAATTATCAAAGCTATATTTTTTAAGAAATAATCAAAATTTTTCTTCAGTTGAGCAACATGTTGTTTGATAAAGTTGTTTAATTTCATATGATTAAAATATCAATTAAATTGATGTTTTATGTCTTAATTTGATTGAAAAAATACACAACACAGAATTTGTGAAAAACCAAACATTTCATAAAAATTAATAAAGAAAAATATATAAATTAAAATGTTTTTTTTTATGAATTCAATTAATTAAGCCTACTATTTACAGGTAAATATAGCATTACATTATTGGTACCAGACCATCTGATTCAGATCAGTTGGACATGGCTGTTAACAAGAGGTAAAAACGATATAAATCCTCTTAGTTTTCTCACACAAACCGCTCGTTTCGTATCTTAGGCCATCAATGTGTACTACGAGTCATTAAATCATGTTTAATTTCTCTGTGCATGCTCTTTAACGTCGAACCCCAGACCTGCATTATATGACTGACGGACAACAATGGTTTACCGAAAAATGTCAAAATTGAAAATACTGTGGAAACAAAGACACCTACATCTTGGATGCCCTTGAGGTAAGCTAAAACATATCAAAAATTAATTTCAAAGTGAACTATCCCTTTAACTCCATGTCACCTTATCATAAGAGAGATACGAAACAACTATCATGAACAAACACAGCTATTGATAGAAAATATTCACAAATACCAACAAATAGGAATTTTCACATTCCAGTGATATTGATATATAATTAGGAAAAACAACTAAAGGCATTTAAAGAATTAGTTCCGCAAAAAAGAAATTATCCCATAATTTACTCACCCTCAAGCAATCCTAGGTGTATATACCCTAGATTTTGAGGCCCAAAAAAAGTAATCCATATGGCTCTAAATAAATATTATAATTAGTTATAAATAAATATATATATATATATATATATATATTTAGTATATTTATTTAGTTTATATATATATATAAAAATCACTGGCTTCCGTTAATGGCCAACACAACTTGAGTTCTCACGGAAGAGTGACCTCTGACCCAAAGTATGACGTAGGATGTAGGCGCAGCGTGATCTTAGGTGATCTTAGACCCTCTTGCATTTCAAACAAATAGGGCTAGGCAACAAACTCAAGCTCCTCTAACATTTCTAATTCGTGACCTGTGTTTTGCTCTATCCTCTGTGCTTCTGTGTTCATCAATACATCAGGTGAGGCTACTCTTCCGCCAGGACTGACTGCTCGCTCACTCGAAGAGTGGTGATGACCAAAAATGAAAAATGGGCTCTTTGGTCAAAAACATTTTCCCGACCCCCGCACTAGACAGACTACAGCCAGAAAAAAAATCTATGTTAGGAATGCTTTACCTGAATTTTTGTAATAATAATACATTTTACAGTCCATACCGATTTCTTATCTGAAGTGACTAATTTACCTGCATGAGTTCAAAGTATTGCAAAATTTCACTCGACACTTCCTCAATTTCCGATGCCAGGGAGCTCCATAGCATAATACTTCAAGGTTTTTGTTTGTGTTGGTCATGTTGTCCAGACAGACATGCTTGGACTTGGACATTATTGTGCTTGATTTGCACACTCTATTTACCCATGGCACACCCAAAGTCTTGTTCCTGGCTATGCTCCTGCTTTTATGATGTTTTTTTTGTAGCTTGATAATCTCCAGTCACTGTATAAGGGTGAAAAAAAGGGTGAGGAAATTATGAAACAATTCACATTGAGTGAACTATTTCTGCTTATCTTCACTAATCTCTTCATAAGAATTGAATGGGATCAGAATCCAATGTAAAGGGGGACAACTGGCAAAGCTTAATCTTTTATGATTGTGCATATTCTTCCATTACTAAAAATCAACAATGTAATGTCTATAACAGTGCTGCTTTTTAAAAGAAATATGATACTGGTTATCAATGACAAATTATTACAAAACACTCCAACTGGTGTCTATAACTCGATCTTCATAGTATAGGCAAGTAGTGTTTTTTCCTCCATGCAGCTCAGCAGCAGCAGAGAAGCATTTTCCTTAGTTTATGCCAGTCACTATAGCCAGGCATGTTTGATGACATAATCGAATACTATGGATAATGAGAAGTGGACAAATGAGACAAAAATTGTTTGTTTATAAAACTAAAAACAGCCTTTGACTAAAAAGAGATCCAAACTGTGCAGCATGAAGGAAGCATTATGGTTTGAGGCCAGACAGGCCCTGAGGAAATTATAGACTCAACCAAGAATTCCACAATGTACCAAAGTATTTGAGAATATAAGGCCATCTAAGAGGATCTTGTATAAACACTCAAACTCTCAACACTCAAGTCCACAAAAGAATGTCTACAGCAATATGAAACGGGGCGTTATGAAATGGCAGAGGCAAAGCCCACTTCTGAAATGTACAGAAATTCTGTACATTTCGGCCTCCACAGTCTGCATTTTTGTGTTAGATGCAACAAATGAACTATCCTTATGTAACAGCTATGTCCCTACAAAAAAGTGTGCGTGTGTGGGAAGGGGGTGGTTAGTTCTCACTAATTCAGTGAGGGAGGGGGGGAGAACACAGGGGTAGTTACCAGGACAACCACAGAGCCACCAGAGCTTTCAAAAAAGAGGCAAAGGGGTTGCCAAGGGACTCAACTAACTGTAGGGAGTTCTTCACACATATATCCAAATGTATGCTTGCTTATACAATCAGTGTGTTAACTCTTTTCTACTTTTGATACACTCAAAATAAAGAAAGGATCTTTTACAGCTTTTGCTTACACAGCATCAAAATGAGACTTTTGTAGTATGGACCCACACAAACAAAAACACACTTCATATCTGTTATAATGAATACCCAAGAGAATTCTTGCACTTCCAAAAAGATCTAGAAATGATTTGCTATAGCAGAGCTGCAACGAGGAATAAAAAGGAGAGAGAGATCTTTATTAAAGCCTTAAAAAGGCAAGAAGGACTGGTCCAACATTCATGCTCTCTTCACCATGGCAACTCCTTTTCCCAGGATAGAGACAATCTAAAGGGTAGGAATGTTTATGAGTGTCCCAGGAAGAGTTTTAAGGAGTTCTGTGTGACAGCATCAGTGGGACAAAAGAACAGGAAAGTATAAAAGGTATATGTTTTTTTAATTAACAATTAACTATTGGTTTAGAGTTATATTTATCTTTCTTAATTACTGCTATTACAAGTGTGTATCTGAATTTTGTAATCTATTAAACTACTGTGAAGTTTACACATGATTTTTTGTCCCTATATATACGTACTGAGAAACAGGGTAAAATTTAAAAGAAAAAATATTGTTCAAATAATAACGGTTTATTTTTGTTTACCATTGTCTCCCTTCAATTAGAGCTGCACAATTCTCTTGTTTAAAATAGAGATCATGATTCTCCCACAATTTTGAATAGACAACTAAACAAAACAACATAATTTACTAGAGGTTCTGAAAAACAGTCTATTTAAAAAATATTTAATTAATTGGAATTTTTATTTATTTATTTTTACAAACATTGGTTTGAATGAATGTTTCAATGACTCACTCATAAAGACTGGGCTGGATCAGATGTATTGCATACTACTTGCCTACTATAAAGTAGGCAAAAAAAAAAAGAGTATGTGTTGAAATACGCATTTTCGAATTCACAGTAGCTACTCATAAAAGACTCAAAAGAATAAGCAAAATTACCCGGATGACCTACTTCTTCCAGTGAGATTCTTAAGTGTGCATACGATGGACACTTTACTATCCCATGAGGCCACAGGAGAGGATTTATGAATGGAAGTGGAGTGACGTATCCGACACTGGTAGGTCACTTGATAATGACAACATGGCGAATGTAGTAAGTCCAGATAACATTCACACACACACACTCATATAGATTGTACCTTTCTAATGGTTGTGAAGTATTACAAAATAACAAAATAAGTACCTGCTCAAGAGAGTATGCGATTTCAGACGCAGCCTTGCCTTCTTGGATGAATTAGCGTTTTTGAACAAATCTCTTGAATCAAATACATTTCTTTAACAGTCTTTTTTTCGCACTTACTTGTGTAACAATGTAACTGATACAATCTTTATTTGATCTTTTGATTGCTACCATAGACATCAGTATATTTATATTCCGAATTATATACTTTTATTCTTAGTAATTCTCTGATAATTAGAATAATTGTAAGACATTTTTTGAAGCTGTTTCATACTTATACATAACTTATACTTGGCTCTCTCTCTGGGTCAGAGGCAGCGCCAACACAGAGTGTTCACTGTGATTGCATCAGTCAACGGTTAAATAAACATAGCCGGATAGTTGTCACTTAGGAATACGATCACTGGGTGTTTGAATAAAGACTGTGATCTTTTAATGATTAATCTTGAATAGTCTAACTTAAATATCCTGAATAGTTAATTATTCTAAATTAATCTGCTAACTGTCAAGTACCAAGAAATGCATTACCTGTATATAAAATGTATGTAGATTAAGATCTACATACACTCTATTCAGGTTTTTATTAAAATAAGATAGGCCTACTCATGCACACCTTGCAGTCTTCAGCATGCCCATGCAATCATTCACATATTCAACAGTTACTCACTCACCCCTCCCCTCCATCTGCAACTCTCCCTCTTTCTCCAGTTCCTCTCTTATTCACTGACCTTTTAAATCTCCACTCCAACAAAAGAGACAAAGGGAGCTGGACAGCTTTCTCTCTTTCCCCCCAGCTGAGGGGGAACAAACACACACATACACAAGACTACAGCCCGTCATTCCACAGGGACACAGGCCTAATGCAGGCGTACTATATCTCTTGTTTTCTTCATCATCTCTATTATTATCTCAGTTATTATTAGGAGTCAGACCAGGGCTGCTTCTGACCATTGGCTCCTTAGGCAAGGTCCCTATTATTGGCATAAGATAAATTAAACAAAAAAATAAATAGACAATTCAAAAATAAGAAATTATACAACAGAAAATGTCAACATGCTATTTTAAAACACTTAGCTAGTCCAAATTCAAGTCTATTTTAAACTGTTAGTTAACCCAGAAATGTGTTCTGAAGTCCCACCCTGGTGAAAAATAAATATACTGTACTAAAATGTATTTGAAATACATTTATTTTATGCTAAGTATTGAGAATGAGGAGGTGACGTCACGCGTATAACTCCGCGGTGCATTGTGGGAGGGATCCGCCATTTTGGGAGGACACGCTATCTGTTGTCATGGTTACTTCGACCGTGAGACTGAGAGAAATAGCGACAGAGAAGGAGTGCAGTTTGATATTTATTTGCATTTTTGTGATAAGGCACACTTTCTTGGGAATAAAAGAAGCAAAAGGAAAGGGTCTCTATTAGGAGATACTACATAACACTAAGCAGCGTTATTTAGAGAAACTACATCAACATACAGTAGGACCCGTACGACCTGCTACAGAATAGACGAAAGACCCGAAGCACTATCACCTTTCACACACCCTGGCTGACATAATCAAGCACCTGGTTTATGGTAACAGTGCTTAACGTTACTGCTACACAATGCAAGAGTTCAGAAGCTTTAAGTCATTAGAAGCTTATGAACAATTCTGCTGTGGCTGGGTGCAAGAGAAACCCCCAAACCTGTAACGTTAAACTGCGAGAATTCAGTCAAACTTGATGTTTCAGGCTTCATTCATATGTGGAAATAAATCTGATTTGAATCAGATACGTGCATTTGCACCTGCCATGCAATGTCAAGTGGACAGATTCTTATAATACTCTTATAATCTGTTCAGTTACTGGGATTTTCACGCACAACCATTTCTAGGGTTTACAAAGAATAGTGTGAAAAGGGAAAAACATCCAGTGTGCAGCAGTCCTGTGGGCAAAAATGCCTTGTTGATGCTAGAGGTCCTAGGAGAATGAGCTGACTGATTCAAGCTGATATGAACCGGGTAGGAGGACAAAATGGCAAAATTATTCATCATAATTTATTAGATTACTGTGTGAGTAGATCCCTGTGTGATATAGCAGTAGATGTTTAACTGGGCAGTGGGCCAGAATTGTCGGACGTTACATCCCTTACGAAAAAGAACTATAGTAATAGGATATAGGATTAACGTTACTATAATATTTTGTCCTAAAATACTGCAAGATTCCTATAGTTGTTTTTCATAAGGGATGTCTCATTCACATTAGCGTTATCAGCGGAAGATTATCAGCTCAATACAGACTGCAGTCTGTGAGAATTCGGATAACTGTCAGCAAAGTCCCTCTGCAACTACGTACTACTGATCACCGTTTTACAAAAGCATTAATAGTTTGGAGTGAAGCATACATACAATTGGTAAGCGACAAGGTTTTATGGACTTATAGTAAGTAACTTATATGCAAGTTGATTGACTTATAGACTTATGTTACCGGTAGCTACTGCGACATCTTACCTGGAGATTTAACCAGATAACAATAGTCTGTAAACTACACCTCCGGTCATTTGGTTGTGTCATTGACCCAGTTTTTAATTAAATAAGGGCAATCATAACCTATTACAATTCATTTTGCAATGTATCGTTACCGGTCGGCAGACGTCAATGACTCGCAATATGACATTTTTGTCATTCAAATACATACGATGGTCACGCTGCTTTCCCCCACGCCGACCACGCCCCCCCAACTATGACGCATTGCCGACTGTGTGTATGCACTGACAATTCCTACTTGAATATATTTGACAATCGGAATATATAAAATATTTCATGGCATAGCTAACAAATTAGTGAATATTTTAAATAAAAAAATTAAATAAAAGCAGATCATGTGTGGTTGCAGTGTGTCACGTGACAAACAATGACGTGTCACCATGGAAACAATAAAGTGATAGGCTAAGTTCTAAATAATGATTGCCTTGAAAAATATTTCTTACGCACGTTTAAAAAGGTTAAATAATTAAAAAAATATATTTATGTAGGCTACAGTAGTTTTAATTTATACATATATTTAAGTACAGTAGGCTACAGTTTTTATTTCACTTTTAGGTACAATACATTTAAATCATTATTTAAGTTTTAATTTACCTGTATGCAAGCAGAACAGTGCGGTATTAATGTTCAAACTGTGTTTTTACAATGTTTAAACTGGCTGACAATAATAAATATTCTTAGAAAATAAACCGCCACATTTTTGAGCTGTATAACTGTAGCTGAATAGTTAGCCTAGGCCTACTAAGCAACTGTATTTTCATATTGGTCATTATGGTGGTACTTGGAGAGCCAAATATTTTCTGAGGTGGTACTTTAAAAGTTTGAGAACCACTTTTTGAGAACCACTTTACTCAAGTTTGAGGAAGTTTGAGGTGTAAAAAGTTTGAGAACCACTGTACTAATATATTTTGTCTGTGCCGAGAATTTTCATGACAAATAAATCCATAGATCTGCGAATGTAGCTTGTGCACGCTCCCTTCATGGTCTAGCGGCAGAACTTTTGCCAAGTGTGTCAGAGATTCTGGGTTCTAATCTTCACCTGTATAGTTTTTTTTCTCACCAAAACCGAATGTTTATCAGTGGTTGTAATACAGAGCCGGCCCCACCGCCACAAGTGACCTATAGCTCGACATACATTCGCAACACATGTTACCGCAGCAGTAGACTTACTACCGGGCACCGGTAATAAAATTACTACTACTAGGTCACCGTGGGCTGGGCCCCCAAATAAAATTCTGCTTAGGGCTCCATAAAGGCTTGTTGTATATCAAGCAGGGACACCATTTTGTTTTGTGGAAAATTTCACCACAACGAATAGAGAGTCTCCGCAACGGCGATAGATTAAAGTGTGTGTCCGAGTGAAGAGAACACTGTATGCATGCAAATGATAGAAGCAGCAACAAGCTCAGCAGCTTGATTTAAAAAAACAACACATTTCAGCGCTAGAACGCCACTTATTTGACAAACGAATGAAATGAATACCCTGCTAGTTAACTGGAGATGTTTAATTTAATTTATTTGTATTAGGTACATCCGTGCTGCGAGTTGTTTCAAAAAGTGATGATTGAGATGATATCGACTCTGGCAAAAACCCATATTGCTCCGCGCCGTGTTGTCAACGATGGTCACTTTGGCCAGGTGGTATTTATAAAATAGGGGGCAGGACGCTTTACATTCTAGAGAGTATTTGATTGGATAGGCTAGAAGATGTGATGAGAAGCTGTCCGCGGTGACGTCATTCAAATCCGTGATCCATTTTAGAGGAAGAGAGGGACTGGACTGTAAGTTTTGAATGCTTATATCTCCTAAATGCAAATTTTGTCATTGGTTTGGAACACACCAGCTTATTCATAACCATAAGCCTAACATATTCATACTAAAAGCTAAAAAAAAAAATGTACATTTTGATTTCAAGTGCCTTTAAGCTGTGTTACTATTTATAAAGTTTACTTTGTTGTATCCATTACCATACTTCAAGTTTACTTGAAATGCATTCAAGTTAAAAGTGTGTTAACAGTATAAGATAAAGGTATGTTCAAAAAGTCAATTCTTAAAGTAATAGAATTGTAATTGTAATCAAAATACATTTTACAGTTTACGCTGAGTGAATTCTGCATGTCAAAACCTAAATACAAGAGAATATAAAGTGTACTTAAGTTAAGTATACTTGGAATAGTTCTACTTTAGTACAAAAAAAGTATATTAAATACTTCATATAACTTCAGCACTGCTTTTGGAAAACTAAAATGCATTTATTACAAAATTAGTTGTTCCAATTTAACAGACTTCAAGTATACCAATTTATATTGGGCCAGAAACAATTTTAGTTATACTAAAGTACATACAAATAAATTGTGATTAAGTATACAATTTTTTTTTACTAGGGCATACATTGAGAGACGGCTAAATAAATGGGCTGGCTCCCACAAAATGATTGACAGGCAGAAGATGCATCAAAAGCTGTTTGATTGGCTAAACAAAGAATCGGACTAGACTGTGGCCTCTTTTTATTTTACTGTTTACAAAGCCTCGAGCTGCAACAGAGATCGTCATTATATCTATTGACGTCTATTTAATAAGATCAATTCTATTTTACAAAGACTTGGGAACCCAAACAATAATTAACATTTGGCCACATTATCCTAGTAACCAGCTACAGACCTTAGTCAGGTTAGACACCATATTGAATTTAATTTGGATGAAAATGAGACTGTGAGGGACAGATATAATCTTTACAATGGCAAGCCCTGTATAAAAGGTCCTAAATCATGCTAATTTCACAACTCTAATGTTATTATGGCGTTTATGTATACAGTAAGTTTTTATTTATTTATTTGGAAAGACCTTTCATTAAACAACAGTACAATCCAATGAACACACTTCTATCCTCAAAGCCTTGTTATTCATTCCTTTCAAAAAATAAATATGGTGCTACCCTGATTAAGATCTATAACACCCAGATATATAAAAGCCAGAACATCCTGATAAATGCATATCAACTATCTAGAACACACTGGCAACCAAAATATTAAAACACTCCAGACATATTCTGATTGTTCTAATCCAATCTGACTTCTGACCTAATGCTACCTGAATCATAATCATACACTGTTCATTCTTTGGCCAGAGGAGGTGGGTTTTTTTTCCTCCGTTCTGTCACCTCATGGAGTTTTGGTTCCTTTCCATTTGCCTTTTTCGCCTTTTTTCACCATTGGCTTTAGGCTTGCTTATTTGGGGATATTTCATTTAGTATTCAACAATTTTATTGATCTGCCGTCATTGACACCATTATATGAGAACTGAACTAAGCTGGATTTTTCCTGAGCTGCTATATATATATGTGTATATATATTTTGACCAAATTAATAGCTTTTTGTTTTACAACAAAAAATAAACTTCACTGAGCTCACCTAAGTTGGACTGTGACACTATTTTCCCCTGGAAACAAACTTTGTTCCATTATTTTCCTGTTATCTCTGTAAAGCTGCTTTGAAACAATCTGTATCTAAAAAGCGCTATATGAATAAAGGTGACTTGACTTGAGGGTGAGTTGAGTAACTGAAAATTGAAAATGAGTAATTGAAAGAATTTTAAAGACCGGAAATTCTATCATTTCTTATTATCAATATTGAAAATTCACAATTTTCACATAATTGCCCATTCCAGTAAGCAAAACAAAGATGAAACATTGGAGTCTGTTTACACCTTTGTGTAGCACTATCTACATCCTCAGACCAGCTGAGATTTATGTCAAGTGTAAAGACTACAAAAGACCCCTGTGTTTAGAAGAAAACCACCAAATAGCCTAAGGTCCAGACACTGGACACGAAAATAACTCCAAAATGTCAGAAGAGATGCATAGGAATGCATTGTTTAATATATATATATATACACAACTCATAATAAACAAAAATGCTAATAAATAAATTCGAATGACTTAATGAATTACATTTAATTCATGTTATAGATACTTTTATGATCTCATTTCGCTTCTTCATTTACATAGCATATTAGCCTATCTAGCAGAACAACTCTCATCAAAATTGCATTTTCAAGGACATGGTGCATTCATTCAAAGCATGAAGATTAATTACAATGTCTCCCAACTTAAAATACACCTGTTTATACTCTGCAGTTTAGCATCTGTGCTAATGTTAAATGTATGAACTCCCTTTATCTATTACGATAAGAGAAGAACATACAATACTTTTCATCCACTATTTGTGTAATCAAAAGTTAAATTATCAACGATTTAAAGTCATTTAAGAGTCCCATTGGTTTAATGTCCCAAAGACCGTAGTTAACGTTACTTTGTTTAAAGCCAGTTCATAATCGGAACGAGTAACGTTAACTTTAAAACAAATCTCACTTTCACTTCAACATGAATAACGACACGATGAACACGATGATTTTTTACACTACTCTATAGAGTAACATTTACAATATGAACAAGTCTGTTTAAGTAAAACATTTAAAACCATAATTAAAGCGCAAACATGTGTAACATAACTTACCTTCTATCCACGTTACTCTACTCTTAAGTTTGAAAAAAACAGTTTATCCAACTTGGACGACTTTTGAACAGCGCAAATTAACACGCTGACCTGTCCACTGTGTGATTTAGTCGGTTTACGGTAGAAAAAAATAAAAATAAAACAATAATAATGATGATTATCACATCCCGATTCTTTTTTTCTGCACTGGTCAGTCGTTTGTTTTGTAGTTAAAATTATCCATTTAAAAATGTGTACTTTGCAATTTACTGGCCCATTTCACAATCGGCATATCGCGCTTCGGCAGCTTTTCAAAGTGAAAAGGTTTCGTATGTAGAAATGAATCACTAGAAGGGAAACTAGCGATTGGCTTTAGTTCCAGAAAAGGCGACCCGGAAGTGGTTTCTAATTGGTCAGGATGGCATTATTTTGGATTGTAAATTATTAATCAAGTCTTGTCTCAAATTTCTGTTACCAACTTTTGAATTGTGTTTGTTGCACAGTGTTTTGGATTGACTTTTCCAAAAGAAAAGTAAAAACTTTTCTTTCTTTTTTTTTCAAAAAAGATGTTAGCAGTTGCTTGTAAAACTGGTGTAATACTTTACTGTTTTAGTTCGTTTATTTCAGAATATTATGTATTGTAACCCTCATAGAGTAATATTTTTGATCAAGTGTTGTTTTAATTATTTATTCTTTATTTACACTTTTTGATTTTCAAATACGTTGCTATTTAAATTCCAAATCAGTCCTTATGTAGACTAGACAGTAACAGATGAGAACATTTTGTAAGGTCAACTTCTAAAAATCAGTTGAAAATAATTTACAAAATACACACTCATCACCCAATAAAATTTAAAACACCATGTTTTGCTACCAAATTACATGTATTGTCTAATTATTTTTTACAAATCAATTAACAGCTGCTTATGATGTAGACCACTTGGAGACCTTAGTAAGTCATTTGATTCTTGTGCATTGTTACATTTTAAAAAAATGGTAATGGCAATAGAAAAACAAAGAACATTATTGTGTTTTGTTTTGTTTTGTTTTTGTTCCTGTTGCTCGTAGTTTAGTTTCAGAACCTGTTTGGTTCCTCATTTACCATTGTATTTAATGCCCTCTGTTCCATTTAATGTTCATTGTGGAGTCTGAATTGCATGCAAAACTGTCACATTCATTTTTCTCACTCCCATGTTCTGAGTTTTATGATATGTTTTGTTTTGTTTTGCTATATCTGCAGCATCAAGATCCATATTTCCTCTTTGTTGCCTGCACTGTGACAAGTTTAAACAATACACTTGAATATCCCCATAACTGTGACATGGCCATGCAGACTTACTAAACCTCATTCTTTGGTTGAAAACACTATTAAATAAAGAGCTGAATTTAAGCGCAGCAGTATTTATTTTGTAACAGAACAACCAACGTAATAGATGAGAACGGACAACACACTAAACAAACTCAGGGTTTAAATAGGCTAACATTACTCAAACTACCGTAATCATCGAAATAAAGAACAGGTGCCAATCATAATCAACAACTGAAAAACCAAGGAAATAACTCAAACACAGAAAACTGAACTAAAACAAGTGAACCAGCAAAACTGAATAAAACCCATCCAAAATGACAAAGAACTCAGATGACAAATGTTCAATGCTAAAGAAGGACTGTTATATTCAGGATGCAGCCATATTAGGATGTTTGTAATGTTGACGATTTTTGGTCTTGGAGTCTCTAACTGATGACATGAAAACAGACAGACATCAAAAATGTGCACTGTTGATGGTACTGCATGTACACTATCTCGAATACTGTTTAAGCTTATGTTACACTAGTGCCCACTACTGGTGGAACCCGTGCAGTGAGTTTGGAAAGAATGCACTACCAAGCCAAGGGCATTTACTCCTGTTCGTGGAGATCTACCTTTCTGCAAGTGTAGCTGCTAATCTAATAAAACACACCTGAACCAGATAATAAAGATTTTCATGAACACTTTATAATACAGACAGGTTTAGAGCATAATTCTGCAGCAAGGTAGATGTAGATCTCAGGAACAGGATTAAGCACTTAGAACAGACTATGGAGTTGATTCACTCTACTTTTTTTCCTTTTGGCTTGAGAATAGAGTTGTATTGAGCTGTTGATGAGAATACAATTGATTACAATACTATAAATTATGATAAACATGATATGATATGATATATGATATGATATGGGTAATAAACAATTAGGAACATCTCAGTTTATCTCTTCATATGTTGAAGTTAAGCACAACTGACTTGTCACAATTGAGTTTCTGCCTAAAGCATATATTTGAGTATGTTCACTTCAAAGTTCAAAGTTCAGAGACTGTGATGATGCGATTCCAGTTATCAACACTGTATAAATCTAGCAAAGATTTTCATATTTTCATTTTTGAACCATTTTAATGCAGCCTACATTTTAACTCAACAGTGTGTTCTATTACAGTATCTTCGTGACATTTCAGAAAACTATTTGAAGCAACACAAAGGAACTTTTCCTCTAATATATATATATATATAGAGTATATATATAAAATAGTTTCCATTCACCACTATATAACTATATATATAGTTTCCATTCACCACTATTGAAGTGTACCCCACTATGATGACATTTATGCTGAGAACCTCAGAAATGTGTAAAGGGTCCATGATCGAGGGGTTAAAGGTCCATCAAAATAAGCTTTCTTACCCACTAAATGAAGTGGAGCACATTTCCATCATGGATTGCTTGAGGGAAAATGTTTTGAAAATGTTTATTGAGACAGCCATACTCTCCACTCCACTGATTTAGCTACACTCCTGTAGCATGTCATTTGTATTTGATCATGTATATAATGTATATTGTAGGCTGCCTACTGGATTTAAAGTCAAATTTAACTTAAAAAAATGTGTATTTTTTTGTTGCAGTTTATGCAACCCATAGTTATAAGTAAATGTGATTTATAAATTAATTCTATTTTTTAAACGTCTGGAGGAGAAGGTCGATGGTAGCACTAGGTGGCGGTAATGCGCTATTTCAGTTTGAGATTCGCTATTTAACAGTACAAGAAGAAAGAAGAGATAACTTCGCAGTGAGTGTGCGGTTACTGTAGAGATCTATTCTCCTGAGTTACTATTGTATTATAAAATAATATAGTATACAAAAATGTTTCGGCCTTCAAATGCTCACTAGCCGAAAGTCTCGAATTTGTTCAACGGTTTGTGAACACTGCAAGGCGATGTTTAAAGTTCTTGAGGCTTAAATTATATAATCAGGAAAACTGTATGAGACGTGTCAGTAACATTCGTGGCATTAACATTTTTAAAGCTCTAATGCAGTAAAACCGGGGGCTGATAATGCAGGAGTTTGATCAGACTGTGACGATCGGAGCGACTGTTCCGACGGGATTCGAGCTGACTGCGGCGGAGGAGGTTCAGGAAAAGCTCGATGCCACTGCTAGAGTCAGCAAAAACAGAGGAAGGATTTATTTTGATATAACAACAGATAAACTTGTTAAGGTCAGTTGTCCTCTCGTTTGTTTCACGTAACGACAATGATTCTCTGAGATCAGAAAGTGTTATTTGCATATGCTGTGTTATTATTATAGTGGCATGGAATCTTACAGAAGAGAAGCCATCAGCACATGCTCTTTTAAGCGGCACATCCGGTTTTCAGTAACATGTGCCACTAAAAGTTGTGACATGCCGTATAGTGCTGTGTAGTGAATGACACCGCTGTTTTTCATCAAGCACGGACAGAAATCTTTAGAAAT
Source organism: Pimephales promelas (assembly GCF_016745375.1). The sequence goes on from NW_024121765.1 coordinate 18,203,687, forward strand.
CTTTGTTTTTTTTTAATAAACATTTCCCCCCCACCTTCGTTCATTTTTCCTAAAGGGACTTAACAAGTCATGAATCCAACCAGCTATGAGGGAAATCAAAATTTGAATTTGAAGAAGAAAAAAAAATAGACAAAGAACAAGTAAACATATCGAATGAATGAACTAGAATTCTATAACATGGCAAGCAATGTTAAGTTATTCCAAGAAGGCACAGCTACTGGACGTGCCCATGAGCCTCCATGGCCTATTTGGCGATGCTGTGGGTTCTTTTTTGGAGAAGTTCCTTGTGGCCCAGATGCAGTCAAAAGTATGTTCAAAGGCATCAGATAGATCACAAGCTGCATCTTACTCTGGTTCAAGGAAGTACCCAAGACCAGCTGTGCAAATCCAGGGAAAGCCCGCCCCTGAAACCTAGCCTCGTTCCTGACCGGAGTGGTCTGAGGAGGAAACCATCACCCAACGTGGACGTTGAGCCACCAAACAAGAGAGTTCACCTCGCTGTATTGCACCAATCTGTTCCCTTGCAGGCTGCAGGTGACGGAGGGGAAAGTTTGAATGTTTTGCTGCCAATAAACTTTGCAATAAAAACAAAAGTGTCTCAACAGCAGGACAACTTTCCTACTCACTCTCACTTGCACATTTTAAGCCCCCGGTCCCCGCTCCCGAGCGGCATCTTGCGGCACGTAAGCCATGTGCATTTCCTCACTCTCAGCACAGCACAAGTGTTCCCCTGGCACACACTGGTGGTCTAACTTGTGCAGAGGCAGTCAATATCATCCCTCTAATAGGTTGCGGGTGCCTCACAGAGCGTTACATCCCCTCTCTCCCTATGCAAGCGCATGGCATGCACTTCCGGAGGTGTCGGAGTGGGTAGTAAACACGTTCACAAGCAGTTATATGCTTCAGTTTGCACTCGGACCACCCCACTTCAGCAGCTCGATGGTGTCGGAAAGCCATAAACATCAGATTCTATGAGGAATAGAATTCTTTTTCCTCAGATTCTTTTTGTTGTAACTGCATTGAAATCAGTGACCATTACAAATATTTAAAATGTCTTTTTTTGTTGTTTTTCATGAAAAAAGCCATATTGGTTTGAGAAAAAAAACATGATAGTGAGGAAATATGCATGCACCTTCTATTTACAGTGTCTATTTACCTTCAGATTGTTTTGTTATTAATTTTCATTTATTTATTTCTAAAGGTACATCACCTGAAGTCTCTAGACAATCTGTTTGTTGTGGTAAAAGAATATGACAACTACCAATTCAAAGACACAAAGGTATGTGCAATATTTTACTAGTTAGGGCCCAAGCCCTGAAAGGGCGAAGGCCCTATTGTTTTCCTTGGGATTATTTTTCTTTACTATTATTATTATTATAATAATTATTATTTTACTACCTTTTGGGCACTTTTGGGGCCCTTAACGTGCTCGAAAACTCTTGAAACTTTGCACACGGGTCAGAACCCGCGGCCATCAGAGCCGGGCTGAAGATGGTACCCGGGCGTGGCAGGGCAGCTCGTCAGCGCCCCCTGGAACGGGGTCCGAACACTTGGTCCATAACTCAAACACGCTTGTATGTAATAATATGAAACTTGGTACACATGTTGATCTCATAGTTTCATCTATACCTCGCGCTCTTACTTTTTACCCCAGCCCAACAGGAATTTGGCTATTGAGGTTTGTTTGTAAAACGCTCGCAATGGAATGTCAAATACTCCTCCTAGAGCTTTGATCCACATTCGACGAAACTCGGTCAGCGTGAAGTCAAGACATTGAGGATGAAAGTTTGCGAGGGGATTTTTTATATCTCGAACGGTTTGTCCGTGGCGAGGAAACGAAATCATGGCGAGAAACGTGAAACAGGAAGTGTGTTATAACTTCAGCATACATTAACTGATCTTGATGAAACTTCAGCAGTGTGTTCGCTGTAAGAGGACGATCACATGGATGTGACTATTGTGAGTCAAAGTTATAGCGCCACCAACTGGCAGCAGGAAGTGTGTCACTTTCAAAATGCTTAGATATCACCCTTTTATTTTTACCCGATTTGCTTCAAACTTCATATGTATAATGTAAACATACGGCAGATGTAGACCTGTGAATGGATTCTTGATATCTTTGAAACTGTTGCCGTGGCGACGCATCAAACTTTACCCTTCTTTTAGGATGCTTTTAGGATGCTTTTGAGACCCTTAGCATGCTTCAAATTGCATGAAACTCGACAGACACATCACATTTATTAGCCAGTAGACATGTGCAAAGTTGCAGAAACGGGCGTGGTGAGGGCTCAGTAGCGCCACCTTTTGACAAAAGTGGGGTGGTTAGTTTTAACTAGAGTTACAAAAATTGGTATGTATATTGTACTCCTCGAGCCGGACAACTTTTTAATTGACACTTATTAGCTAGGACCCACAGAAACTCAGATATTTTTGTTTGAATATGGCCACTCTGAGCCTTTGGCTGGCTGGCTGGCTGTCTGTGTGTGTGTGTGTGTGTGCAGGGGGAGGGGGCTTAACCATTTCACTGCTGTGTGTATGACCTGCATAAAGAAAATACATTTCTCAAGCCTGGTATTTTTTAAATAAGTTTTTATTTTTATTTTTTATAAGTAAAGGCATATAACTAGTTTAATTGTAGTGAATTGACAATAGTTTTATATAATTAGTTTATTAATCAGATTAACTTGGTCAATAAACTTGGTCTGAAAATTTGGTCCATAAATTAAACACACTTGCATGTAATAATATGAAACTTGGTACACATATAGATCTCATCGTTTCATATATACTTCACACTCTTACTTTTTACCCCAGCCCAACAGGAAGTTGGCTATTTAGGGTTGTGTTTAAAACACATGCAATGTAATTTAAATTATTGCTCCTAGAGCACTGAACCAAATTCGACGAAACTCGATCAGCGTGAAGTCAAGACATTAAGGATGAAAAAGTGCCACGGGATTTTTGATATCTCGAACGGTTTGGCCGTGGCGAGGAAACGAAATTATGGCGAGAAACATGGAACAGGATGTGTGTTATAACTTCAGCATACATTAACTGATCTTGATGAAACTTCAGCAGTGTTTTCGCTGTAAGAGACCGATCACATGGATGTGACTATTGTGAGTCAAAGTTATAGCGCCACCAACTGGCAGCAGGAAGTGTGTCACTTTCAAAATGCCGTGGCAACGAAACAAACTTTAACATTATTTTTTGATGCTTTTGGGACTCTTAGCTTGCTTGAAATTGCTTGAAACTCAACAGATACATCACATTTATTAGCCAATAGACATGTGCAACTATGGCAAAAGATTAAAGTAATGTCAAAAAAGTAAACACTAAAAGCCTCATATCTTCTAAAAATGTAATTATACATCATTTGTTTCTAAATTAAATTATACAAATATTATAACTTGGTCTTGCTCAATCTGAGCCTGCTGTCTTTGCCTGTCTGTGTATGTGTGTGTGTTTGTAGGGGGAGGGGTATTAACCATTTCACTCCTGTGTGTATGGCCTGCATAAAAAATAAATGCCTTAAGCCTGGTATTTTTTTAAATAAGTTTTTTATTTTTTTATAAGTAAAGGCATATAACCAGTTTAATTGTAGTGCATTAATAGTTTTATATAATTAGTTTATTAATTAAATTAACTTGGTCCATAAACTTGATCTGAAAATTTGGTCCATAAATCAAACACACTTGCATGTAATAATATGACTTGAGTGTTAATCACATCATGTTTTCAGTTTGAATATAAAATATATAAATTATGTAAAAAAAAATAAAGTTGATCCAGCTGGAGCGCAGGCTGAGAATAGCGCTGTCATGACTGGATCAGAGATCATCAGTCATGCCTTCTCATACCTTACGCGCACACCACGCCCACTTACATCAGATCACATCAACATGTCAGCTGGAGGGATAACGAGGGTCGTCGTCGCTTTTGGATTCAAGAATTTCTTACAACAAGATGGCAAAAGAACAGCGCTTTGCAAGACATGCAACGTTAAGATCGCGGACAGTCAGATGACAACCTCCAATTTCGTCCGTCATTTGAAGAGCCATATTCTGCCCAGTAAGTGCTTGTCAATTTGTTAATGTTATCTGGTTAGCTCGTTCGTAGTTAGCTAGCTAATGTAAGTTAAAGGAGAACTCCGGCGCAAAATTACACATTGTTACCTAGTCAACCGTTATCTGAGATTTGTTTTCATGACTGCCGAATGTAAATAGTTTTATCTATAAAAACAGTTTAGCCTATAAGTGACGTCCGACATTCTGCATATTGTGTTATTTTGTTAAGCCCCACTAAAGGCATAAAAAACTGTAAAGCACAATCAAGTTTTCACACTATATTCCAAGACTTCTAAAGTCATTCAATAGCTTAATGTGTGGTAAAATTAATATTTTAGTCTCTAAGTTAAAGTTAACGGAAAGTCATCTCGCCTCAGTCATTCTCCATGCATCAGCATTAGCGCGTCGCGTTCGGTTGCGACAGTAACACGACGACACTCTCTTCAAGATCAATGTTCCCAATATTATACTTTATTTGTAGATAAGGCATAAAGGTCTATGATTTGCATAAAATGACTATCTTGCTGGAGTGGAGTTTATTGCCCTTTAGAATACACTAAGCATTAGTGCTGCACGATTAATTATATCGCAGTCGTAATAGCGATCTCAAACCTATGCAATTATATAACGCAAAATGCCGCGATTTTAAATGAAATAAACAAAGTAGGGCTATTAGCGCAGCATCTCTTCTTTTTTGTCATCCTTTGACTAGTGTTACAAGATCCCCCTCTTATTGGTTCAAATGCCTTTTCGCATTTTGCACGACAAGAAGTGAAAAGCTGCCTGTGAGTGCCCTAGATTAGAATAGATGAGACTCGCATAATGCGCATGCACTGACCGTGTGCCAGCCCAGAATAAACAGTTCTCTTTCGAGCTTGAACGAACAATAGCACACACAATTATGCCAAAATGTGAGAGTTGTGAGTTGTGCTATGAGGCGCGTGTGAGATCCGCGTCTCGGCAACGGGTGCTCTTAAAGGGCCAGCAGCGAATAAAGCGTTCTTTCAGTAAAGTTAAAAGAACAAAGGGAAATTAGAAAATTACTCACTGATCTTGAGTAAAGAACTTTTGTAGCTTTAATAAGGATTATTATATATATAATTTATGATTCAGGCAGCGCAGACTGTTTGATAACTTTATTCAATTTCTGTACCTGTTAAGACAGGAAGGGCACAGGTAAATATGTTTTTTATTATGGGTTTATGTGGGGATTGTTTGAAGTTCACTTAATTTAAAAGCTGTTATATATTTTTTTTAAGCCTAATAATTTTTTAAAAAGTTGATGGCTTTCAATTGATGGAATCACTGTAATGTTGGTTTGGTTGATGGTTTATTGATCATTATAGGTGTTATCAATCATTTATTGTTGTTGTTGTTTTTAGTTTGAGTTGAGAAATAAACATTAATCTGTGTGTGCATTTTACTTTAGAACCAAGCAAGTTGGACTCATGAAACCATTTTATTATATCGGAGTCGCAAATCGCAATTGCAATATTGGCTCAATAATGGCAATATGACATTTTCCCAAATCGTGCAGCCCTACTAAGCATAGATTATAGATACCATCCCTTCGCTATGTTCTTTTCAATGTGAAGCGTTGCGTGCTGTGACTTGGTGTTGCTTCAAGTGCATCGTTCTGCACACGGGATGCGCATGATTGCTTATAATACTTTGGGGAGACAAGGGGGCGTGGCCTAAGGGAATATCACTCGTGATGTTAAGTGATGTTACCCCGCCATCGCTGATACAACCTTTAGCAGTCATGTTTTTGCTTCTTGAGAGAGAGAGAAAGTGTGTGTGTGTGTGAGCAGTGGCGGTTCTAGGCGGGGCCTGGGGGGGCCAGTGCCCCTGCGACAACAAGCTTGGACCCCCTTGTGGCCCCCCTAAATGTGGAGTCAGTGTGAAATATTTTTTTTATAGTGTGTCACGCATTGAGCATGACAGTCACTCGTTTCAGTCTTTTGTCTCACACTCCCGTCACACATTGTATTTCTCATGCGGAAAAACTTAATAATATATTTAATATACGCAATTTCTCTGGCCGCGCCGCTCTCACGTGAGAATCAAGCGTGTCTCGCCTGGAGTTCAGCAGTCGACCCTGCTACGCATCAGCCAATCAAAAAAAGAGAAGTGCTACTTAATAGCCAATCAGAAAAGGGCACTATTGTATCTGGGTAAAATTTAACGCAACAACCAATGAAAAAAAGCATATCCTGGAATTGTTCATATGATTCTGTTACAACATCTTCCGAAAGTTTCTTCACCCGTCCCACAGATGAAACTAATCACTGGAGCTCCGAACATCACTTGGAGCACGGAGTAAGTCATGATCTCCTGTTTTAATGTTACAACAAATTCACAACTTGTTTGACAAAAACTATGACAACTTGACTGATGTAAGATGAATCTTTCCCGTAGCGTAAGCTAGCTTACGCAATGCTCGTTCCCTCATCTAGAGAGAACCGAGGTTACGTTAGGTAATCGATTCGTTTCCCATTTAATTAGTATCAGTCTGTAACTTAGACAACAGTTTTACAGCCTGTTCACTGACAACACCTGCTCAGAACAAGTAGTCTAGGCCTAGTCATCTTATTACACGAATCACGATGACTGACATATTGTCACATTATAAACATCTCTCTCTCCAAATAGGCTTAATAATTTTATTAGCACTAGATAAATTAAAGTGTATTGCATAGTCGATATTATAGGTCACTTTTAAAATCATGTCATATTTTATAATTATATCCTGGCCAAGGATGCATTAATTATTGCTTCTGTCTTTCAAAGATGTCAGGAAAAAAACAATTATAAAAAAGCTCATTCACCCTGAGAGGAAAGCCCCCTAAAAAGGCCAGTTTAGAGGATAATTTGCTGATCTTTTTGCAAAAAAAAAAAAAAAAAAACCCACAAAAATCGTAGATTAATTTGTAAAATTATATAATATATATATATATATATATATATATATACATACTGTATATTCAATGTAAAAAAATAAAATGGAAATTCAAATACAGACTGATATATGTAATGCAAATGTAAAAATATAATGCAAATGCAAATTGTTGGATAATTATAAACATGGTATTTTGCTTATTTATGCATTCAGTGCAGTGCAGAAAATGATAAGGTCTAAATGTAACTGGCCCCTCTAACAGTACAACTGGCCCCAGCTTGGCCCCCCCAGTTGAAATGGTCTAGAACCGCCACTGTGTGTGTGTGTGAGAGAGAGAGAGAGAGAGAGAGAGAGAGAGAGGAGAAATGTAACAAAGTTTAATATTGTTTGTAAACTGTGTTTGAGAGAGAGGAAGGTGTTCAGAGAGTCTGTAGGATGTTAAGCTGTTATTTGTTTTATGGACTCAATGTTGAAAATTTAAAACATTTCAAACACACTGTTGGCAGAAGTGAAAAATAAATAATTTTATAAAGTTACAATTTAGTTTGATTCCATGGTGTATTTTACTGAACATGAGTATTTACAATGCAAATTATTGTAATTTACTGGCAAATACTTATCTTGTCTTTTCATTTTATTAAGATCAGATTCTGCATGTAAAATTAAAATAATAAGGTGACTTGACTTGCACTTGACTTAACCTACTACAAGACTTGACTTGACTTGACATAGCCTGTGACTTGACTTGACTTGCCCCCCCCCAAAAAATACTTGGGACTTACTTGAGACTTGACGGTTAAGACTTGAGACTTACTTGAGACTTGCGTGACCTGCGCCCATCTCTGCTCTAAGTTTTAAGACAGTTCAAATGGAAGTTGGGAATTATGTGTTGTTTGAATAAATCTCCTAGGAGAAATACATCAAATTACAACGCATGTGTTTACCAATCACCACCATACTCGGTGTGCATGAAGTCAAGACATTGAGGATGCTCAATTCCGGACGGATTTTTGATATCTCGAACGGTTTGGCCGTGGCGAGGAAAATAATTTTATGACTAAAAAAGGACAGATAAAATGTGTTAACTTTGCTCGTTTTACCTACAGTTACAAAACATGCCACGTATATTGTTCTTGTCAAGCCGATCAACTTTCTAATTAACAGTAAGAAGCTCAGACCAAAAGAAAGTCAGATATTGCAGTTTGGATGTGTATCTTGTCTCTATCAGTGTCTGTATGGGGAAGAGGGAGGGGGGGGGGGGGGGGTTGCTGGTGTCTGCGTTTATGTGTGTGTGTGTGTGGCTGACTGTAGATTTTTTCTGCAAGTCCTTATCTTTTTGCATAACAATCTTGTATTTTTTTTAAATGACAAAATATGGCATATAACCCTAATCTTTTAAATGTATAGTTTGCTTTAAATAAAAGTAAGATAAATTGGGTACAACAAATTGGTAATTGAAGCTGAATGAATTTAAAATTAATGTGCTATATTTCAATACTTGCTTTCCTTAATATTGTAAAACACTAACCTCATTTATATGTGTGTGTGTGTGTGTTTGTATGTATATATATTTGCAAAGCCCTCACTGATGCAAGCTCTTCTGCACACTTCTCTTCGACAGTCAATGCGGAGGTTAAGTTTTTTGCACGTCGTGCAGAATAACCCTCTTTATATATATATTATATATATATACTTAAAAAAGCGGGGTTAAGTTTTTGCACGTCGTGCAGAATAACACTAAAGGCACCATATATATACTTAAAAGTGGGGTTGTTAGTTTTATCTACAGTTACAAAAATCGGTATGTACATTGTACTCCTCAAGCCGTACAACTTTCTAATACATAGTCATTAGCTCGGACCAAGAGGAAGTCAGATATTTTGGTCTCTGAATATGGGAGGCCTCTCTCTGAGCCTACGTCCCTGTATGGCAAGCCTTTTAACATTTAAAAGCTAAGTTTGCCTGTCCGGAATTAACATTGTAGATATCAACAAAGTCTTTCTGTCTAGTCGTTACACTTTGGTAGTTTGTATTATCATTTAAGAAGATATCTGTAACATAATGTGACTAGTCGAAATGATACAGAGATATGGCAAGCCGTTTTAACATTAATCATCAAGGGCCAAAAGCCTTCGCACCGCCACCCGGGTGCCTTTAGGTAACTAAAGGAACCGGGTTGCGGTGCCTCCGGCTTGGCCCGCCATCGCTGCTCGCAGCTATATTTTTAGTTATTGTCAGTTGTTGAGTACCGAATGAGTACCAAAGTTTATATTATACCTCGCATACATTCCTCTGGCACCAATAAAAAAAGTTGAATAAATGATATGATGATTGATGTAAAACTAAGTTCAATAGCCAGAGTTTTTTTGGTAACTCTTAATAAACACAATATGACATAAAGTTTGGGGAAAGAAACCATATATTGTAATTGCAATAATGTGTTTCTTAGTCAAACTCCCCCAGCATAGAATTAAAATGAATTTGTTAGATCTACAGTACTTGATAATCATTCAGTGGAGACCTGGAAACATATCTTTCAAGGGGACGGTACAAGAGTGGTACAAGAGGATGTGGTGCTGTCCTTCAGGAGTCACTCTTAATCTG